>JAFIDM010009631.1:157871630-157976349 GCA_023159025.1 Thereuonema tuberculata
TAATATTCTAGGAAACCTATTCACCATTATGATGTTAATATAATAACATAATTATTGACTTTCAACAATACAAGTTAAATTTAAATATAAATTTGATTTTAATGTAATGTAAACTGAATTCCCTTTATTTATGTATGCATTAAATAATGGATATTATTTGCGTATATTCCTTTATATATGTGATAGATTTATTGATATTTCATTTAAATCGTTGTGAAATAATAACCTACTTCTGTTTATATATTTCTGCAAATTGGTTCAAAAATAATTTTATATTATAATTTAATTATTTGGCTAATTTAAAAGTAAAAGTGAAAACAGACAAAAACATATGAGAAAAGCACATAAGAATTGCTGTTAGAAATTATTATTTCCCAGGAATTTGAAGAATTTATACCACGTTCTGGTATTCTAAATATTAATGGTATTACAGGGCTAATATTTGAAATTCCTTAGCTTTGTTGAAAAGCAATAAAATGCGATTAAAATAAGCTTCCTCCCCCATCCTTATTTATTTATTTACTTTTTTTTTGTTGTCGGTCAAGTTTCATGGGAAGGCTGTTGGGTTGTTTTAAGGTTCGGTTCAGTGTTTTTAGTAGTTGTTCGTCTCAGGTTGGCTGTAGGTCTGGCTCCGCGTGGTCGGGTGGAAGTCTGTCAGACCTTCGGGGTTTGTTTACAAAACTATGTTTTGGACATTATCCATCGATGAGGTGGAATGCACAGGAGGCGCCAGACAAACATGCAATCGACTTCTTATCGAAGCTAATGAGTCCGTGGCCCCCCGCGAAGACATCTCCCTCTCAGGGCAAACGAAGAATCGTCATTGTTTATAAAATAAAGAAGAAGAGATGGGTCATAATTGAGCAACACAGACGTCAAAACAAAATTAAAAACAGAGAAAAAAAAATATTTATAGTAGATATCGTTCTTGTGGGTTGCAGTTGCCAGCATGGTTTCTGAACGTCTCTACGTCGGCAGTTTTGATTTTTGGAGGGAAAATTTCTTTTAATTTTAATTAATCTTAATTTAAATATTTACAAAGAAAACTGGCAACAAAAAATTTCAGGGTTTTACTTTAATCGTCTTTCCATAGAATTTGGTAATTAATTTTAGATATCATTATTAATCATTAATTTTAGATAATCAGTAATTAGTTCACAGGAAAAAAAAAATCATTAATTTTATTAAACTACATAACCTATGTTATAGAAATAAAGAAAAGGCTCTCGTATGATTCGATCTTAATACTAGTTGGAGATGCAATAAGTTAAAATTCGGTAGATTAGATCTAGTAAAATTTAGATTCACAATTTTTTAGAAAATGAAATTTTTAAACGGTAGATTATATCGTCAATAAATAAATAAATTTGTAATACATTATAAAGAAACTCAAATGAAGTCAAAACAAATTCTTAGGTGAAACTATTAGGATTTTATTGAGGTTTTTTTTCGTTCTGAAAAAAACGCAGTGAAACTCGTAAACCAAAAGCTATAATCATAAATAGATAATAAAAATGGTCATAACTTTTTATATTTATGAATTTCATTATATTTTTTTGCCAAACAAAAAGGGTTATTAGTAGCACCAGTGTCTGCTACCATTGACTGGCTTTGCACGAATGCTTTTTCATCAAATTCGGAATAGACAACAATAGATTTGAAGTGTCTAAACGTACTTTCATGTTCAATAACAGCTTCCATATTCAGTGCAATTTTAGTATTAAACATTTGCGGAATATGAAAAAAGGTTTTACACAAAGCTAATACGATAAAAAAAAGTTTTATGTTAAGAAGAATTTTCGATAATTCTTTTTTGTGATAATCGGATGAAATTGACGTTAATTTGTCCTCGATAGATCGGATTTGTTTGCAGTTGGAAGCTCAGTGATTTGTGCTACAAGGTCAACTCGATGTCCTGATTTGTTCACATATAGAGAACGTTTGAAGTTTGCAATCAGGGTTTGTTTCTGAGTCGATGTTCAGTAAACCACTGATCCGAGCCATTAGAGCTCCGTTGTTGTTTATTGATTGTTGAACCGTCGTTGTTTTTAAAGAATAAAACTGTGGGCTGTCGTAATTGGATTAGACAGACGTCAAAACAAAACAAAAAAATATGATGGCTTCGCCAACTGCAAAATAAAAAGAAAAAAAAATGTATCCAATGCATTTTCTTCGTGACAGTAGACTGAGTGGCTGGCTGTTAGTGGAAAGGATGCGATCAATAGAGAGAGAGAGAGAGAGATTCCATTAGATGTAGAAGCCGAGGATGGGGTAGGGGAGGCAACGACACCCTTTTAATCGGAATAATGCGTTTCCGTCGATTGGGCGATACACGGTCCCACGAAGAAATAATAAGGACTGAAATACAAAACAAGAAAGGTGACAAGTGGAGCTGCAGCGCGATTAAGTTATGAACAGGTCAGAAGGAGGGTTATCGCATCGGAATGCGTCTGTTTACATGGGGAAAATCAGTGGAACGATTCCGCACAAGAAAAGGACGTATCACAAAATGACGCGATAAAAGCAATGGGGGGGGGGGGGTCGGGAGACACACACACGGAAAAAAAAAACACAGAGTTGCTAGTGCGAAGGAACTGGGATGGCTGTGTAAAGTGCAAGTGCTTGTTCTTCTAAGTGAGGCTGGATGATGATGCCATGGATCCAGCAGTCAGTGTTGGGCCCTTCGTTGAAAGCACACACGGTGACGCTCATCGGATCCACGATGGACATCCTCGCACCAGGTTGGAAATCATTTGTTGCTTTTCTCTTTTAATTATTCCTTTAAGCTTGGGTGGATTTCCTTAAATGCTAGTCAGACGGGGAGGAGAAGAAAAGAAAGAAAAAAAATATAGGGAGGGGGGCGAGTGAATATTTTATGTCCATCGTCTTCAAAAACAAAAGAAAAGTTTCAAGTTCCTAAATTAAGAACTTTTTTTTCCTCTTTAATACCGCTTTACAAGCAAGTGTAAATGATTAGATATTTTTTTTTATCGTAAATGTTTTTTATTATTATTATTATTATCCTCTAAAAAAATCTCTATTTATGTAAAGTAAATATATACAAGTTTGTTCGATTCTTTCTTTAACTTATCTACCTCAATTTCAATTGTGTCATTAGTATGATAGTAGTAAAATATTACTAATAAACCTTAGAAAATAAAATAAATACAGTTTGTTTTGTTTGTATCATCAACAAAACAAACTTTTGTAAATATAGACTTCGAAATATAATCTTCCTATCCTTAAATGTATCTTCCTATACTTAAATATACAGTATTTTTTTTTTGTTTAACCTAAGGAGCTATTTTTCTTGTTAACAGCGTAACATCGTCAAATCTATTCTATATTTTATTCAGATTTATTGATTAAATTTAATCAATAACTAACTTAATATTTCTGCAACTGTTGTAATTTCCAATAGTGTTGCAGAGTATTCAAACAAATAGCAGCTTTTAAAATAAATTATAGTTGAGAAGTGACTTAACGGATTTCCGCAAAAGTTTAAAAAAAAATGCTAATTTGCATAAAAGACTTGTTTGTTCACTCAGTGATGCGATTCTGTATCCGGATTTGCAACGGATGTGGAGACCCTAAGTGGAACTGAATATTGTTGGAAGGCGTGAAATGATGGAGGAGGGCCAAAGATGAATCTCTTCTAATGAGACAACGTAGCAATGTCTAGACGCGTCGGCGACGTCTTATCGACCCTCGGCATCAGCGCAGCTACTGCGGTCGGTCTATGGCGGAACAGCAAGAAGGAAGGCCGCGGGCGGAGCTCAGCCTAATGCCGCTCAACCCTCATTCGTTATCCGCCGCCCCAAGGGAGGATCCTACCGTACTTTTATTGATTTCATACACACATACAGGAATATTAATATAGTATCTACAAATTAAGGAAAACAGAAAAACTATACAGACATTTTCATTACTTAGATTTTCTTTTTATAAATAACAATAAAGAGGACAAATAGCTTTGGTCTTTTTAAAATTTCCGAATTGACATTCTCATGAAACGAGTAAGTATCAATATTATTATAAGCATTTTATTATTCGTTTGATAAACATAGAAATATTACTATTGACTCCACGATGTCAAATTTAAATGTGCTAATATCAAACATTCTAAAAACGGATGTAGGCCTACCTCTCCAATATTTTCATAACTGAAAAATTCATTGAAAAAAATCTTATTAAAAAGTAAATAAAAAAAAAATATATTGACATTTTGTTTTAAACTTTTGGTTTTTATCATATTTCTTCAGTTTTTTTTTTTATTTATTTAATCACTTTCCCATGATTTTCTTAAAGAAGATAAGTTATAAAAAATTAATATGGTTAAGTGAAAATTTTTATTATCCTTATTTGTGTTATAGATATTTAAAAAAAA
The DNA here is from genome assembly GCA_023159025.1 of Thereuonema tuberculata. Classification (NCBI taxonomy): domain Eukaryota; kingdom Metazoa; phylum Arthropoda; class Chilopoda; order Scutigeromorpha; family Scutigeridae; genus Thereuonema; species Thereuonema tuberculata. Next base: position 157,876,018 of record JAFIDM010009631.1, read on the forward strand.
AAAAAATTAAGTAGTCTAATTTAAAAAAAAAAAAAAAAAATATTTCTAAAGTTATCTTTTGTTATATGTTGTAAATGTATTTTTAAAATGAAATTTATTAGTAATGTTGGTTTAGTATTGATATTTTTTTACTATATTTTGTTTATATTTAAAGTCAATTTTTAATATCTTATTTAAGATATTTCACACTGCTAATAATGTGTTCAACAAGTGACGGCGAACTTATCGCAGTCGTCGACTTAGTTATAATGTGAAATCGGCATCTGCCGCTTTATTTTAGAAAATGATGGGCGAAAAAATGTCTGTCAGTCTGTGATGGTGATAGGATTAAGGTTTTAGGAGGAAGGAGAGTAGTGTGTGCAGATTGATGGTGTGTTGGTCGACCAGGACGGGGGCGGGTGTGTGTGTTGGCACCGCTGATGCCTTTATTAGAAGTTTGCTTTGACAGTTGGGATGGCTCTTACCCACCCTCCCTCCGGGGGATGAAAGAAGCCGAACAGGAAATTCCACTGCGAGCACAATTCGGTCGGGTCGAGACCAAACTAAAACAAGAGCGAAATTTCGGCTGGAAGTGAATGTTTGTGTTTGCAAAGACAACTTTACTCGGAGAATGAGATTAACCAGGGATTAAAGCATCGATTCACTGGTTTTTTCCCTTAGAAAAATTGTATTTACAAATTGTTAACATTTGTAAAAATTCACTAATGTTTTCAAATAGTAATTGTAGAATAGTTTTCAGTAACTTCGGTGTATTAAATGATTTGAATGGTCATTTATGTATTAATCTTTTTTTTGTATTATGTTAATTACAATATGTTAATTACAATATTTCAATTAGCCTGAGCTGTATATATGTTACTGCACAGGCTCGCTTTGCTAATCCTTCTTATGCTCAATTTTAGATAAATATTATTTGAAAGTGGTATTTATTAAGATCTCAAAATTTTAAATTAAAAATAATAATAAACAATGTAAATTTGAAACTTAGTAGAAGTCTGCTCGGTTATTTAAGATTCTATTAAACAGACTTCTAAAATCTAGTGGCAAATACAAATAATATTTGTTAGAAGTAACTTCATTCAACATCTACACAAACACACAAAGTAAATTTTCTTAACACATCATCATCAGATCTAAACTATTATATGTAGGTCAATTTTCAGAAACTGTCTTTTTTTATTATATATTCATCAATGACTTATAAGGAAAGGGTTAAAGAGCAGCTAAGGGTAGGAAATCCAATTGAAATTAAAATTACTTCTACGCTAATGCAAAAAGATCTCTATTGAATTTTATCTTATTGTTTTAAGTTTTATCATTTTTCTTAATAATTTCAACGTTTTTAATAAAATACGAGCCCTATTCTTAAATACTGATAATTGTTTATTTCAAATTTTATTATAAAATTCAATTATTCTTAAGTGTTCAATAATTTATAACTTTGATAAGAGAGATTACATTGTAATATGAGTTATGAAATATGAATTTGTCCATATGTTCTTATTTTTGATGACATGTGCCTGTAATATAGATTTAGCTTATTACAGTATTTTTTTTTTGGAGAATTTGTGAACGATTATAATACAAATCGTCAATAGCGTTCTTAATATTCTATACGTAGGTCTTCGGAAAGTCTACATAAAATAGACAAGTTTTCAAAATTTTCGAGGCACAAAGTCAATGAATCTTAGCCTATTTCAACATCGTAGGTTCTGTATTTTCCCTCACTCTTTATGCATGGAATGCTACAAAACTGTTATTTTCATGTCCATAAATAAATAAATAAATAAATATTATTATTTATTAAGCTTAGGGACAGTTTTCCTTAAGCTTAATTTGAATTCTTTTCTATGGATTCAACTTAACAGAATAAAGTTTAAATTCCCTAAATAGCCATCATAAGACAGTCATCCTGTTACGTCGTCTGCAATGGATTTACAAATATTATTATTTTAAAAATACTGATATAAGAAGGTCAATATTCAGAAGATTCACAATTTTCCTATTTCAATTTTACTAGGATGATAGTGACGAAATTTAAAGTATGACCTAATGACGTACATCTGACTGAAAGATGCCAGTCCATTGTCTTAATAATAGTTAAATCATGCCCAAGCTCGATCCGGGACCATTCCGATCCAGATGCAGTTACAGATGCTGTACATTCTTTCCAAAGTTTTTGAACAGCTATCATAAAGCAGGAAAACGATCTAAGCAAAACCCAAATAAAGAATAATATAAAAGCGTGCAGAAAACATCAGTGAAATCAATAGTTATCAAACGGATCATGGAAAGAAGCTTACGAGTTCCAAAGAGACATGATGCTACCATTTGGATATCAACAACGTGTTGCTGCAAAAAACCTTTGAACCTTCCAAATTCAGAAGTAGCGAATGTAAAAACTTTGGAAAATATTAGCTTTGTAAAAGAGGAAAGACGATCCAAGAAAGCCATGAAAATTAATGGAGAGAGTTCATCTTACTGAACTTAATTCCTCCTCGAAGAAGTTCTTAGAATTTGGTGCAATCAGAGTTCCAGATATCATAGAATTGCTTTTCAATGAGATCACAATCCATACTGAACTACAGTATAAGGCCTTGCGCTTTCAAGGTGAAGTTCAACATTACACCAGCGAATACCAATGTCATTTAGAGTTGTCTCGTCCGTCATCGGGGGAATGTGAACAATACAGAGAGTTTTGTTGAGCGATGAGTCGCGCTAAAGTGTTCACACATAACAGCTGAGTTTGGATTGGGAGAATATCTGGAGACGGACATATTACAGTTCAGAGGAAGATATATCGTGGTGGGTCTGCATCTCAATTGAGACTGTTAGTTGCAATGTCAAACAAACTGAACCCCATATCATACATTGGCATTTGGAATTATTCGTATTGCGTACATTCTTATCCATGGAAGGAAATCCTACAAAACCCGTACTGTAAGTATCTCATCGGCTTGAGAAAAAAGGAATTTCAAGTGACTGGCATCTTAGAATCCTGATCAAAATCACAGAAAACCTATCAGATGAATGGAATTGTTGGATCAGAAGCTAGTTCAATTCGCCCTTCTTCCAGTGTTGCGCTGAAGAAAGAATGATTAACAATTTTGTTATTTAATCATTATTCTGGTAAGTTTCTAAAAATCCTTAGTTTCCCTAAATCTTCATAATGATAGTTTGTTTATTCTATTCCCACAATATTTAACTGACTCAGAAGATTTAACATAAACATAATAATGCATTCATAAATAAGTACTTCATTAATAAAGCCACACAAAAATATTGTGAATTTACTCGTATAACCTCGAATTAGACAAAAATTAAGAAACACACAAGTCTACAAATAAACGTATAACATATTATAATAGTTCCATAAGCAGTGCCAAGAATCCAAGTTTAGGTTTTGAAGACAAACAACGCTTGTTGTTTAAAAAATAAGAAAACAATATCAAGTTTAATTAATTTACTTCAACATTCAAAAAATAAATTCATAATTGCTTGAAGTAGAATTTGATTTTTACCGTATTTTTCCTGTTTCAGTTTATCACTAATTATATACGAGTAATCAAATAAATCATGCGAATCAGAATAGTCTTTTCATTTAGCATTAAATATTGTTCTATGAATTTGCAGAATGTACACAAGTCACAACAGAAAAAAGTGGCCATTTCGTAGTTTTCTTACGCGTCTGTCAATTGTCATCTGATACTTAAAGGAAAATCTGTGAAAAAAGCAGTAGAAATCTAGAGGTTTGGATCGATTCCTCTCACTGCATAAAATATAATAACCATGCTCAAATTATTAACAGTGCATTTATTTTAATTTAGAGATTAATTGAGAAAAAAAATATTATCAGTTATCAAATAACAGGAGGACGATTAATTATTATAAATTTTAAATTTAAATTTCAATATCATTTGCTTATTTGCTATTCAGTCGTTTAATAGTAAATAAGCTAAACATTGTGATTTACTAAATGAAAGAAAAAAGAGAATAAAACCACGAATGTGTTTAATACAAAGTTTATTTTTACAAAAAAAATAATGAACTAAATATTCTTGGAGATATATTTCTTTTTATGTAAGTTATTTGTTAATATAAATAGATGTTGTTCAACTGTAAAATTAATCAATCAAATTCATCCAAAAAAAATAAGATTCTCCGTTGATTTCCCTGGTTTTAGGCTTCTATCAAGAAGCGAAGCAGAGTAACGTTGTTCCCTGGGATTAGGTAACTCTGATGCTTTGCTGAGAAGTTCGCGATATTCATCCAGAGTACAAATGTCCTTTAATTTTTCCCATAATGCCTTCGCCTTCAAAAGTCGACTTTGAAAAGTAAGTAATTGCAATTAGTAAGATTCGGAATTTATCGTATTTGATTTTTTATTAGATAGAACTAGAAGTTCATTTTTGTTATTTTGTTTTTTGTAACTAGGCTACTATCATTTTTCTTTTAAAAAAATAACGAGTTTCCTCTTACACATTTCATTTTAAATATATAATAGAATATAATCCTAAGTTTGACATTTCTCTTATCATCCTAACAATGGAGGATCGCAATTTCCAATTTCCAATTAATATAAAATAAAGAGAATAGCTTTCTATCTACTGTATTTATAAACTTTGCAAATACATAGAAGGTGGAGAAGCTATTTAAACAAACAAAAAAAAAGAAGAGAAAAGAAAGTTGTTGAAACATCGTAACAAGTTTTCTTATTCTGTCTGTAAAACATGAATTTTCGAACATTCGTTGGAACTCGTTTTTTTTTGTTTGTTTTGCGATGTAGAGGGACACATTATTTAATCAATAATTTGAAAAAAATAGTCAATAAATTTTAATTCTGAACTTTTATAAGCTTTAGCTTTAGATTTAGCTTTCATAAAAAAGTAATTTAAATATCATAACTAGAAAGTTAATAAAATATTATAAAAGTGAATTCAGATAAGCTTTACATAGGTTTCGAATAGTTTAAAGCCATTTCATCAAATTGATTAATATCACTTTCTTCCCATAAAATGAATGCTTTACAGATGCTTTATGGCTATGTTACATATTTAAAACGAAATGTAGAAAAATAAATTCGTTATTTTTGAAGGTATAAAATATTTGTAGCCTAATTACAAAATAACAAAAAAAGAGCTTCTACTATGTTTATTAAAAAAATGACATATTATGATACTTCAGAATATACGTGGAAATAATCTCATTTACTTTATAAATTCAAATTTCGAAATCAAGAAGGGGAAAATTAAGTAAGGATATCTGGTAAAAGAAATTGGAAGGTATTTTAATTGTGGTCAAGGTTTGCCCTTTTAGATCTGCTATTTTTTTGTATTTTCTTTTTTTTTTTTTAACTAACCGATAAGTTTCGATCGAAACTGAAGAATTTTAAATATTATTCGCTTGAATCTTTCCATCGGAAATTATAGTATTTTTATTTGCAGCTAAAAAGTCTTTGCGGATAATTTGAAAAAGCTTCTCAGTAATTGATTTCAGCTGTTTTTAAATCAGTCAATCTTTCTTGAGTAAAACGTTAATTAAGTTAATGTATTTATTAATTAGTGAATTAATATTAAAAGTTAATTATTATCATTTTACAATCTAATAAATCAATATATCTAATTAATTAATAAATTATCTAAACGATTACAAACTTAAAAATAAGATAATCATTTTCGATTTTGTATTGAGTCTTCTCAAAATAAAGACAGAAATCAAATTCATTATCATGGATTATCATATTCTAAGTTATTATTATTATTATTATTATTATTATTATTATTATTATTATTATTATGATATTATAAACTACAAGAAGAATAGTAAAACATCAAATTGTAATAACCTACTCCTATATATATGAAAGATAAATAAGATAGCTTAAAAATCATACGGGCCATTGTAACTAAGATGTTGCTCAGTTGTCGATTCTTTGGGAGTTACATCTGAAATTCTTTTGTATGTGTCTTGATTCTTATGGAAAATCTAATTAACCATATATCCTGTTGCTATTGCTTTAAAATTCCGTCGATAATTTTGGATTCTTAAATTATCCTTTCCGTAAACAGAAAGAGACTAAAAAAAAATATTATAATTTTTTTTTTCATGATTAAAAATTGCAGTGTTAGTAATTACGTTTTTTTATCCGAATGAATACTCGAATTTTTATTCAGACATTTTTGCACAAGTTTTCGGGTTGTATTCATATATAGTGGATAATAACACATACCTGTATTAATGCTAATTTCAGAAGTAACTTCATCCGTCTTTTGAAGTCCTAAAATAATGAAAAATAAAAAGTAATTTAGAAAACATATAGCTATATTTAAAAAAAAAAGAATAAATAAAAGCAAAAAGTTGAAAAAATACGGATTCTCAATGGAAAATTCTGAAAAAGCGATGAAGAAATATTGGTTAATTATTTTTTAAGAAGTTCGTTTTGCAAGTCTTTTCTAAATTTAAAAGATAAACTTAATCTCAAGCTGTACTTTTTTTTTTTTTCTTTTTTCAGTTTTTCTATCTGATTGTGATTTGACTAATTCTTTTACAGTGAACTAAAGGTTCCCAAATAGCGTCGTATGTTTCCCTATTTCTATTTCTTTCATTTTTTTTTATAATTTGTTTTTTATTTTATTTTCTAAACTTAGTGTAGTTAGTAAATAAACTAAACTAAATAAGTGCCAGAAATAAGCCTCTTTTTCTTTATTATTCTAATCATTTCAATTACTCCCGTATTATTACATAATTTATTCATTTCCCCGTTTTCCAAGATTGACGTTTATTTGCCCAATATTTTCAAATAACCCAAATAAGAATCAGTTAAAAGTTAAAGTTTCCTAAAAACAGAATAGAAATGCACCAAAGGGTTATGGAATAAATCGGACATGAAACTTCCAAAAGTTCTGGAACTAGTTTAACTAATTACTACAGACTTCGAAACTGATTATTGAGTGAAAATATTGCTATTAAGAGCACAGGAGGGATTTCTTCGTTTATGATTTCTTGTAAGACTCATAATTATGCGTGTACTAATTGCATAATTTCTGAAGTTTTTAGTTCAATATTACAATATTATTCAGAAAATAATAATAATGCCATAGAGTTCTTATGCTAAAATGATAATGGTTTATTTTTGTTTGACATTTAATTCACTAAACCTAGCAGCAAAATTAATTCACTGAGAATTCAGTATTCAAATATTATATTTATCTTCACCTTTTTTAGAAAGCAGGAATTATGTAAGTTAAAATGAAAAATTTAATGTTAGAAAATTTAATGTAAATTAATGATTATTTCAATGTTTAAAGGAATAAGTAATAACAAACTATAAATGGCACACAAACTCTCGAAACCTGCATGGTAAGAAAGCAAAAAAGAAATTGATAAAAAAATGAACTTAGGAAATAGGATGATACCAGAAATTGAGTAGAAAAAAGAAAGTAAAAGTTCAAATACCAACTAAGATTTGAAAATAGAACTTTATCATGAATTTTGAAAACCTGAAGTGTTATTCAACATAAAATGAGCAACGTCTTTGTATTAGACAATATATAAGCAATTAGTAAAAAGCTAAAAACCAACAGTTTCGGCCTTCAACTAAAGGCCATGATGAAGGAAAACCAGAATACGAATCAACATAAACGGAGAAGGAAGAAAGAACAAAAAGGTTGAATTAATGAAATAAATGAGACAAGGTAAGGTAATAAAGCAAATTCTGTTGGATACTGCAGTTTTTCATCTAATTTAATGGTTCAACTGTTTTCATTTTTGCTTCTATTTCCCATTTTGATATTCCATTTTATTGCCTGTTTTCTTTTGTTTTTTTCTTGAAACTGATGTGTTTTAAAGTGACTTAAACTGTTTAATAACGATTTTGATCCCTTCATTTAACTTTTGAATTGTGGAATTGCATTTTCATGTTTATTTTATTTCGTTGTTATTGCTAGTTACTTAACATGATCATTAAGCTGTTACTGATACAGAATCGATGAGTTGGTAATTATCTTACTCCAAATTTTTAAAAGAATTTATATAGTTTTATTAAATATCTAATAATTACATTTCCCTTCATTATACATTGCAAATTCTTTTCCTCAGCAGAACTTCTCAGTTATCAAAGGAATGTTTTTCAATAATTACATTTTCGTAATTAATTCTTTTGGAGAATTACTGCTATCAAATAAGCTATTGATTAGTCTAAAACTAAATAATAGGAAATATTGAAGACTACATCAAATATTCCGTTTTACGCATTTCAAAGTTTTAATGTTAAAATTGAAGGACAAAGACTACGGAAACAGAAACCTAAGATCTATGCCCCACATTATCTGAATCTTTAATCGCTTTAGACGAAGCCAAGATTGCCTATTTTTAGTTTGAACTACGTTCACAGCATTGTTCTTAATCTCTCAAGCCAAGAATGAGCTTCTGTGATCCTCCATATTTACTTTATAACTACTATGTTTGGCGTTGCATCATTTAATTCCATTTCAAAAGTTAGTCTTCTACTTCATGATTCAGACCGTTGTGAAACATAGAAATTACAAACTCTATCACTAGGGAAAAGAAAAAGTCTTTAATTAGTATTTTCAGAAAGTGATGAAATATATTTTTTTTAACAATGGGTTGAGACCAAGTTGTATACAAAATGACATTCTAGTACAGCTGTTTCACGCTAATAAGGCGATCATCAGCTAGGAGCAGTTATCAGTACACAACCAGGTCTCGGTACACGGAGTCTATATGAGAAAACGTCGGAACCAACGTGGAACCCGCAAAAGTTAAAACAAACAATAAAAACTCGCCGAAAGGACAAATGGCGAGAAAATTCATGTGCACGCTACACGTGGCCGCTATGAATTTTTTTAGCGCATAAAAATAAGAAAGCGCAGGTAAATATTAATAATAATAACAATGGGTGAGACCAAGTTGTATACAAAATAACATCCTGGTACAGCTGTTTCATGCTAATATTTTTTTTTTTTGTCTGAAATTTGTTATTACTAAAAAAAAAAAAAAAAAAAAAAATTATTATTTCAGCTATTACTTCCTAGTTTGTCAAAGTTTCAAGATCTTGCAAACCGATTTAGATAAGCAGAATTGAAAGCATAAATTGACAAACTATTGTTAACATCCCTAAGTCAAACATTTTTATTCTAAATTTTTATTTTTATTTTTTTTATTTTTTTAAATTTTTTTTATCTTTATTTTATTCTTTTTATTTTAAATGTAAATATTTTTTATTTTTATCTCTTTTAAATGTGTATTGGCTTAAACAAGGAACTTTTTTTAAGAACGTATTTTCCGCTGAATAATTTTGTTTGAAAACACTAGAAGTAGGAAAGTGAAAAGTTGAAAATTCGAATGAATTCTATTGGCTATGTTGAAAACGGAGGCTGAAGTTGTGCAAAAAAAAGGATCTCTACAACCTTTGATCTGGAGCTTCAGTTAAAAAAAAAAAATGAAACTGAAAAAAGATTCTCAGACAGGATGAGTTATATTCCTGCCGATTCTATAAGTGGTTTTAAAGTAAATCTCGAATTACTTTTCCAGTAAACAATATTAAGTTGTCATCATTACTGATAGTAAACTAATTCTAAATATTCATCAACTAACCATCTCCAAGTAAACATTTTTAATATATATATTAAAATATAGATAGATTATCATTTTGCCATCTTTGGAGGTAAGTATCTATTCCATAAAGAAATATAATAGACATATAATAGAAATGAATTATGATCTTATAAACTATACCATAAAATCGAAGCAAAATAGATTCGAGATTTTTCTGCATTTCATATTAATATATTTAATTTCGAAATGACAGTTTCGAATGTATAAACTTACAAAATAGTTACGTTGTTTTATAAACCAAGCCCACATTGAAACTGATAGTTGTAGTCCACATTGCTGCAGCGACCACGAAACTAAGTAATTAAAGCTAATACTCATTTAGTAAATCTAACTAGATTTAATACAGAAATATCGAACTATGATACAAAAAAAAATCACTTATTAAGCAAACATTTTTAATTTACTAATTGAAAACAAATAGCTAAATATTAGGGAGAATCTCTTATCCTTTGGTTGTATTAGAAGTTGGCCAATCACTTAAGATCATTTCCGAATAAATCCGAAGAAGGATTTTCGCCGCATGTTACCGATTGGCCGGTCATTTCCTATCAGTTCCGAATAAAGTTAATGGGCAAAACCAAGGCCCGAAGGGTCGAGGCGACTGCGGGAGCTTAGCGGGAGATAGAAAGGGACTGAGCTGCGAAGAAACTGCCAGGATGCTAAAGAAATCAATAGAATTATTTTAAATGTTTACTTGAAGACAAGATTTAATAACTAGGTTACAATGTAATTGAATTATCACTTATGCAAATGTTTTGGATAATGATATTGAGGTTTTTGCCCAAATAAAAAGATTATATAAAAAACAAAAAAACAACAACAAAAAAACAAAACAAATAAAAAAAACAATAATAAGTTAAAAAAGAATTTCAAAATAGATGGATTTTCAAAATATTCAAGAATTCCATAGTAGATCAAATATTAAATTAAACATAAATTTGATGTAAAATCTGAAAGTTAAAGTATACTTTTTTTTTTTTATTTCACAACTAACCAAAACTAAAGAGAAGAATCCTTTTTTTTTTTTTTTTAATTTTTATCTTAAGTGAACTGCGGTTTGTTTGTTTTTTTAAATTTTCTTGCACATTTTTCGTGGCTCCTCACCTCCTCTTTTTTTTTTCTTTTTTTTTTCGCTACGCCACTGACTTCCATCAAAGAAATATCATCAGAGGAAGGAATAAATCATGTGTCAGTTTGGAGAGTTTCTCGCAATATAAATGTTTTACTTACATAAGATAACTTTGTCCTTCAACTGCATGAGGGTGGAAGGTAAAGGCATGATTTCGAAATAAGTAGAAAGCTGGAGTTTCATGATCGGATCTTAAAGAAAATTCAAAGCCAATTATAATCAAGTATGAGTTTTATTGTCAAAAAAAATCAAACAAGAGAAAATACAATCACTTCCCCTGAATAAAACAAATAAATGTACAGAATCAACATTTTTTTCATTGAGTCAAAAAAAAAATCTAGTTCCATCAAATGCAATGATGTGATATAATATTGCGTGTTCCTATGCTTGTTGTAATAACTACATTAGACACTATATTTAATTGATAATTTTGTACGACAGTTCTGAGAAATGGCCTACTTGAAATCCTGATATAATTCCGTTCAACTGTGGATTTTGAAAAGCAAGAAATAACGTCAAGAATAATATCCAGATTGTATGTACGTATAAGTAAGGGCATACGTTTCAATGTCTTCCGCTTTCCGTCAGAATAAATGTTTCCTCATTACTCTTACTACATACTTGATTCTTTCTCTAGGTTATCTAAATCTTGGGATCTACGGCAAGTTTTTGTTATCAATCTTGAAATTGCTGCAATTTCATTAGGAAATAATGCTTGAAAATCACATGAAAGCTCGACAAAATTTATAATGACTTCTGAATACTACGCTCTATGAAGATCAGTTGGAAAAACGAGAAATGTGTTCAGTTGTTTTTCAAAGGAGTCTCAAAGAACTTCACGAAAAGCTTCTCTGAAGTTAGTCAAGATAACACTGAAGGTCAGGTAAAACTTAATTTCTCATGCTTTGAGCCATTGAATTTTCTTTACCGAACTGAATTGTAATTGGAATAATTCCATTGCCATTGTGAATCTCTTCAATGATCCTACAAGAATTTTAACGTCCCTGGATTGTAATTGAATCCGGTGGCCGCTTTATTTGACTGATATTTTTTTTCACGATTACTATCAATGCAGACAGAAGTCAAGAATCTTGAAAAACAATTATCATTTCCAGGACATCTTAAATCAATCTTTAAGTAAAAATGGAACTCCAATCTATTATTTTACCGATTTCGCGACTTCTTGGAAGGAATTATATTCTGATATGATCTCAAACTCATTTCAGTTAAGAATAAGGTGTTTCTTCGTAGTGCTGTGTGGATAAGTCGCGGGCCGCAACTTGACAAAGCACGATTAGTGAACCGCATATCAGCCGAAATAATTGTGCTACTACTGCTATTTTTACATAAACCCTAACAGCCTTCTTTACTTTAGTGGCCAATCCTTAGACTGGATTAGAATAGAGAAGAATTATTTTTATATACCAGACATTACAAATTATCAAACCATTCTCTGAAGACATTATTGAATTCAGCACATTTTTTTTTTTTTTTTTTTAATTTCTTTAAAATTTTATTGCATTTGCTGAGAAACAAAACATGAAACAGAACACTCAGCATGATGATGGTCGCAAAACAATTAACTGCAAAATATAGGCTAATATACAGCGGACCGCATAGAATGTTTTGCAGGCAGCTGCTACTATGAGATATGGATTAGTTGATTTGTCCGATTGATTGAAAGCCGCAGGGCTCTGGATGCTACTTGAGCTGACTTTTTATTAAATCAATCAAAGCCATTGTTTATACAACGAAACCTCATCCATTCCACACTCAAGGAAGAAGTAATGGGTGCTATTTAAGCTTACATCACCATAATTGCCAATCGATTTCCCAAACAGAGTTTTAAAGTCGAAAAAAATGTTCCTACTCTAAGAATTTAGTGTAGCTTCAACTTCGACTAAAAAAATTCCACCAAAAAAATTCTAACTCTACGTCTCCTACTCCAGACTCCAAGCCCTGCACAGAAAGACTCTATATTTTCAAATAGAAAATATCTTTTTATACATTTTAATATTTCGAGAAGTTGAGGATATTGTTAAGTGTACAGACTAAGTAATTAAGTGTAATTTGTTAAATTTAATACTTTCTATTTCAATTACTTTTCAGAAGCCTTGTACGTCCAACATGCTTTCTTACTTTTCGCTCATTTGAGTGTTGTTAAAAGATCCCATTGTTAAAAGGGATGTGGCACAAAAATTTCTACAAAATATTTAAAATTCCCCTGATAAACATTAAAATTCACTATGACAGTCATTTGAATAATTAGTGCGTTAGATTTACGAGTAAGTTACATGCATTAAATGCATGGTGTACACGAAACCACAGCGACTCAGTACATTCTTCATTTACAGTCACTGTCCGTGTCTCACTGTCCGTGAGACAGGAAGTGACCACAGACTAGAACTCGTATTTTTACCATCTTTACAAGTCATAAGGTTTAATAAGGTATTACTCATGTCTGTCCGACTTGTAGTTGGGAGGTGGTGATAGAATGAACGTAAGAGCTTCTCCCCCACTTTTACACTTCCGTATACAGGTGTCGCTTAAAGTAACATAGAAAACACACACAGACACAAATCTAATATTGATGAATTAAGATCAATTTCGAATTAATTTTGCATTTAAATTTCTTATCAAATTTATTTTTTTTAAAACAAAAAGTAGCACTGAATGTTATTTCAACATTTAAAGCTTTAATTGTGCCAAGCTTTTGTAATGTCCTATAAGTAAAATAAAAATAATTGAATTATATTATATCCTTATAAAAGCTTCAAGCTATCAATTATTTTAAAATTACAGGCAAATATGAAGATCTTATAGTGCTGTTGATGTAAAAGGAAGCATGTCATTTTAAAATCTTTCACATCAGAAAATCTTTAAGCATATTCCTGTGACAATTCAATATCTTTAGAGGCATGAAATTTCAAAAGACAAAGCTAAATTACTAAATATTGGAAAACGTAGTTAATATAACAATTCTTGTTGTTTTCTTGATTTTACCTTAAAATAAACCCGGTATTTTTTTTTTCTTAATAAACTTCTATCTTTTGTTATGTTACAATTTTCCACTGCTAGCATTTCTTTATAATCTACGCGTGATTCGGCAGCTGTTCCGATAACAGCCAAAGGATCAATTCCTTTTTAGGTATCATTTCAAGCTGCTTTTAGAATATCAAGTTTCATGAAAACACCAAATTCTTCGAAACTAGTTGTTGAAAGACTTGCAATCAGTGAATGCTATAGACTTCTCAGTCGTAAGATTTCACTGAAAGACCGATGCACCACTAAGTTTATCTTTGATGAGGAGAGATAAGTTGGAAGATGAAGCGAAGACTTGGAAACAGAACAGGAGGTAAAAAGGAATTGGCTGCCGTTTTTGGTGGCATTTCTTTGGAACTGTCGCTTTCACGACTCAACTACAAACCAAGACGGTTAATTTAACAGGCTTGTCCAAAGAAGGATTAACAGAAGTCTTATCGCCGTTTTCCTCTTGTTGTTGTCGTACCAGTTCCGATGCTATTGTACGGGGTCCATTAGGCTCCCCGTGACCCTCTTAGTTGGTTTGTAAGAGTTATAGGGCATTGTTTAAGAGGATCTGATCACCCAAGAAAGGACAGTCATAGTAATCCTGATCGTACTACGATTACCTTCTTTTCAGTTCGCCATTAGCTCTAATGTGCTTCTGCCTCACTAGCAAAAGGCAAAGGCCTTTTTGCAAGAAATATGAGATGTCCTCTGTAAAGAGCTCTTACAGTGTTTTGTATATTTACTTTAAAAAAAATCTCTAGATACCTTTCATCGCTTTAATTCAGCTGCAAATTTTCCATTAATCTTTCAGCCAATCAGTGAGCAGTCCTCTTTAACAATTCGACTTGTAGACTGGAAGAAAAAAAAAAAAAACACTACTTTCATTTAAGAACAAATTTTAGAAAAAGTAAATTCAACTTAAAAATTAGGAATTATGCTAAATTTGCTTTAAAAATCTTATGACTTTGTAAAAAGTTTTGAATTTTGTTTTCGAACTGCATCGGAATAAACGTGATTCAATTTCTAGAATAGTTGCAAAAGCAAATAGAAAAAGTCAGCAGTTAAAGTTTTTTTTCTCAGTTAAAATCTTTCCATAAAGTGCATGAATGGCTTTCTGATAAGTCAAAATAGATTTCATTGAAGTGGTTCGTAAAATAACAAATACATACAGCCTTTATTTAGATACGAAAACTAAAAAGTATTTACGTTTTGGTTTCAATATCCAAGCAATCTGACTGAAATACTGCAGAAAAATGGAAAAACAATTGCAATGAATGGTTAGAAAAGCTTCAACAAAATTGAACATTACAAAGATTTCAAAGTCGATTAGATCTGTTTGGAACGAAAACGGGAATTATTTGGGTTTCTTTTCATAGCTCGTTTATGAAAAACCATTACAATAAAGAAATTAAAAGCTTCTTCTTCTAACATCCACAATTTTAGTCGAATGGAATTCAATTGTTTTTAAATTCAATACAATTTTAAAGAATTCTTAAATATCGGGTTTTTTTTTTTTCTTCAAGATTAATGCCTTAAAACAAAAAGTAAGCACTCATAAAATATTTCAGATATTTAACTTACTTGCATTTTTATATCGAAAAATTCAGCAAAGGAAACATCTACTGATAGCTAAGACAAAATAAAATTTAAATTTTCAGTTTTTACTTTTTGTGCTTTTGTGTGAATAAACTAATATTTTGTGTTGCCAGATAAAAGGACGTGAAATTCAAATTTCCCTACGAAAACTGTTAAGCCTATTTCTTTAATGTTGTTGTTGTTTGATTTTTTGTTTGTTTTATAAAATGTGCTTAGATCTTATAATTTAGAATTAAGGAAAATAAAAATCGACGTGAATAATTGTTTCCAACGCTTTTACTTATATTTATTCAAAACGCAAGGTATTTGAGTTTTTAGATATTTCACAAATATTACTGCAGAGAAGACAGTAAATCTCTTTCAATCAATAAAAAAGAAATTTAAGAAAAAAAATGCCAGTGTTCATATTCATATGCTCATTTTTTTTTTTTTGCAATGATCCTAATTTGAGGTTTTCTTTTATTATCTTTTTTAATTAACGACAAAACGAATCGAATCGATTATTTATTTATTCACATTAATTCCTTTGATTGCATAACTTCTTTTAACGTAATTTTCACTGAGGATTTTTACCTTAAAAAAGGATTTATTTAAATCTAATGCGTAATTAGCGCCACTAAAATTCCCTTTTTGTGATGGAATTTTAAGTGTATCTTCTGTCTAATGGATGAACGCAGATGTTTCGAGCCACAATCCCAAGGACATTCCATCCTACACTGACAATCCTTTTTTTTTTCCCTCCAAGACAACCGTGAAAAATCGATCTTTTGGTGGTTTAGTGCCACCCACATTCGGGGGCAATTCGATTGAGTGGGCGGAGGGAGGGGATAGGAGGGGTAATGGTCGACTATGTCAACTATCGGTCATTTGCCAAAAACCAACAAACCATTATCCGTTGACTGCCATCATTGACGATGAGTTGCTAACTAATAATTGCCCAATTTTTACCGTAACAATTATCACGAGCGTCCGTCGACAATGGGACCTCCTGGAACGCGTTGGCTTCTCGAGCAATCCTTCTTCCCGTGGGATAAGCGGCGAGACGCACAGACACGATCAGGAAATCTCGGATTGCAAAAATATTTATGGGAAGCCGCGTTAGCCACTGGACGTATATGTGCGCCAATGTGGGTGATGAAATGCAGACCCTCTTCACAAAGACCCCTCGCCGCCGCCACACCAGTCCCCTCCCGGTCTCTTTCCCCTCTACCAAACAGCTTATCACATTGCGATTCAAAGAGAAACCTCTTTCTCATACGACGCAAGACTCGATGGTGAATTCTGAAGAGCATTTTGCATACAAATATTTCTTCCGGTGATTTTTATCAATAAAAGAATAAGAATGTCTTTTTTTTTTTTTTTTTTTTTTTTTTTCAATCGACTTTATTGGCAACAGGTTAAAGAAAAACAGGAGAAACATGGGACAATGTTATTTTGCAAAAGCATCCTGGTTGTTAAGAGAGGGCGGTTGTGCAGGTGAGCGAAGTTCCCCTATTCTGGGGCTCTATTTGGCTAATGGAGGCGTGAGGGGGGGGTGCTTTTTTTTTTGCTTCTGATGGATGGGTGTCACGTGGGCGCGACACGAGACCCAGTGACAGCACGTGTTCGGCAAGCCAAGTAATGGACTCCGCTCCAAGCAGGAAATCTTGTATTGATTCTGTCACACAAAAATGATAGCTTCGCACGGAAATGCAAGGATTAGCAGCGTTCTTGGCACCGTTTACAATGCTCATTCTGACTCATTGATCTCTTTTCCAATAATAATAATAATAAAAAAAAAAAATATGACAATAGAATCAAGTCTCGCAAAATTTTTTAACGTGGTCGTTATAGTAACACAAGGCAATTTTTCATTTTCTCTCTTTTTTTTTTATTATTCATGGAATATTGCAATTCCTACCGTCATTCAGAATGGAATTAATCACTGCAAAAATACGTACATCAACTACCGAACCATTAAGGGACGATTTGGTTTGTTGGAGACAATTTTACCCCTACATTTTACGCTAGACAAACAGGCTTTAAATTCACTTTTCATGTCTTTTACTTTTACTTATTCTTTTATTCTGGGTGCATGAGAATGTTCTGATGCATCTTCTACAAATAGGATTAGAAACAACCTAAATATCTACGATTAGGGAAAAAAAAAGTTACAGGGATACCGATCTGGTTCGTTTGAGACAGTGTTACCCACCGTCGGTTTTCCAATATTGACACTTCTCTCTTGACAATCACAACGGTTTGTCACCCATATCTAAGTATCTGCTTTTGCCATGACACGCCTGTACAGTCAATTGCCTCTACAGAGAGCGAAGGCTGTTGAAACGAATTAGGCCTAAGTCCTGAGTTTCTCTTGATCTTTATCGTGTCGCATTTAATCCCTAATTAGCGTCTGTTGCAGAGGGATCATCCGGGCACTTGGTCATTATCCGTTACAGTGGACGGTCCCAGTTTGACAGAACCGAAAATGGGAAGTGACATGGGTCTCCCAAACCAACTGACCTCTACGGAGCCAGTTTTTACAACTATTCTTTGGAAATATTGATACGACAACAAGACTCCACGGGAAAAACAACGCCAACATTCGAGAGGGGGAAAAAAATGGGACAAGACAAACATAAACAAACGCGGATCTTTTTATGTTTTTTCTTTTTAAAACAAGGTTGAAAAATGTCAAACCTAAGGTATTCTGGTTTGTTTTTGTTGTTTTGATTTATTAACTTTTTTTTTCATTTATTTATTCCAATCTTTTACTTTTTTTTTTTCAATTTTTCTTATGAACAGTTGTTATTTTGATACTGATAACAGTTTTCTTTACTATATTTCGTAAATATAATTTTTTTTAATTCATTTGAGTTTATTGCTATTTATTTATTTATTAATGATTTTTTTCTAAGTACACAGTTATTTTTTATTTTTTTATTTAATTTAATTTAATATTTTTTGCAAAATTAAAAAAAAAATTCTAAAAAAATAGTTTATTTTATTTATCTAGAAATTAAGATAAACGTTTATTTAACCAAGTAATTGCATTTTTTTGTCATTTATTGGATTATATTTGTTATTTGTATTCACATAAGTTAATATAAAGAAAATATAATTCAAGCAGTAGTAATTATAAATATTAAAATAAGACGGTTCAAATAATAATAAAAAGATGGTAATCAAATAAATTCGTCTTCCTAAATCTTAAAAAAAAAGATAAAAAAAAAGTTTTTTTATGTATATGATCTGTTTAAGATTCTTCAAACTTTATTAACGTAATTAACTAATCTCAAGTCCATTTCGATTTTCTTTTTGTCTTTCCAAACCAACTGATGAATATACTTAAGTAAATTAACGTCACTACTGAAGCATTGGAATTTAAAAAAGAAAAAAAAATGACAATCTTACATCCCCAAAAAAACACCCTTTTAAGAGAAGAATGAAAAGATGTTATTCAATAAAATTCTATGTTATTGTAACTTAGGCTGTAACATAACTTTTTAATCTATTTATATCCACTATTGTTATTTTTTTAACGCAAAACTTGTGGATACCTTACAAATACCTTCATTATTTCTGGGCATAAATGTATTAATATCTACTGTTACTTTTCGAGCTATAATGGGAAAACAATATCGTTAGTTTTGAGTTTAATAAACAAAAAAAAAAACAGAGAAAAAAAACTGGCATTTATTCTCTTTCTAAAAATGCAAACAAAAATTATGCTTACAAGTTCAAACTTTGCAGTTCTATCGTTGAATTCGAAATTGGAACAAGTGTTTAAAATCTGAAAAAAAGTTAAAATCAGTGATAAAGCTAAGTAAAACAGTTTTAAATGAAAAAAAAAAAGTTTTATTTCCAAATTCCTTTATTTTTTTTTCCTAAAGAATAAAAATAATTTTTATTTTAATTAATATTTCTATCCACAGGATACTAGGAAACAATCCTATCTATGAATAAAGATGTTATGTCGATTGAACAAAGATGGCTGCTGATAAATGACGTAATAAAGAGTTTTGATAAAGAGTACATCACAAACAGGAAAACTAAGAAAATGAGTTAGGTGAAGGTGAAAACTTAATGTCAATTACTCCCTTCTACTATGTTTTCATTATTGGTAGATGACAGCTTTTCTTAATGTCAAGAATCTCATTGCAAGACCAAAAATATTGTTCCAATTTTTACCTGATATGATCTAATCAGCAACAAGTGTGAATTATAAGATATGAATGATCTCGAGATGACAGTTATAGCGCGATTCGAAACAAGTAACTTTCGAGGTTCTAAAGCAGGCGTCAAATAGATCCATCAGAGTTTTGGAACAATTTGATTTGTAGGAGATTTTGGATCCTCTAACGCGATGTCAAAACAGCATCACTATAGTAAGGTCCATCCTGTTAAAAGAAGACTACTTAAAGAATTATTTAGAAAATACACTCATTGCCAAAATAATTAGAAGCAGCAGTCGAAATGCGATGACACTTGGCATAGGCAATGAGAATGATGATTGGCCATTTATTCGGGCAAAACACTACAGACCAATAGTCCACTTTAGTACTGCGTTCATATCACTCCTAGCATTGCATGGAATCATAGAGACGACTAATGCCATCCTGCGGAAGATCCTCCCATAGTTTTTGCAACTGCTGCTCCAGATCTCTCATACCCGTCTCCATTACTCCCAGCACAGTCGGAACGCTCCAGGTGATGGCCAATTCGACGATACGACCAGTCTGTCTTCCGCAGTCCGACCTCTCTCATATTCTCTCAGTTCTTCAAAACTGCATCGAATGCGTCGTCGAGGCATGCTGCGGACTGAGAGACCTGCACTCCACATTTACACTGATTGTAAAGCACACAACAGTCATATGATGGTCCTTCACATGACCACAGCACTAGCGATACTAACACCCCTGGTGGCAGTTCTCAGCGGCCAATCGCAGCCCAATTGCAATCAGTGGCACAACTACCTGTGACTGTACCGTATATCAAGTTTCTTCGTTCCTGGATCATTCGTTCTGAGTGCGTTAATTTTTTTGGCAATCAGTGTTTTTCATCTATCTCAGAATTAAAGCGTTAATTCTATTTGTTTAATTTCCTACGATAAATTCTATCTAATAATTATACCCTTGCTAAATTCTAATAAATCAGTTGACTCCTCAATGAAATTAAGAAAACTAATTTATACTATTTTACTGTACAGTCTCAACACAAGAAATATTTCGAACAATATATTATACAGTACAACGCCGTCATTTGAACCAAATTCGTTAAGTATCCGTCCGAGTACTTTGAACTTATGTCGGGTGATTTATTTATTTCCCTGGGAATCCGAAATTTTTCGGGACCACATATATTTCCACGAATAGTCCATTTATTTATTTACTTATTTATTTTATTTTTGCTAATAAGAGGTCTTTGCAAGAGGGTAAAAACTGCTGATTATATCAAAAATTATATTTCCAGGAAAACTTTCTTAATGTAGCTGGAACGAAAATGCATTAATATTTTTATAACTTTAGACTTTGATTTCAAACAGAGTTTAAAGTAAATATGTTTCAAGTAAATATAAGAAAGTGAAATTAACAGAATTCTATTTATGAATTTATCAAAGACTGTGATCTGTTTAATAATCATAGTTTATTATTTGTTATCATATATTGAAACTGTGAGAGAGTTGGGGCTTGGATGTAGACCTGGTGGAGGCAATTTACATGCAAACTGTTTTTGATAGTCGAATCTTTATGATTTCTATTGGAGAGCCCGCTGGAGTATTTAAAAGTTTTGATGCCTCCCCCCACTGCCTCCCCGAAAATCTCAAAATGTGTAGATTGGACGGTTTAAGTGTGTGGTCACAACCCACGTCACAGTTCAAAGAGCCCTTTACTATGGTCCGTTGCTAGGGTTTGCGAACAATTACGGCCAAGCTGGTGTTTATCGTGGTTTTTCTTTGAAAAACAGACCAAAAAAAATTATAAAAAATTATCAGAACGCATTTTAAGACTTCAAGAAAGCCAACCTTATGGTTTTTTTCCCCTCTAAATTTTTAAAACTATTTTTTTTTTGGTTGCTGCTCGCCAGTTTCCTAATAAAAGGATAAGCCAAACGCAAAGGCGAAAAATTAATAAGTAAGAAGGTTTAACGTGCCTTAAATTTAATATGAAAACGGAAAAAAACAAGGGAATGCACAAATTCGTAAATTTGTTTGCTTTCACGCATTGAGCCATCATTGACAGCAATCTGAGACAGCTGTTTCGTCCTTATTAGGACTCATCAGCCAGATTTAGCTTAAGATCCATCACTTTCCCTCCATTTCTTATGTCACTGTACTTGCAATCAAATATCTAGAGCAAAGTTAGATAAGTGCCAGAAATTTAATATTTTCCTTAATGAAGATATAATTACGAAATTTATTAACAGAATAAATTAATAATAATATTAATAATAATAATAATGTTCCACCAGAGAGCCCAACACTCCTCACTGCACTTAGCCATTGTCAAGGCTAACACACCTCACCTCCCTGGACCTCAAACACCCTTGTCCAACACTCATCACCCCCGACACCCACACCCACAACCAGCAGCTGCGTCAATCATGGGCTCGTAGGGAACTCCACGGTACACATCGCCTCGAACTCAGCCAACCTCATGTCGACATGGAAGCGTCGAACAGATGGCTGACGAGAGGTGAGCTGTTTGGGAACAAGCGAAGGGTTAATGATCGCAGTACAGGACCAAGTCATCCCCACACACAACTACAAGAAACACATTCTGCATGATGCAAACACGCCCAACGACACATTCAGGAAGTGCCACACTACACATGAGACGATCGACCACATAATATCAGGCTGTCCCTTCTCTCCCAAACAGACTACCTCCACCGACACAATCAGGTAGCGTCGATCAACAGCTAGCACACAAACACTCGCTTATTAAGAACATGGTCGCGTACTACAAGTACACATCACGAAGCGTATTAGAGTGACCCTCACAGAAGCTGTTTCCGCCCCATTCACACAGACAAACCATACATTACAACAGATCTGACATCACACTTGTTGATAAGGGCAACAAACAGACTTATCTCATTGATATTGCAGTGCCTATCAGCAGAAACCTGCAGAAAACTCACTCAAACAATATCAGTAAATACACCGACTAGCACACGAGCTCCAGAAGCAGTGGAGGCAGGACCGAGTACGTGTTGTACCATCGTCCTGTCCGCCACTGGTCTGGTGCCTCACACATTGCACCACAGCCTCAGCACACGAATACTTCACAAAAACACTTATGCACAATTCCAGAAGGCTGTTGTACTCAACACAACACGCACAGTTAGAAAATTTATGTACACAACCACACATCCCTAACATCCCTAACCATTCCTGCACACTTTTTTACTCTTGGCAACATGTGCTTTGGTCCTTGACCCGCCATGTTGTCTTAGCTGGAGAAACCCAAGAAGAGAAAGTTTTATGTAATAATAATAATAAATAAAACATATTTTTACATTGATATATTACGGAATGGATAAAAAATTAAATCATTAAAAAAAAAAAAAGTGTTTCATAAGAGATCTCAAATTTGATTTGTTTATTCCCATTGATTTCACTGATGACTCGAAATTGCTTTCTATCGTAAAGCAAAGAAGAATGACAAATTTCTCTAGCATAAATTCACGACATAGATAATAATAAACTTTTTTTTTTTTTTTTACAATTATGTTTGTCTTTTCTCTAATCGTAAACAAACCATAATTCAGGATATATTTTTAATTCAAACAATATCAAGCTTTGACTTTGCTCACAGGCAAACTTACCAAACATATTTTTTGATAAAGATGTGCAATTTAAGAAAAAGATATAGAATCAATCCCTCCTTCGCAGCCTGTTATAATAAATACAACTAAAATATATTTATTTATTTACTACTTTTTAATAAGTTAGTTAACGCTTAATCTGATACTGTTCTGGAAAACAATAAAGACAAAAATTTACAATGAAGTTAGAAATGGAGTTTAGATTAGGAGTTTAGGTTTCCTGACAGAGATCGGACTCTCACTAAATGGTTGTTGAGATTAATATTGAATACCAATGAATTTCTGAGTATTACTGCAGCACAGCTGAAGAACATTATTATAATAGAGCATCACTGAAGCACAAGTTCTCTGATAAGCTGCTGACCTCTTTGTGGTAGTTACCGTGTGTCATACAATAAGTTAGTATCTTATTCAATTTTTACAACAAATCAAAAATTGATGAGAACTGTTGTAAAGATCTAATAAAAGAAGAAACAGTGGTTTCTCGCGCATAAAGAGGTTATTTAATATGTCCTAAGGATCTGCTTCAAATTTAGATAAATGATGAAAGGTCATCATGAGCTGACACCTACAGAGCAGTTATTTTGGAACCAGGTATTAGGTAATGATACCCCCCCCCCCCAATAATTTTGATCATTTAATTTAGATTTTAGATTTATCAAACCTTACAGAAATGTAAATACAGTAAAATCTCGTTAAGTCGTCACCCGGATAAGTCGTCACTCCGCTTAAGTCGTCGTTTCCCTTTGGTCCCGACAAGGTCTCATAGACAATAATGTAAAATAACCCTCTTTTATTCGTCACCAAATTTAATTCTACTCCGGATAACTCGTCACCCTCAAAAATGGCGAAAAGCATCTTTATTCTCAATTTTGCCTGCTATCTTTTCAGCCCCGCCCCTTCACTCTAAGAAAGCCTAGCCTTTACGGGGAATTTTCACGTGGGAAATTCACTTGGGAAATTACACACTTCTCGCTGCGACTCTTATCAAGAGTAGACGTTTTTCTTGACGCTACTGAGTGTTATTTTATTTCATAGCGAGTAAGCCCCGAAAATTTAAAAGCGATCGAAATTGTTTTTCTTCCTCCAAATGTAACTGCACTTCTTCAGCCTTTAGATCAAGGGATAATTCTTGACTTTAAACGAAAGTACAAAAAAATGCTTGTAAAGGACATGAGAAAAACATTGGATAGGAACGAAAAGCTAGAAGTTTCGATTTTAGATACGATTAACTATGTGCACAAAAGTTGGAGTTCCATTTCATTACAAAGTGTTTTGAACTGTTACCAGTAATCAGCACCTTCATCAATCAACACTGTTGGATTATTTTAATGCCAGTAAAAGAAAATAAAATGTGGTAAGTATAAAAAGTGTTTTTTTTTTTATTTTCCACTCATTCATTTGCATGTATTGATTTCTGAAAATCTTCTTTTTCTCACCGAATCCTACAGCAATTCATAAAAATATTGTATTTCAGTGTTTTATTTTTTTTTCAAAAATGCCCACTCCGCTTAAGTCGTCAAAAATGTTCGGACCCTTGAGTGACGACTTAACGAGGTTTTACTGTATTTCACTAATTTTTATTTTTCATCGTTAGCAAAGTCATTGTCGTTCTTATGAAAGACATTGTGAATAATTCAACAGAAAATCATTCATTCAAAATAGTAAAAAAAAAAACAAAAAAAAACCAACGTTTTTAACATTATAACGATTATTACTCCACAAAATATTCACAGCTTATGCTTTTAAATTCAAGGATATAGCATGACTGAATAAATATAAGAAGAAAAATCAAAAGGAGCAACATTCGCGTAATAAGAAATAGAATGTCTTGCTTGAAAATCTTAAACTAGTAAGCAATGTTTTCTTTAAAAAAATTGTTAATAACAGTAAAAAAAAAATAGCTAATTAAAACAACTACAACAACAACAACAATCATTTTTCTTCCTTTATTCATTTTAATTCTGTTCATAATCCACACTCAAGAATCACACAGGACACCGAAAAACGTACTGTTCGGTTTCAAAAGCAAGAACTACGACAACACAGACGATTCTACTCCGCAAAGGGGTGATACGCTGAGATGGGCATTTTCCTAAGACCTGTTTTTCTTTTAGTACCTGTTATTTTTGCAATAGTATTTATTCTTTCCATAATTCTTTCCCGAAAAGCGCAACTAGAACGCAGCTACTAGTAAACTAACACTGATAAAAAGTAAATATCCTCTCTTTATTTCTCCTCATCCCTATTTGGATGAAATCGAAGGAGACCTGACGCATGCGCAAAAGCGTTGAAGGCTCTCGTAAACAAAACCGAACAGTAGTATTACATTGTGGCATGTTTGTAACCAAGCAGATATAAAAAGTATAAATAAATAACTTCAACAAATTTCGGGAACTATTTCGTTCTTCTCATGAGAGAATCATATTTCTTCCTGTAATTTAACAAAAAAAGTTATATTTAATTCAAAATAAAAGCCATAGTAATTTTTTAATATTCGTATCAACATTAAATTACTTAATGATTTATCTAAACTTAGCTATGTAGTAAATGAAATCCGTTTTACAAATTTAAATTTTTAAGTTGTTTTAGTGTGAAACAATTTAGACTATTTCTCTTTCTTTCTTTTTTTTTTTTCAGAAACTCATTGAACATTGTTTTTTAATTCTGAACTTAAATTGTTTTCATCAGCAAGACTATAAAAATAGATTATTTGCGGAAAGTATATAGGACTGCAAATGCAAGACTTAGATGATGCAGAATTTGCTTAATGCATTTGCTGTTCTAGATGCGTACAATCTTAGCAGTCAAGGTTCCGAGGCAACTGGTTTATCTGTTGCTGAAAGAACAAGAAAACAAAATCTTCGGAAATATTTTGGAAACTTTCTCTTCCACTAACTGATTTAGGAAGAAAAGAGCTCTGTTCTTGATGAAAAGAGTTCGAGAAACCTTGACAGTTTTTACAGAATTTAAAAATTCCTTAAACGCTACAATAGAATGAGGTTCAGGAGAAACTGAAGGAAAGTGCTCTTAAGAACTATAGCAGTAAAATGCCAACAGATAGCACTAAAGCTAAACAACCATTAGATTTACGATGCATATGTAAAACAGTCACAGTTTTGTACTGAGAAGAAACAAGTACTTTCCAATAGCTAAAAAAGTTGAAGAATGAAATAAGCGTAATGTAAGGGAATAAAAGATGAAAAGTTAGGAACTTCATTTTAGCAAGAGAAAGATTGTGTCATAGTTATTTTTGAAGAATTCAAAGTAAAGTTATGGAGTAAAGTTTACAAATGTGTAATTTCTTATTAGCCTTAGAGACTAACAAATTCAATAGACTATCAGTTTTTCATTAAACATTCTTAAATTACGACGTCATATTTCGAAATCTAAGAATCGATCTGCTGACACATTTATAGCTGATCAAGCACAGGCACTGGAATTATTTAATGAAAAATAAGTATTATTTTTTCTGAAGTGTTCTTCGCTTCTACAATAAAACTGAATGGTCTTGGATAATAGTTGATATTATAAAACTGTGTATCTCCTACATCTGCCGTTGCATTTGAAATTTTTAAAGCTAAATTACCTGCTATTAATGAAATCTTCGGAAACTACTCAATGTCTAAAAATATTTTGCGCTTGTTACTAACTTGTAAGAGTAGAAAAGTTTTATAAAACCTATTTTTATATAAACAACACAAGACATATAATTGGCGTGGAAACTTTCGAATTCCCCGCTGATTACGCAGATTTGACTGAAAAATAGAAAAGAAAGATAATTGGAGTCTATTTCTATAGTTACGTACCTATTTCCGATGAAGGGACAATGTATCTACAAGAAAATTTGTCAGGAAATGTTCTCTCCAAATTCGGGAAAAGCCGTTCTTATCGATCCGGATTTCACTAGTTGAAACTGCAAATATACAATTTTATTTAACTTTTAAACATTATATTATATTATATTATATTATATTATATTATATTATATTATATTATATTAATACAAAGTAATGGAACTACAGTATTATTAACTTTGGAATTATCACCAAAATTAAAACTTGCAGATTAAGATTGTAACTCTGATAAAATAGAAATTGTTCACGATATGGGATTTAATGAATAAATTGGAAAATTCAAGATATGTAAATAAAAATCCAAAAACCAAAAGTCAGTACGGTAGTTTCGTAGGAGCAAATCCTATGCATAAGGAAAGTGACGATGAGGAGTTTTATAAAGAGATGCAATAACTTAATTCAATAATTTTGAACTAAGCACAAAAGTTTTACTGTCTCAGTGTTGTTTGAGATTTTACATACTTCAAAATCAATTTAATTTTTTTTTTAAATAAATAAATAAATGTTGTGTTTCAAAATGTTCTAGTGCATACCTCTTGGAGACATGAACTTGAACATAAAAAAACAAGATTAAAATGAAGGCAAACAAATTCATACTGAACTACGCTAAGCATAGCCTACACTGCAAGAGAAAATAATTGGATACCGTATATGCTCCAATAGAAGCCCCCGGCGTTTATTTGCAAAACTAGCCTCGGCTCCCGGCGCTTAATAGAGACCGGCTGCTATTAGAGGCCAGCCATTATTAACAAAAACCTTCAGAACGCAATATTTTTACACATAAATACCTGCTAATATTACAAACAGCTACTCATTGGCGGATTTCCCAATAGGCGCAGGAGGCGCGCGCCACGGGCCTCAAAATTTAGCTCTCAAAATAAAAACAAATTATTTTATTTAATTATTTCTTCCTTTTTTTTTTGGTTGTAAAAGCAAGATTTCCTTTTTTTTTTGGGTTGTAAAAGCAAGCCTAGGGGGCCCCACCAGTCAGCCTAGGGGCCCCATCCACCCAAGAAGTATTTCCTTTTTTTTTTTGTTTGGTTGTGGAATAATGGAACTCCAGCCCCGGGCTCCCAAAGGCGTTGGTACGCCACTGTGTAAGGGTAGTGAAAAATATTTAGAGGGGGCCTCAAAATTGAATTGCGCCTAGGGCATCTCAAGTGCTAAATCCGCCACTGCAGCTACTTTATTTGAATTTCACATGCTACATAAGACTGACAAAGATAAATGGCAATGTCTTTCTGTACCTTTCGCTGCTATTCGACGTCCGAATCCGCAATGACGGGCGGCCGCTTCAGCGGAAGTTTCTTTCACGTATTCCACCGCGCGAATCTTAAAGGCAATGTCAAAAGACTGTTTCGGCGGCATTTTGTAAGGCAATGCACCGTATGGTATTACGCACGACTATAAAGATACGGACGCTTACACTAGTACCGGTAGGCAAATATCAAGACCCGGCTATTGTTAGAGTCCGGCTACTATTTGGCCGTGTCCCCTCTACAGCCCGGCGCTTATTAGAGACCGGCGACAATAAGAGCCTCGGCGTTTATTGGAGCATATACGGTAATAAACAAAAATAATATAATAGAAAATTAAGAACAAACAATTTAACGACACACTAAAACGTCAGGTTATCTTACAAATCACTTGATCTGCGTTAATTTAATGAAATATATGAAACAGTGAAGTTGTTAATGAAAATTTTCATCAAATTGATAATAAAATTATAGATACGTAGAACTTTGATGTAAAATTAAGAACTTTACTTATCTATTGACACTATTCGTATTTAACAAAAATATAAGAAGAAAAATCTATCTTAATTTCAGTCAGGTAGTTTCTAACTATTTATCTGCAGCATTTCCTTTGTTTCCTTTTTTAGAGATAACAATTTCCGGAGAACCCGTAGCCGTCTGAAATATTCTATAACAATATCTTCAGGAGTGTCAGTCCTAAATGTTTATTGAGAAACGCTGGTCTAAAGGAAGGATAAGTTACTGCAATTCGGTGGACACTGTTTCTCTTGCTTTGGGAAAATTTCTGGTAGCAGTTAAGTTCAGGCATCCGTCTTCGTCTGACTGCATTGGGACCTCAAAAATATGACTGTTGCTATACTTTACAATATAATGGCCATCCAGGCCCGGCCCAAGTGGTGCGGGGCCCCAGACAAGGTAGAAGTGCGGGCCCACTTTCTTCAATGATAATGTCCTGATTTGCCTCCCCCCGATACAACTGCCCTAAAACCTTCTTACAGATGCTTTTTAAAATTACATATTATCATTAGAGTCTTGTATTATTATGGTTACAATAATATTACATTATTGTCTGTTGGACCGAGTCGAATTTTAAACAAAGAAAATAACCATAATATTTTTATGGCTGGCCGAATGGAAGTATGATAATACTACCGCAAATAATAACGAAAAAGAAAATCATCAACCAGCCGCGGGGCCCCAGGCGAACATCTAGATTCGCCCCCACCCCCCTCGGGCCTGGGTCATGTATTAAGATTTAAGAGAATTATGGAATCAAGTATTAGCTAAATGTCGTCCTTTATATTATCTCTCAATTCGTGATTGTTTTTAACAGCTCCTTGCGTCTTTTGTTTTTCTAAACATGTTCTTGGAAATGCAGTACAATACTTAGCTATTAAAAATAACAGAGTCGCAGAAACAATGCATTTGATAAGGTTTCTAATTTTCCAAGTATGTATCTTACATCAACTAGCAATCTAAATTTCAGTTTCAAATCATTTAATGCTTAAAGGACCCGGAAGTCGTGATACCTGTAAGTTACGTCTTTTGTATCAGTATAAAATTTTGTGTTTCTACCAGAAACCTTTTAGCAAGGAAATCTTTTGTAGTAAACAACCGAAGTAAGCTCTGACAGATTAATATAATTTACAATACAACCTGACTTCCGGTTGACCCATGTTTGTACATACGTATGTATGTATGTAAGTAATTTATGTATGTATGCATGTATGTATGCATGCATGCATGTATATATGTATGTATGTATGTATGTTTGTTTGTTTGTTTGTATGTTCGTATGTACAGTATATATGTATGTATGCAAGTATGTATGTATGTTTATATGTATTTATATATGTATGCATGTTTGGATCTTTTCATGCTAAATTCTGGTCCTAGGGTCCACCCTGTCCTCTGCAGAATGGTACTGGGTTTCTTTCTCTGGGATTAAAGGCTGGCGAGCATCGGAATGACCACCTGACAAAACTTAGTGCTGTTGGTGAAGAAACGCCGGGAGTCTTATCTTCCACGACCACAAGGGCCACATATGCTAGTAGTGGGAATACTTTAACTTTTAACTATTTTTAATTGCATAATATTGTCATTGATGGGCGAAGGCAGCCATGCAGTAATTTTTTTGCTGATATGCTTTGTTTTGTTTTGATTATAAAGTGGTAATCAAATGGAAGAATTGAAGATTTCCAAAGCGTTCTTTCTTTTTTCTCTTTTAGATTAACTAGCAAACCTGTGATCACGTGATCTTGGATTTTGAGGTAATTTTCTCACCACCCGTGAACTTCCACACAAGCTGTCCCACAGCGCGTCTCGTTTGATAGTAAGTCATCTGACTTCCGGTTGACCCATGTAGATAACAATGAAAATGTGAGCATCTCGGAGACCGTCTCGGAGATCCAATTGTCCAACGTAGATAAAAATAAAAATGTGAGCATCCTCAATACAATATCTAGCATTTGCCATCTTATTTGGTATTTCTGTGTTTTATGGTTCCGGAAAAAAACGGGCAGAAAAAAAGCAACTTTTCTTTCACATAGATATATAGATTTCTCTTTCTACTTTTAATCTTTGATAACAAAGATAATACGGATAATCCGTGCTATATTAGCAAGTTAAATATCACCAAATTTAAAATAAAATGACAATGTTTCATTTTTGAAAGCTTTCTCAATGAATTTCATTGCTGTAATACGTTTATTTATTTATTCTTTTTTTGTAAGTTATTCCCATTTATTGTCAATGCTGTTATTTCCTTATTCATTTAAGCCAGTGGTGCCCAACCTACGGCCCGCGAAGGTGTTACATGTGGCCCGCTGTTTTATTCCTGTTTTTTTTTTTTTGGTTGTTGAATAGGAGATTCCGCCACATTGTGGCCCGCGAGATTCACAGCAGTCAATTTTGGCCCCCATATTACGAAAAGTTGGGCACCACTGATTTAAGCTAAGCTGTTCCCAACGTTTTTTGATTGTGAATCTTTCGACATTATTTTATCACCATATGAAGCTATACCATCCAACCAAAAATAAAAGCTTCATTAAAATAAATTCTAAGAGAAAGAAACAAACACAATGAAAAACAAATTCCATGTCTATATTTAAAATTCTGTTTAAATACATAATTGCTTTTCATTCAGAACATGTACACAATTAATGTAAGGATAGTTTTCGGATAAATATGTACATTTTATGTATAGATTTATTCCTTCCATATTTCATTTAAGTTTTACTGAATCCTTTATTAATGATGGTTCTTTTCTGGAGATAATATAATAAAGTAATTAATAATTACATAATAATTTAAAATTGAAGATTCTCTTAGTTTTCTAAGTTACTTCATCTTTTTTCGTTTTTTATTCAATAATACAGCTTACTCTTTTTTCATGGCAGGCCATAAAAAAAAAAAAAAAATCAGGGTCAGAGTTTTCGCATCTTTGCTTTAGGAATCTTATTAACACATTTATATTTACTTACAAATTGTTGTTGTATAAAGTTTTTATAGCTTAAAACTGATATTATGTTGTAATGTGATGTTATGTAATGATTAAGTTGGTTATCGTATTTTTTTTTCCAATTATCCATACCATCTACCGCTATAATAAATATGGACATGTTTTACAAAAGTGTTTAAAGGAAAAAAAAAAAAATATGTATCAACATTGTACATTAAATTATATTAAATATCACTTTATATTCGAAAAGTCGAGATTTGGTAAATTTTACTGATTTAAACTTTTTTTCTTATATTAATAATTACAGATGATATTCCTAAAGGTTCTTGTTCCTATATAACTTTTAGTTAATAAATGTAATTTTATAGTTAATCGTTCAGTCCAAGTTATACGGTGACGAGCTATTAAAAAAAAAATTGTCAAATCCTTGTAAGGATTGTAATTTTCTTATCTCTTGTTCATCTTTACCTTCTTCTCTTTTCCGTGTGATTCTAAAGTTCTCGAATAATAATCGTCTCCTTTTTCTTGGAAATGAACAGCTTTTAAACGACGCATTTCCCTCAATAAAAAGGAGGAGAGAGAGAAAAAGAAAAGTCTTCTTTTGTGGTAATTATAAAACACGATGCTGTCCCTCCTTTCGCGCCATCCTGTCGTCTAGGCAACCGTTACGAGCCCATCGGCGATTGGTTGTCAATGCGATGAAACTCCACCCTCGACGAGTCCCGCCCCCTGGCGGTTATTGAAGGCTTCTGCTCCTTCCACCAACGGAAGACGAGCGCGCCTGCTACCCACCTCCCCTCCCGCAAAGAAATACGTTGGTCCGCCCCTCCCACGGCGGCTCGTTTGATGTCCCTCATGCAATGTTCATCGTCCGATATTGCTTAAGAAAAAAAAAAAGGGGGGGGGGGAAGAAAAACAAGTTCGGCCCTGCTCCGTCTTCAGGGCCAGAGGAATGTCCCCTAATATCTGTCGAAGCCCTTTCTATGATCAGGGGATGGAACAGAGGGGAACAATCCTTTATCTCGGTGAAACAAGGGGCTCAAAGAGCTGCAATTAATGGTGAGGAAACGGATGTTGTAATATTTGAGAGGGTCTCATGTGATAACACAGCAACCAGTGGTCTTTCAGAATTACAATACCATTGCTCTACACCTACCATACTAAGGTAGAAACAAAAAAGAACCACCATTTAGCAAATAGATTTCAGTCAGAATCTAACTCTTATAAAGAAGCGCACACGAACATAAAACATTCCAAATTTCGCTTCACTTATAAAAATTTTAATATTTTTTTCGCAATTCAGTCAATCTCTTGACTTCAGGAATTTAAATGCGGTAACCTAATAAGTTAGTAGAAGTTCGAAATTGAAAATTTAAAAGAAAATCAAGAATCGTTCTAGATTTGTTTTAATGACGAATATTAATAATTACATTAATAATTAACAGGGCTGCAAAGAAACAAACTAACTTGGTGGTTTTTTTCTTTAATCAAAAATATTTTATTATTTAGGGAGACAAGAAATAGGAACTTAGGAATTTGATACTTCAATCAAACAATAGTTTAAACTAAAATATCTTTTATGTAATCTTTAGTGCAAGTTAAGTAATACTGGAATATTTTTAGTTTTGAATAAAATTCATTTTGAAAGTTAAAGTAAAAGGCTCCTGTTTTTAAGTCTTTACTGACCCAGGGGTCAAAGGTCCCAATGAATAACTTACGTTACTTGGACAACTGGACGAGGCTGAGTTTGGAAGGCCAGTCCGATACTCAGCCACCTTTAATCCTGGGAAGAAACTTGCTTCTAATTGATATAGGGTTGGGTCAACCCTATGGTTATTTGAAGGAAGAAGTACAAATTTATAAGTTATACCACTTAAGCACATTAAATTGTGATAATTGTTGTTATTATTATTATTATTATTATTAATTTAAGTATTCTAAGCGAAAATGACATTAATTAAAGCATCTAAGAACAACTGGTAAAGTATTTAAGTTAAACAGATAAAAAACAAAGTAAATTGACATTGAAAAATGGACCGGAAATGACACTTGCTCAAATTTAAATGTTACTTTTATGTTAAGCCTCTAATTAACTTATAAGTTCAAGGTTTTCTTAGTAAACAAATAAACAAACAACAAGCAGAACTAAGTTATCATAACAATCAAAGACAAAAAATAAAAATCATAAGAATAAGAAAAAAATGATTAAAGTCTTAAGTAAGGGAAGTTTCTTTCAGCAACAGATGAATACATCTTGGCTACATTTGTAGATTTTACATATTCATTAGAATCTACTTAATTATTATTAAAAATTAAAGGCATTTGTGTTCTTGTTTCTTTTTTTTTTTTTTTTTTTTTTTTCAAAGTAAACTGCAAGACGCAAGTATACGTTGAAGCATAAATCCGTGTTGAAGTTATACAATTTTTGTGGTGACTGAAAAAGAAATGCAGTACCGAGTGATGGTGGATTAATTGAATCGACGTCAAAGCCATTAAAAGCAGCGTCGGATGATGGACTTTTAGCGCTGATGAATATGTGGAAAGGTAAGCCTAAGTGCTGCTCTATTGTGTAACCCACAGTTAATGGGAGTGGAGCCATTAGGACTGAACTCGTAGATACCTTAAGAGCTTGGCGATCGATTGAAAGCATGGTGTGGAATAATTTAAATGCGTACACGTACATTTTCTGTCTCGGACTCACTTGGAAAAGAGGGTAGCAACTTGGCAATTCAATCGTGTTTTCGGACGGTCACAAACCCAATGGCTTCGGACAGGAACGGGAGTAACGTACAGGTGAGAGAGAGGTGACCACGACACAAGACATATGCACACCGACCGACAACGGTAAGTGGAAACACAGTTTCTTCCGTGCAATACTCTTTATCTGTTCCGCATTCTTTTTTTTTCTGGTCGTTTTCCATTTCCCGATCTTCCAGTCTTTAGCTTTTCACTCTAACTAAAATATATTGTTATTTTTTTATTTTGTTAATCGCGAATATTATAATCTTAAATCGGACCTTTATAAGACGGCAATTTGTCTTAAAAATAGGCATTCATTCCATTTACGTGTTCCAATGCTGAGAATTTCTCGATTTTTTTTTCTTCACATATTTGATAACAGTTCACCACGTATAACTTTTTCCGATGTAATTATGTTACGGAACAGTTGGAAAGATTGACTAACATTTCTATAGTTAATCAAAAAGAAGCGGAAATGGATTCTTTAAATGTTTGCAGTTGAGTGTTTGATCATTCATTAAAATTGTTATAAATCGCTTATGAACAGACAGGGCAAGTCATTATGATTCTAAATGCTCAGAATAATTAATTTAGCTCTGCTCTTCAAATGAATATTTTGAGTTGAAAAATTTTCATATCTTTCACATGCATTTAACGCCAATATTAAAGCTCTTCCTATAGCACACCCTCTTTGCATTTGCTGATTTAATATCTAATAATTTAGTAGATCGGTTAAAAAAATTAAGAATTATTTTTTTTAGGTCCGGATTTTTAAGTTTTTTCTTTGATTTTTTTTTATTAACTTGAGATGTTACGTGAAAAGAAATTCCAATATTAGAAACAGAATTGTATTTGAACTCAGAATGATTAATCAAAACTTCAACAATTAAAGTCTAAAGTATATTTGTCTTCACTGTGACTTAAATAGTTTTGATAAAACCCAAAATTTTAAAATTATGATCAATATCAAAATACTGAATTAAAATCAATTAATTAATCTACGTGGTAACTAATTAAAGAAGAAAAAAAAGTATCTCACATACTTCATTCGAAAACATCTGCTAATTTTTACTTTTGCGAAATATTTTCAGTTTTCATCATAGTTTGGTAACATTATGAATAAACAGCTTGTATTTACATAAGCAACTTAATCATATAATTAAAAGTTTTTAATATTGATCTAAGGCTCACAATTGCTTTATCTGCGGAAAGTATTATACTGAATTATTCATTTTCATTAATTAAAAACTTAAAAAGTTTTGAGAGTATAGTTCTAAGTTAGAAAATCTGAATGTAAGCACAGATTTGTGTGTCTGCCATGAATGCTAATAAGCTATTTCTGAGCAGTAACCATCCAATATAGCCCTGAAGGCTCTCCTTTCTTTTTTTGGATGGGTAATGGCTTATTGGAATCAGTGCAATGCAAGAAAGCCTAACCTCTTGGCTGAAGGCAAATCGTTATTGTAGCTCAGTGGTGGATGAATATAGGCCAAAGAATTGCCCCGATTTCAATTGTTTCTCACCGTTAGTTGAGGGGATGGCTCACCCCCTCCCATTGTTCCCTGACCCTCTTTTACCCCGTATGACGTCACCCACCCTTCGATCGACAGAGTCCAATCGATGAATGTATTGTTCTCCTCCCACACAGTGTCTCGGGATGGAGTTCTCTGCGCGTCTCACGTCTGGTTACTTAAAACCCTGACTGCTGTTTGCTCTTTCCTCCCTGTGGACACACGAGGGGAAGCCAACCAAACATTAAACACGAACTTGTCAGACGACTCGGACTCGAACCAATCCACCGTGAACTCCTCTTTTCTTTAGTTTTCTTTTGTACGAAAAACCAATGTGGACTTTTCGACACCGAACGAACTAACTTCAGTATTAATCAAGCTGATGAAAAATAGACGAAGCAAAATGTTTCATATCTGCGATTATTCCGTATCACCACATTCCTGCCAACTATTAATTCGGCGTAAAATTCGCCATTTCATTTGCTGCCAGTTTAATTTGCTAACAGGCATCGCGCGTTCGCCATCCAATTTCGAAATTAGTTGTTGAGTCACCGACACAATGAACAGGTTGTCTGACAGATTGTAAGTTGCGCTGCACAACCATTGATTCCAATTCTCTATGGTGAACTACTGCCTTTGACAATTCGCCAGTTTTAATAACAAAGGTTTTATTTAACCCTTTGAAATTGCCTTCGGAAGTTTTTAGTTTATTAGGTGTCGTATAAACTGAAGCAATTATGTAATGCCAAGCATTACAAATCATGCCTTCATAACAGAATGAAAATATATACTATTTGTATTGTAATACAAACTGAAGTTGCTAAATGCGTGAAGAACATTTGAAATTATAAATATTTATCTTTTAACTTTTTTTATCCGAGAACTTTTGGACATATTTCTTTAGTTTTATATAGAATAAAATAATTACTTAAAAAATAGTCTCTGGCATTTATTATAATGCGAATTAATAATTACTTTCTACGAATAAACAGTATCCAAAAAATATTATAATATTCATTCAATGCTTCAAGACCTATTTTTAATTTATAATTAATTAAATATTATAAAATATACAATTTTAAGATAATTTCAGAGCCGGAAATAATCGGGACTCAGCTTTAGAAATGGAGGACAAAAGCTTTTTAAAAACAAAAGAAAAAGAAAAAAAAAAAACAACTAAAACAAAAACAGTTACAATTAATTTAGTTATTAGAAAACCTCGTAATCTTGTAGTTATTATAAATATTTTGCTCATTTATTTGCTTGCTTGTTTTATTATTCTACTCTTGATGTACCAGTAACTAGATTGTTAATTCAAAATTAATATACAGTATTTATTTATTGAATAAATTTAAATTTTTCCTTTATAACTGATTTTCGGACTGATAATGCTAAATAAATATTTTCTATTTACATAATTGAGATCTAACGATTATGGCTTAAATAAAAAAAAAAACGAAAAAAGATAGACTCCCAAAAACAGAATGCTTAGTTACACTGATAGATTTAAAAGCAATCCTTTTTTGTCTTTGTTTTTTTACTTTCAATAAATGATTTCATTTTCTGAAATTTGAATAAAAAAATATTACTTTTGTAATACGAGTCAGCAGAATTTTTCGAAAAAAAAAAGAAACATCAATATTGATGCTTTTCATGTCATTCAATGATATTCAAGTTGTTATTTTTTTATATTTTAAAATTCAGATTGCAAATCCAAAAGAATCATTTCCAGGATTAAGGCTGGAACTCCGGAAGCATCAAGTAGCCTACCTTCCCTCCCCACCAGGAGGAGTTGGAAAGGGAGCTTTCACTGCTAACAACGATTGATGCTCGTAATTGCTGCGAATTTTGATCCAACAAAAATGATTAGTCATGTGTGAAGACCGAAAAAAAAATTAGTCCTATTATAGTTGCTTGAGTAAGGGCTTGTCTCTCTCTTGTGGACCTCTTAGTTAGGGGAAGGACAGTGCTTGCACCCCATATGACCACAGGCTACATCATGCCTATCATGATTGATCAAATGTTAATGGATAAACATAGATACACTAATCGAGAATAAGATGTCATTTTTGTCTTCCAATTTACTTAAGCAGTTTTTTCTAATGTCAAAAAGTTAAATATATTGAAAAATAATTATTTTATATTCTTCCGTGAATGATATCTTAGTACAGCTGTCCCACGCTAGTTGGCGCTCATCAGCTTGGACCAATCATCTCTTATCACAGTCTCTCGATAAATGAGAAAATAAATTCAGTTGTAAGTAGAGAAGACCTACAAGAATTAAAAGAAAACAAAACATAAAACAAAACAAACTAACTATAAAAATGAAGTAACTAATTTATGAATTACTTAAAACCATTAAAATACATATTTAATTATTTTATATACATTTGTTTGTTTTGTGTTAATAACATAAAAGTAATAATATAATTGTATGTTCAAAGAGTTACATTCTGTTAAAATACATAATATAATTTAATACATTCTGTTTGATTCTCTTAATTTTTCCTGTTAGTCTTTTTGTTGAAAAGTGTTTATAAAATTAATAAGCTATAGAATGAATAGTTAACTATTACGAAAAATCGACTCTCAAACTTCAATCATGATAAGTTTGATCATGATCATTAAAGGTCGTTAATATATTTGATCTATAAATTTGGAAATGCTTTTTTTTTTTTTAAATGATCAAAATCTAATTTCTATGGTATCACTTCCTTTTCAATTTTTCACATACGTGAACTAATTTACATCAAACGTAAAAACCAGTTCAATGTTAAAATTATTCAATGGCAAGTTAGTATGAAAAGCATTCACAAAAATTCAAAAGAAAATTCAAAAAGATAAATTCAAAAGAAAAGATTTCGATCTTGGTTTTAGAGTGAATACTGCTTTTGAGATGCCTGCAACTTTATAAAACGTTCAACATCATAGCCAGGCAAATTCTTCAAACTTCACGATATTTTATTTTCCGTATTCTCCTCATACAACAAATTTATTATCTAGAACACTACTTTTTCACTATATTTCATTATTTCTGTTTTTTTCATTGCTTTGGTTTCTTTCAAATCCCTTCCATTGTACAAGAGATCAGCTCATTCCATGCTTTTACTCCATCTACGTCATAAGATCAAAGAAGAATGACAATTTAAGCTTCAGAAAGCGAGTGGAATAGTTTTTTTAGGAAGATACTGTAAACAATTCGATTGACTGCGAGAGAAGACTGATCAACTAAAACAACCCCATAGAGCTTTTCTACATCGTTCCTTGCTGATAGAAAACGTATTGAACTTCAATTGTTACTTAATCTTTCTCATTAATGCTTAATGAATGGCATTTCCAGTCACTCCAACTAAATGGACCATCACTAACAATCACGAAGCTACAAATCGATCTCTTCTCAATCTTCGTTTAACAAGTTCAAGAAAGAATTTAAAGCCTACTTTCATCAAAAAGTTGCGGTTCTTACTTTCTTTCTCCGAATTTGTAACCTATAACATCTGCCGTAAATTGTAAAGAATCAAACAAATCAAAAGATCCATATTTGGATTAACTAAGAATTTCATTGTTTCGTTTCTTCTGCTTTTCTATAAGAATTATTCTTATCTTCAGGCGCATTTTTTCTACAGGAACTCACAAGGAAGAATTTGAAAATACATAAGTTAAATCCTCTGTTATCTTTAAATAAACATGTCACGTTACCATATGCTCCAATCGCTGATTCCAAGATATTTGGCAGACACACACGTGATTATGATTTTGGCTTAGGCAGCCTATTGAAATTCTAAACTTAAAATTCGATATTAAAAAAAACAAAAATGCAATTCTACGATTTTACAAAACTGGGACTTTTATTATTATTACAATTATTATTTTGGAAACTTCAATTCAGTATTAACAAATTGCATACAACTTTCTCTAAAGCTTTCCGTAAGTCTAGCTTATTTCTGACTTCGTCTAAGAATGAACGAGGTTCCTTTCTCAAAAACTAAGGAGACAAACACTACTGTGAGTCATCAACGCAAGGAAAAAAATTTTGATTCTATTAATTTTTTTCCCAATAATCGACGGAGATATTTAATCTGTGTCCGATCGTTGTACGAAGAATTAAAAGAAATGTTAAAAGAAAACGACAACGGACTGCACAACGATTGTAAATCAGTTAGAGCAGCGGTTCCCAACCTTTTTCAGCTGGCGACCCACCTTTTTTTATCGTTTTTCAGCTGGCGACCCACCTTTCCTTATCGGAATACCTCCATATATATAGGAATAGAAGAATAAAGAATAAAACCATATTTGTATCGTATCCCTTCCTTATAAATGATCGATTTTCGATTTTTCTGATCTTTTCTGATGGTTTATTCGATGGTTTCTGATAGTTTTAGAATCAAGTCGCGACCCACCTGTAACCCTTCCGCAACCCACTAGTGGGTCGCGACTCACCGGTTGGGAACCGCTGAGTTAGGTGATTCTTCGAAGCTATGAATAAAAATCACATGCTGCAAGATCAAGAGGGAATTCAGCATCTACCAAGTTTTCTCAGTTTGAATACACCTACACATACATACATACATAGCAAATAAATCTCCATTTTTTTCAATAAAGATCAACTTTAAAAGAGAAATTTTTCTATGCAAGAAATTGATGATAATGAGGAATTTACCAAAGAAATTATTTCATTAGTGCAAATTAGATTCAACAAATATAATAGTTTTATTCAAAATGTAAAAATCTTTAACATATTGTACATCTTTCTGGTATAGTGCTACAAAAGCTTTATCATTGTCAGATTGTGATTGCGGAGTTCTCCTTCAAAATCAGGCATATTAATAAATCTTAAACTAAGAATATAAGGTTCAGAATGATTAGGGAAATAAGGAAGTTATTATTTATAATTTGGTTTTGAGTTGGTGTGCTTAGTTTTAAATAATTGAATATAATTAAAATTCTAATGATGCAGTAAATTCAATTAATATTTGCTTGTTATTTAATAAATTGTGAA
The DNA here is from genome assembly GCA_023159025.1 of Thereuonema tuberculata. Lineage (NCBI taxonomy): Eukaryota > Metazoa > Arthropoda > Chilopoda > Scutigeromorpha > Scutigeridae > Thereuonema > Thereuonema tuberculata. The sequence continues at coordinate 157,917,040 of JAFIDM010009631.1, forward strand.
GCTATAATTCATTCCCTGTAGTTAATAGATGAGTGAACTATTAGTGAAGTAAAGATGATTGACTATTGTTCCAATAATAGAAGGGAAAAAAAACAAAAGCAAATCAAATATTTTTGTAAGATTTTTTTTTTTTTTTTTTTTGTAATGTGTCATTTTTTTTTCATAAAGACTTAATAATTGATTTTTTTTTATATTCATTAAGGATTATAAAAATATGTATAATAGAACAATTAACTGTGATTTTCTGATCAACTCTGATCACCAGGATTGATGACAATGTTAGCATCAATACAATATATTGTTTACATTATGTAGATAAGTAACAAACTTAGAACTTCTTGACATTAAATAAGACGATTTTGGAGACAATTTGATTTTTTTTTTCTTTCTTCTGCTTATTCCAATTGTCTTTGTCTGCTTTTGATAAATTTTTAAAATTCCAATGATTGCTTTCATTTCAATTTAACAATTTTTATCTCACTGAATCCATTGACCTCAAACATGATAAACCTTATTAACATAACTGTTGAGTTGCATAGAAATGATCTTATTATTAATTATAACTAAGGTTACGAGAGGTTTTGAAAATTAAAAATGGACAAAAATTTCAAAGTGCAGTAACCTTACAAGAGCTAGAAAGAAATATGTATATACAGTATATATATATATATATTCCCATACGAGCCTTCTTGGTTCACGCGACCCCGAAGGTATAGGCTCCGAATTTTCATTAACCATCGGGAGACTGGGTGGTCAGTCCAATACTCGCCCGCCTTGACCCATGGGAAAGAAACCCATTTACCATTTTATAAAGGGCTGGTAAACCCTAGGGTCCGTTCGGAGGAAAAACAACATTGGAAAAATTCCCGATCTCTGCAAGGAGATTGAACCCGAGTCCTCCAGCCCGCAGCCTAGTGCCTATATATATATATATATATATATATTCTGAAATCTGAAATGTGATCTGAATTTTCATCCTGACCTGTATTGATATCATGTGTAAAGTTTCTTATTTGAAGTCATTTTATAATATGCCTACTGACGAACTAATTTTTCTAAAACAAATATCGTGGAACATATTCAGAATAAACTGAATCAAGGACAAAATTACTCAATAAAATTACAAATTATTTACGATAAGTAATGAGAGTAAATGAGAGATCACTTTCAAGGAATTTCAAGAAAATTATACATTAGAGAAGTTCACCTTCTTTGTAAAGGTTGATAACGAAGTAAATCTTACTTTGTATCAATTTATGATCTTTTAGATGCAGTTCATGTGATAATCAATGGCAATTCAGTATTCATTATTTAAAACAATATAATATTAAAATTTAAATTTGGAATTGACTTATTCTGTTTGTTTAAATCTAAAAATGACATTGTCTCCGCTTTCATTTGATACCTCTAATCATCCAAGGAAAATTTAATAATATACTAATTACATAATTTGTGAAGTGTGCGTAGAAAGAATGCAGGGGTTGTCGACTCCCTTTCCATCACCTTAATTAATAGAATGTTGTTTATGCTATTTTAACAGTCCAGAATTTAGGCTCTTTCAAATCTATGTTTCCGTCTTTAGCAATTTCTCAAAGCAAGTCCCAAGCTTTCACATTGGTTCTCAAACAGCATAGTGAAAGAAGTTATAAATGAAATGATAAATCAATGGCTTTTCACGTGTACTGAAAATACTTATTAATACATAAATTATAGCCGGTACATAAACAGGTGTACCGGCTATAATTTATGTATTATAAATGAAATGACTTACCTGTTTATAACCACAACCTATTTGCTTATTAATATCTCGACAATAACTTAATGATTCTTAATTAGCAGAAAATGTCAGAGGATCGATTAGAAAGACAAAAAGACAGCCTCAATCCTATCAAAGCTTTTCCTTCTCTAATGAATAATTTCATTGACATTCGTAGAACTTGATCATAAATTCACTTACTCTCATTACTTATGGTTTGTAATTTTAAATTGAGTAGTTTTGTCCTTTTTAAAGTTCTCTTCGGAATAACAGAAATTATTATAGACTAATTAAAAAAAAAATCAATAGAATTTTCGAGAATTCAATACAACTAAAGGTGACCATCCCTGAATTTAAATATGCCAAAATATATTTGTCTGTCCTGCTCTCAAAAGCTAGCCCCGACCGATAAGAATGGATTTATCTCTGAAGGTCACCTGCATTAATCATATTAAAGATATATGTGCGCACCTCATTCCCGATAAATAGTGATGCTTTATGGTTACATTTCGCTAGAGGAAGCACCAACATTAAAAGCCTGACATTGAGAAACTTTTGAGCATAATTGGCCATTAATTTGGCCAACTTTAAACAGAACAAAATGTTGTTGTTACATTTGGAAAAATAATAAAGTTTTGATAAGATGTAAGGTTTAAGAGAGAAAAAAATATACTAAATCTTTAAAGATAAAAACCAACTTGATAAATAGCCAATTACAACAATCTCATTATCAGTCATTGATTAAAGAGGTTCACTTAATAAAATATTAATAATAATTTAACAGGCATCGTAATTAATTCTAATATAAAACAATCCTTATTAACATAACTTGACTAAAAAGATAATATATAAATATAATAATATGACTATGAAATTTTTGGATTAAATTACCAGAAAAAAGATAATTCTGGGGTGATGTAATTAAAGGATTTGATTCAGTAAAAGTTGTTCTAAATATATGCCAAAATGGCGATATTTATAACGTAACATGTTAAAAAGTTAAAGTAGCTCCGTTCAATAGGTCTGAGACAGATCCTTTGGAGCGCGGGAGACGTAACATGTTAAATATGTGAAATACTAAGTTTAAACATTTCAATGCATAACATTGACAGCCCTAATTCAGGAAAAATTAAAGGACATCTGACCTGACTTTCTAGCTCTGATAAATGAGCAATTTCAGCTTAATAAAAAAGGAAACGCCTAAAACCAGAGCTCTTTAATGTGTGGTACTATCTTAAGTGATTCTTCTGACATATCCTCAGACTTTGAATAATTCGGAATAAAAAAGCCCCGAATATTACATGGCAAATGTGTTTTTACCGAGCCAAAATTTTCAGTTAAAATAAAGAAAATATGTTTGTAAAGGGTCACAAATATCATGAAACGACAATACAATTGTGGCTGATGAAAATAATCCAGTTACAATGAAAAGATAATGTTTTTCACCCTTAAAAACGATGAAGCTGGAACTAAACAAACTCCTTAATATATTTTTATATGAAAGAAGATAGTTATATAGTGTAATGTTTCTCTGGTTCAATATAATGGTTAACTTAAGAATACAGGGAATAACCAATTTAAAATATAGCAATTTTTCAAGCTAAAATAGTGAAGAAGAAGAAAAAAACAAAACAAAACAAAAGAACTAAACGATAAATAACGCATTAATAAGCCTAAGTTTTAATTAATTAATAAGTAATATCTATTTAAAAACTTGCAGAAATATTGTACTGAGAGAGTGAAAACGGGAACTACATCAGGACTTGTTGATATAAAAGTCAATTGTCATTGGATTCCTATATCCTTTCAACACGAAAGACAAATAATGATGAACATATCGAGTAAGAGGAGGAGAATGCCAACATTCAAAGAAACAAAAAGAAAGAAAAAGGACGCGAATATTTATACTTGAAAAAGAATTTATTAGAAATCTTTCAAAGTTATCCTGAGCATATTTCAAAAGAATAAAAATTCAGCTTCTCAACTGAATAATAATGATGATAATATCGTCACTCAGTTTCTATATTTCACGGATATAATTCGATGATTAGTATTGATTAACAGGTTCCTCAAATTTAAAATATTAGCAGGTTTTTCAGTTTCCTGAAAGCAAAAAACAGTGAAGAGTTTATTTCTAAAACAGAGATATCAAACTTTTCCCAGAACTGTAGACTTTAACTACAAAGATTTCTCTTTGCTACATACTCGGATAGAATCAAAAACTATACGTCATTTTTCACCTTTTATAATAAATTTTCATATATTGTAGCTTTAGGTTTTTTTTTTTCATCATGACTAAATTACAAAAGGTTATTTAAAATCTAAAATTAGTTAACAGTAGTATCGTAATTAATTATTGATTTACAACGATTTAGATTAAGGAAAAAATACTTTGAGATATTTCTTGTAAGTACGATTTCTGTAATAAACCAACATCAAGGTTAGGATTTGATCCTCAATGCCATGAGTAGATGTTGTCTTGTCACCATCAATTATTACAGTATCTGTTTAATGATTCACTAACGAATAGGACTAGCGGTTCTAGTTAACGATTGTCCCTCGAAATATTAAAACTACAAAACTGAATGAGCTTGTCTTGGCTCAAGAAATTCCGTCACCCCAAATACTCGACTTTGAGAACTGTTTATTATTTTGTTTAATAAAACAATATGAAAGAAAAACATTTATGATTTACAGAGGGTGGCCAAATTATTAGAGCCACTGTTCAAAAAGTTTATTTTTTTGGTTTAGAGCGGAAAAAAGTAAAATATCTCCATTTATTTGAAATAAGTCATTTATTTTGACATTCTTGATTAAAAAAGTAATTAAAATCTATTAAATAAAGATGAGTACCTTTGGAAATTTTAAAGTTTGCCTAGTATTTAGTAACACCTCCTTCCGCTACGATGACAGCCTGTATTCTTCTCGGCATGCTTTCAATGCATTTAAGACAATAAATGTCTTAATTTCGTCACTTCTGTGCCACACCTCAATAAGACGCTATATCAACTGTCTCTTGTTGGTGATATTCTCCCTAAAAATTTCCCTTTTCATTAATTCCCAGAAGTTCTCAATCGGGTTGAGATCGGGGGAATTTCCAGGCCAGTCGAGAACTCTTACTTGGTTTTACGTAAAAATTTTGTTACCTTTTTTTGCCTTATGGCAGGGCGCAGAGTCGTGCATGAATATAAACTCGCCATCTATAAACCATTCATGGACTTGGGGCAGCATTTTGGTTACCAAGAGCTTTATATATTGGTCCTGCCTCAGTGTCTCTTCGACAATATACAGGCGACCTGTGCCTTGGCTACTGATCACTGACCAGATCATGATGCTGATGGGATGTTTGATCCTTTTGATAATGCAGGATTCATTAAATTTTCGTCAGGTCTTCTCCTCACAAACTCCGATTTGTCAGTCGAAAAACACGTTCACATTGTTACCCCATGCAGCATGCTTCATTGTTTCTCGAGCAGTCTTCCTCGCTCTAACATATTCCTAAAATAACTTCAAAACAAATTTATTTAAAGTGTTATTAATCCGGAAATTCAAACAACTTTATCCATATTTAGTATTGGTAAAATAACAAAAAGGAAGGTAAAAAAAAGTGTTACTTTTCTTAATTAAAATATATATATTTTAGTACATTTCTTTTTTTTATGATTTATCTATTTATTTATCCTCATTCCTAAATTTTTTAACTGTTTATTGAAACACATAAATTTCCTAACGTAAAACTAATTAGAATCGATTTTCTCCTGCCTCACTATAATTGTCGACTATCTACTTTTTACTAAAAGTCCATAGCAGGCCTACGGTGTCAGAATATCTAAATCTCCTTCAATCAATATGTATTCCTGGCCAAAATTTAATAAAGAAAGAAGTTGTCTTATAATAACAAAAAGAGACAATGAGAAAGCTCTAAATTTTTTAAATGAACATTGAAATCATATTTGATAAATAAAAGTCTTTTTTTAATACAATTATATACTTTATACGATTATATAATCAGATAGTGTAGAGCCACCATATAGTGTTCTATGTTACATAGTGGAACTTTATAAACAAAAGGCTTTTATTATTTATCTACTTTATTTTAATTTAAAAATGTGCATCACTATTTCTTAGGTTCGTAAGAACCTGAAAATTTGATTGAAATCATTAAAGATGGTTTTTACAGGATATAAAAACAACAATTTTGCTAATCAATAAATTAAAATTTTTAAACATATCCACTTTGTTAAAAGATTAAAAAAAAATAGGAATATAAAGATAAAAAAAATGTTTTTGTATTGTAGTCATTCTGGTAAAGCTGGTCGTATGTGCCAGCGTGTTAATGAGACTCCATCTCCTAAGACCTGTCACTCATGCGCTGCTTTACAACAGACTGTTCCATTATTCAGAGCGAGGAGACCAACATCATCATATCTATAAAGTTAAATACATACAAATTTCTAATACAATAAACACGAATTAACCACTTACAACGAATAATACAATACTATATAACTCATTACATATATAAAAAGATGGTCCAGGTTGGATATAAATAAATATTATATCGTATTACTATAAAAAAAAAATATATATCTTGTTTGTTTGTTTGGTTTTTATTGCATTTCTTTTTCTTTTCTTTTTTTTTTTTTTACCTTTTTCTGAGGAATAAAGTTTTAAATCTCTTCTATCGATTTGTAATTTTCCTATCACTGAACTTCTTTGCATTATCTACTTTTTAGTACAATGTTTTGGATTTGCTACAATTCAAAATAAAAACCCTCCTCTTTTGAAACCATTAAGTTACTTTCTCAATCATAATTGAGTTCTTGTATAATATCTTTCTTATACAACACAATTACACTGCGACATCCTGCTTATTCTTTTTTTTTTCTTTCTCAACTTTAGTTTTGGAACTATCTTCATTTCTTGAAGGCAATATATCTAAAAACAGCAATTCCTTCTGTTCATTTACCATTCAATATTGAATTGTGAGATTCAAATATTTCATTTATGTTTTCTAAATATATTAATAAGCCAATGTATTTTTTTTGGCTTCACAAACAATGAAGGTAGGATCAACATATCAATAATTAGCAATAACCTAACGTTACATACAACTCTTGTCATTTCCATTTAAATTTCATGTATAATCCATAATTAGATTCTTTGCATTGTTAGATGACATTCTCTCCCTCCTTAAAATACTGTGCAGTTAAAAAACTTCAGTCAATTTCAGAATGATTTCAATTTGTTTTTCTTTGTTTTTTCTTCTAAGTTCTACCTGAATAAGCTGAATGATGATATCAATTGAATAGCATTTCTGTCTTGTTGCTTAGGTCTTGAATAAATATGAGTTTTTTTAGCAAATTCCATTGCCATCCTTTCCAAAAACCCATTGACTTCTTTTTAAATTTATGTACATTCTATGTAACCGTTGGCGCAATTCTTCTTCATCTCTATTCTTACCATATTAAGGAATTAAATGCAGTCTTGGAAGTTTCTAGAATCATTAGCTTCTGACATTTATCCTTTATTTACATATAGCTAATTAACTTCTTAATGTTTATCTTGAAATCAAAAATATCTTATAAAAATTCAGCTTTTAAAATTATTTTATTGTTAAAATCAATAATTGTTTTTGGAATTATTAAATGCCTGGAATGATTTTACTTATGATGGATGTCCGATCTATGTTCGAAAATTTTCTTTCATAAAAAAATTAGAAATAACCAAAAATAATAAATGATAAATTTTTAACTTCATTACTTCAATAACTTTAATAGGCCTTCAATTCTCTCATTTTCTAATAAGGAGCAAATCACAATTTTCTTTTAGAGTCATTCTCAGAGTCGTCATGGATCAGTTTATTCTTTTAATCGTCACCAATAGACTTTACTGGCTCTACGGTATTCATATTTTCGTTCCTTGTAATAATGCTAGCATCATAGTACAATAGCCATTGAAACTGATACGTTTGAGCATTTTTGTTTTGTTTTTATTTTCTTTGTGTAGGAAAAGCTTAGCCATTCCTTTTAGGTTGTGTTTCATATTCATGATATAGTTCGTAATTTAATTTTTTAATGATAGGTTAAACAAAGGAAGTAATCATTATTCATATAATCAAAAAAAAAAAAAAAAAATGACGGCATTGCCTCTGAAGTAATTAGAAGCTAATCTATACTTAGCTCATTTCAAGAAGTGCATTTTCATTGATCGTGTTTGAGTGAAGGTCTTTTTGTTTATTGTCATTTTGTGAAAGTGTTAATAGCTTTTTTTATAAAATGAACATCAATACTTGACAGCTTGTTTTATTTTCGGTCAGTCAATATTTTGGGTTTGCTTACAGAAGCGGAAAATTTTGAATTACGAGTATAAACAATCTGCATAAATTCATACAGTATCCTCCAAAAATTAACAATTAATTGAAACAGGTGAATGTTCTCAATGTATGGGCTCTGGCCTTCTTCAAGATAAGTTTGAAATCGGTACATAGTCTATGTGGTGGTACAGGAGACTTTTTGAATTGATTTCAGTATGTTTAAAATGAACAGAATTAATCGAAATTGTGATAATAAAATTGTATCCCACAATTCCTATGATTCCCAGATGCAACCTCTGAGAAAAGAAGCCTGTATTACGTTTTGTTCCTAAACTGTGGTAGATGAGTTGGATCTCTCAATCCATGCTTATGTCAAAAGGTGAAAGTCTTATGTCAAAATATGGAACTGTTGCACAATAACCTGACCTTGTTTGTACACATACTGAAATGGCGGTCGTAGAATCTCGATTTGAATCTTACCAATGGGATGAATTAAACATCAGATTGAGACTATTCAGGATTGGTCAGTACTCTGTAAAAGGAATCCTTAAAAATACAAAAGCAAAATTAAAAATTCCTAATTAATTGCTGAAATTTGCTTAGGCACCAGAGAGAAATGACATGCCAATATTCACGAGATAGGTCGTGGATAGAAGGAAGTGCAACTGAAAAATTAGATAAAATAATTTATTGAAAAAAAACGAAGAATAAATTATAATTATTATAATTGCAGTCAGACCTCGATATAAGGTCACCCCTGGGGACCTCGCGAAAGTGACCTTATAAGCGGATGACCTTATAACCGATTCATACGCATTTGTCAATAAATAAGCATTATATAAATACAGTATAATTCTTTGTAAAATTTAATATGTACAAAAATGTCAGTTTATTAGGTTATAATTTTTTAATTTATTTGAACCAATTAAAATTAATGGAATCAGAAAGAAATTATTTTTTAAAAATTTTAATTCGGCATAAAGTTGTATACAAATAGTATTAGTATGCTCAAGCAAAATACTGATGTACAACTGACCTTACTTAAAATAATCCATAATATAGGACTGTCGCGATTTTGGTTTCATCTTTTGTACAATGTTTTCTAAGTTTTGTAGTTTCTGAAAATGTTCTTCAGCTCCCTCATGGCTCGTTAAAAAATGTCTTACGACATTTAATGCTCTGAGCGCTTCTGCTTGTGTCACCGCTTCACTTTCAGTATCACTGTCGTTATCCTCCCTTTCTAATGCATTGGAATCTAAAACTTGCGAAACAATTTCGGAAATAGAAAGCTTGAGAAGTGGTATCAATTTCATCATCAATTCTCACGTATTCACTTTCCCCTTCTATAGCACAGCCGTGATTTCTGCGATCTTGTATTAACACAGCTAAAGGAATATCGTCTTCATCATCTTCATCTGTTATTTCATCTTCATCTGTTATTGAAAACCAGCATGTCGAAAGCAATTTGAAATGCATGTGTTTGACACCAAGCTCCAACTTTTAAGAATATAAAAAATTTCATCTAACACAGACACGTGAAAATTTCTGAAATCTCAGACAAAAGTGACTTTATATGCGATTACGGTATTTAAAACCTGATCATATATCCGATAATCCATATCATTAATTCCTATTCAATGAGTAGCGACTTTAGAAAAGTGACCTTATATTCGGGTGACCTTATATCGAGGTCCGACTGTATATTATAACTCATTATTAACTTATTAACTTCAAGATAGACACAATTCTACATTCATCGTAGAGAAATCAATTTTAGGTTGGGTCGCTTATTTGGTCCAATACTTTGAGGTTCTGCCATCTTGAACAGCTGATCTTTTTTCATTCTATCAAAAAATGATGATGTTTGGACGCTTGTTGTTCCTCACAGACTTCAAACAATAAATCTGCTGCAATTTTGATATCTACTGCTCGACGTTCTTATGTATGTAACTTTAATTTTTCCGGTTTCCATTTGAATGTTCTTTATATTTATCTTCTTTTTATATTTACATAAAAGATGGCTTCAAGTACATGTACTTATTATAATTAATTACTATAATCTAGTAAGCAATACCAGGAACAAGGTAATAAATCGAGAAAAAGTTGAAAGGAAGAAACATATGCACATACAGAAGATAGAAAGAAACAACCAAGTCCAAGGCGGGATTCAAACCCAGGTTCAGGAGAATCAGCCTTGACCATTCGTCTGAGCCCAGACGGCTTGTATTTTATACAAATAATTATATGCATGTATCAAATTAAGAGTCGAATTTACGACAGATACAGATTAAGCGGTCGATGAAGTCCCTAAGTGAGGAAGGACCAGAAAATTGTTTCCATCTTTACCATAAAAAGCCTCAAAATGTCCTTCCGACGGAATCGTCTGAAAACTTAAGTCCTCTACTGGCAATAATGCACGTCCTGGATAAATTTTTGCCTTTCTTAAGATAAAAATGAAATAACTAAATATATGGCTTCAAACGAGATGTCTTTCCGATTATTTGTTGCCAGCCATCAAATGATTGCAATAGGCACGCATTATTAACAGCTAAAAATGTTTTATTGTAGATGGTTAACGATGACTGATGATAGAAATCATTATTGTAACCCAAGCGCATGGGAGAGATGGCTTTTTCATTCGGAAATATCGATAATAACAACCATTATTCTTTACATACAAATGCAATTTCGAATCAAGTTAGCTCAATAAATAAAACCTAAAATCAATGATTTTTTTTTTTTTTTTTAAATTGTCGATAATGATTTAAGTGACAAATTTTTCCTAAAGACAGTTTAGTACGACAAGGGCAGACATTGATGGAAAAAGAATTAATGGATTAAATAATGATATCAGCAGGTAATATTCAAAAATTATGTACAAAAAAGTACAAAAAACAACAACCGATCATTATTTATTATTAGGTTTTGAAGCGAGATGGAAGAGCTGGGTTAATCTTAAACGATGCTAAATTCTCCTCAAGACGGGACGTAAGATCCACCCAACTCTGAAGAATACGAATCGTTTCTTTCGTGGGAGTAAAGGTGGATGGACACAACCTAACCGTTAATTGGTCCTTTTGGTCACGAAACGCCGGGAACCTTACCTCCCGCGACCCTAAGGACCGAGTGGGATATTTTAACTTTTAACTTTAACTACATTTAGAACTAACATGTAACTCTTAGCAGCATGTAACTAACACTAACTAGAACTCTTAATTTTAAGAAAAATCTTTAGCGTTAACTTTTCAAACTGTTGTTGTATTTTTTTAAAAAAATTAATTAACATTTTGGTCAAAGCTCATTGGAAAAACTAAGTAAAAAAATAACATTATGATTCATATTGGATGAGAAAAAAGATCACAAACTAAAACAACAAGCTTATTTTATTACGTTTAATCATCTTAGGATTGTTTTTAGAATAAAATTATATTTTTAGTAAAATATCGAAAAATGTACAAATACAATTTTAATTTCTCCACACTTTCACAAACTAAAAATACTGTTGACTTTAGAACTAAAGCAAAATATCATTATGGATAAAAAAGATATTTTATTGAATTTATTCACATCACTTTGATAATTATGTTACTGTAAATATGTATGAATATCTATCGTTTATTAGCTGTATATTCATCAGCTAACACTATTTTGTTTATGGAAAAAAGATGAAGAAATGGATAACAAACTGGGTTGAATGTTAAATGGTTGTAATTTATTATAGTTAAGATTTTTTTTTTGTTAGATTAGCTTTTATTCTTTTATTATTCTTCTAAGCTTAGAAAGTTTTCAAATTGAACGTTTATAAAAATTATACAATATAAAATTAAAATCATCACAAAGATTTTGAAAAATAAAATCAAATGTTGAATTGTCGTAATAGTCATTCCAACTAAGTTAAAATACAAAAACTAAGCAGGAAGAGATAATGATTATATATATATAGGGTGATTCAAAATTCCCTGTACAAACTTTAAAGGTAGGTCAGGAATACAAAAACAAACCGTATTCTAGTGGAACATATGTCCACAAATGCCACCCGAATGTGCTAGTGTGCAGTGTTTGGCAGCACATTGGTTGGACAGTGTGAGCCATCATCATTTGAGACGTTGACTTTGTAAGATGTATCATTTCACTAATGGTGAGAGGACAGATATGCACCTAGCCTATGGGGCAGCGAACGGAAACGGATGAGCCGCTGTACGATTGTATCGTGAATGGTTCTCCAACAGACGTGTGCCCAATCATCAAACATATGCGCGTTTGCACCAGAGATTGTGGTGTTATTACTGTGAACCAGTAAGTGTACACCTTACTGTCATACTGTAATGGTGTTTGTGGGAGAGATTTTTAGGAGCGAAGAAACAATGAGTCAAGTTTGGGAACTGAACTGAATTAATTTATTAAACAGAAAACATGTGTTTTTATAGATTTTACAAAGTTGGATTTCATTGGATAAGTAATTAAAAATATATAAAGTGATTGGACAAGAACATAAGGAATTTAAATTAATTAACTAATTAAATGGCTGCAACGGAAAAGAATTTAAAAATAAACAGAACATCAATAATTAGGAAATAGCAAACGAATGCTTTAAAATAAATAACGGTAGAATATAGATTAAAATGAAGAAAATACAGATATATATATATAGAAATATACAGATAATCTCTACAAAAATACAAATAAATGATATCTAAAGATATTTACATAACAAACTGTTACAATATTGTAATAGAGGGCCAATAAAGTAGATGTTGTCTACCTTACTTGCTATCTTTTATCTATGAACCTTAGTGTACCTTCTAGCATATTCGGGTGGCGTTTGCGGACATACGTTCCACTATGAATAAGGTAATACTGAGTATGAATACTTTTTTTTTGTTATCCTGACCTACCTTTAAGTTTAAACAGGGAATTTTGAATCAAGACAGTGAGTGCAGAAAATTTAAACCTATGTCAGGGATTTGAAGAAACTGACAATTCCTCTTGACTAAAGTGTTTTATTTCCAAATTATTAAGTTATTGCAACTGTTTAATAAGCACAAGTAAATGTAGTTAATAAGCATCTATTTGATTACATTTCATTTTAAAACTTTTCTATATTAATCCAAGTACGTCGTTTATATATTGACGTTTTATTAAATATTAGAAATTCAGATTCAGAGATGATTTCGAATAATGTATGATAAAGACCTCTTGAATACTGTCGATAAAACATCCTTTACAATTGTTAATAAGCTCCAATTCTGAAATCAATATTAAGATTAATTATTGCCTTATAAATTCACTTTGAACACTGAACATTCATTCAATTTTAAAGCAATGAAATTAGAAGTTAGTTCCTATCATTCACAAGTTGCAGTTGAAATCCAACAAGTGATCAAAGACTTGGGATCGATTGTTTTACTTTTAAATAGTTGCGTTGTGCAAATCAAAACTAGAACAGTTTTCCGATCTGATCAGTGTCCGGAAGTGGTGCGCTACTAATTAATCCTTTGTGCATTTCCGTCATCTCCATGACTACCAACGGAAGTCCTGCGACGTGAGTGTGTAATCGGAAGTAAAAAATGCATTTCAATTAAGAACAGTAGTAAATCAACCTCAGGATGGAGATTGCGTGTTTTGTATTGATCTCTGAAAAAGAGATTTCGTGACAGAAGCTTAGCTTCTTTGTTGAGAAAGAGGATTGAAGACTTAAAGCATTTGTCGCTGCAGCACCAATAAACCTAGGAAATCTAGTCCCTTCGCTTCCCCAGACAAAAAAAAAGAGGGTAAAAGAAAAAGAGCATCCCTTCTATACCTACACCCCCTGTGAATAAATCCATTGGTCCGCATCCCCCAAAGCCACGTCCTCAATGGCCACTAATGAATTTCAACGAGCATCGATCTCCCCACGCGCACACGGACACGTGCACACCACGTCCGATCGCGTGCTGAGTCCCGTTCACATGGACCCAACCCATCTGACACACAATTGTTGTCGACTAACTTCAGTCTCGATACACAACTTGTTCCCAATCGAAGTTCATTGTAGGTATATTAGCGTTAGATATAATCAATTCCAAATCTTACGAATCCATAAATACACTGAAAAGCACTAATTATAACATTGTGTTGTCCAAATTAGAAAGAAAACATTAATAATGAGACAATGCTTCAATCTGATTACAGTGACTTCCCACTGTTTTGCTGAATCGTTTTGCTTTGTATCTGAAAGATTACATTGCTGTTCAATTGTAAAATAGTAGCCTCTGTAATTCTTTAGTGTAGTCTATCATTACTTATCTTCTAGATTTTTTTTTTTTTGAACTTTTTTGAATACTTTTCTTTTGTTGAGAATTTCAAGGAAATTTTATTTATTTATAGTATTGTATACATTTCTTTCTAAGGCCCAATAACTCAAGTGAGAAAGAGGGCTGGAAGAACCGGATTCAATCCCCGGCAGAGGTCGGGGATTTTCTTCTGGTTATTTTTCTTCCAGACGGGTTTCATGGGTTCGCACAACTCTCTACCAAAGTGGTCGAGCGCCAAATCAGTGCGCTCTATCTAAACTTAGTCTCTTTTGGCTGGCGATCGCAGGAGCCTGTAGGCTACCTATCTTCAAACAGTGAATACAGCTGTGATGCTTTAACCTTCTTAACCATAAACACATTTATATAAACACAACAATTAATTTTAAGAAGCTTGTATTTATTTGTGAATTTTATTAATGAATAGAGAAAATTTATTTATAAAAATTATGAAAGTTTAAAAGAAAAGAAAGAAAAAAAATACTTAAGCAATTAAGTAAATAAAATGCTTTTGAAATTAGCTTCATTCATTATAGTTTACAAATAGTCTCATATATAGAGAGAGTATACTTGTCTTAGAATATTTCTTAATGTCCGGTTCCATAACAACTAAATAGCGTGCTTCGATCGTAAAGCACATCCATAACCTTTCACGTTTTGGAACACATTAAAAGGGTTTGGAAATTATCGTTGCAACAAAAGAAGTGCTTTCATCTACTCGCGTCTTAGAATTTGGAGAGTAGTAGGTTTTTCTTTCTTTTTTTTTTTTTTCTTTTTGTGTGGGTCCTTGTAAAAGGGAATCTTGGAGGGAAGGAGGAAGGGAAGGAATGGAAGCAAGTAGATTAGTACCGTACTCCCTCCATCCTCCTCCAGTTATCGGAAATCGAAGCTTCGGCCATTGAATTCTCGCTACATCGAACAGAAAAAGAAAAGAAACAGAGAGAGAGAAAAAAAAATAAAGAGCCTTCAAATCGCACAGCGAAAAACTGCTGCAAATCCTTCGAAACAGAAACTTCTGGATGCAAATTTCCAATTTGAAAAAAAAGTCTCAGGGCAAATTGAAAACAGTCTTGGCCATGAAAATGCAACTCTGAAGTGATTAATAAGAAAATCAATCATTTAACATCAACTGCTGATAAAGAGTATTTTGCAATTTTACAACAATCAAAGATGGATGTAAGCAATTTATATGTTTCATTTTTCCAATTAAACAGCAAAGATAAAATAACACAGGAAATTTATGACTACTGAGTGAAGCGATTGAAGTATTGGCAATATTAATTTGTCATCTTGAAAACTACTATAAATTAAACATAAGAATACAAACAAAGAAACAATCAATTAACCCAATCTAACTAATAACCATTAGATAAACCATTAAATGCAGTTTTCTTAATTTTTATCTACAATATCATCTAGTGCAGGATTTTTTTTTGTTGTTGTACCAATTTCAACATATTTGTAAAACATATAGATTTACAAAACATTCTTAAGAAATGTTTTCCAAGTATTGAGTTTCTTTCCTCAGGATCATCTTTTTATTACGTTCTTGATTTTCTTTAAAATCTAAAGATTTGATGTAAATATCTTATTATTTCATTTTTGAAGATGAGTAAACAAAGACTTTTTTATCTTATTGTTTTAGCTTTATTTTATCCATTAAAGTTAGAAGATCATACGAGAAAATAAGGAAATATGATTCCTCTTAGAAGCCCAGTAATTGCTGTTTGTTTATTTACGATAATGAATGTTACTTTAATGACAGACTACGAAATAACTACTTTTAGTTATCTGATTATAGCTTCAATTTGTAACTTATAATTGACGATTGAATCGTAACTAATTACTAATGGTATTTTTCTCCGCCCCATATTCAAAATCGGAATTTCCTCTCCTGTCTTAAGTTTTTGCAAAAAAGTATGTCAAACTTAACCAATGAGAACCAACCTATTCCGTGTCACAAAATATATATTTATATTGCATAACTACCATAGATCACTGTGTAGTTCCAGGTTACGTAGCTGCAGCGTTAACAATAAAATCACCATCACCAAGCAAATATTTTTATGATTAATGGAAGTATTCCAGATTAATTCATTACAAAAGAACATTGAAAAAAAAGCCTATAGCGACAAAAATTAAAAAAAAAAAAAATTGAAAATAGTCCTTTCGATCCACATCAAACGAAAAGAAACCGGATCCAAAGTTTACGCTTTCACTGCCATTGTCTCTTAAATAAGCGCAACTGCCGTACAAATCAAGCAGGTTCTAAGGGACAATCTCATTAATTGTTCTCCATCCGTATGATCAGGTTTCATTGTCCTTGCACTGACAGCAGCTGATTTATTTAATAAAAGTCATTCAACATCACGATTAGTTCAAGTCAATTATTTAAAAAGAACAGCTGATATTTTATTTAGAATTTGTTTGGATTTTATTTATTAATGAAAAAAAACAAGGTAGAGATAGCGATTAGAAAACCAATCACAGTGCTTCGCAAGGGCTTTACTTTACCTTAGAAGTCACCTTTACTTTAGAATAGACTGCGCCGGGGTGGTCTAGAAAATACTCGCGCGAGTCTGTTTGCGACCCCATTAAAACCACCTATCTATTTATCTTACCCACCCCTATTTATATGGAACAACCGTCATTCTTAACTCAAACCTTGTTAATGCACTGAATTCTTAATAATGATTTAAAAAAAAAAAACTTAAGTTGAGAAACTGTGAAAAGATTTAAAATTGGAAGAAAAAAATGAAAAATAAGAATTGCCCATGAGGGGATCGAACGCACGACCTTCGCATTATTAGCACGACGTTCTAACCGACTGAACTAACAGGCCACCTACAACATTCAAGAAATCCTAAAACAGTCGCTTCCTAAGTATCTACTTTAAACAATGTGATACTAATTTTCGAGAAAATAAAGTAGTTATCAAAATCCCAATTCTGAAGGATTACGTAACCAATATCTCATAATGTCATACAGTTGAGAAACTGTGAAAAGATTTAAAATGGGGAGAAAAAAATTGAAGAATAAGAATGGCCCATGAGAGGGTCGAACCCACAACCTTCGCGTTATGAGCACGACGCTCTAACCGTCTGAGCTAACAGAAGCCGTTGCGAAGCACTGTGGGATATGTGTTCACAGACAGACAGACAAACCGGGGATATAAGTTGTCTTTCAGAAGCCTAAAAGGGGTGTTTGCTTATTAATAATTAAAAAAAATAAAAGTAAAAATTATGTTTAACGATAAATTAATGATTTTCTTTTTTCTTGACACCAGAAACTTTTTCAAGAAAAATACCAATTAAAGAAAATAGAAGTTTATAAGGAATTTTCTTGTGCCACCATTTACGCAATTGTAACAAAATGAATAAAGAAAAATTCAGTAAGTCTTATCTTCAGTTATTTTACTAAATGAAAAATCTTCAGAAGTCCATAGTTTTTTTTTTTTCAAATGTTTGCGTTTCATATACAAGTACCTGGAAGAAAATAAAACGAAAATAAAGTAAGAACACTGTAGACAATCACTTGTTATTTAATCCCCTTCACTCCTCAGTAAATACACGCCACGTTGAAAGGAAAAAGTTTTAAAATTTATTATTAAATAAAATTATTATTTTATTACATGTAACAACCCACAGAACACGAATTTATTAAGAATAAAGTAAAACGAAATAAAGTAAGAATACTGTATACATCTGGTACCCAGGTCAATCATTTACCCACTAAAAGAGTTTTCCCGAAGTCGAGACTTAGCTAAATCGCTTTCTCACACCCGAAAACGGTAGATTCATCCCATTTAAATTGTATATTCAAACTCCTTCGGCCCGTTTTCAAGATAAAATTTACAAGAATTAATCGCTTTATAGTATTTGATTTGATATAAATTGAATTTTCCTGGTGTTGAGGAAAATCCACGTAGTCATATGGTTATACTTTAATATCAGTTAAGTGAATTGGATATTTGAATTGACAAATAATTATTCGGTGCACTATGAGGAAGATTGACAGTTCGGGTAGAGTCGAATGGAAAGATCAATGCCTGCCATGCATTGATGAACTCATGTTTTTGAATCGACAAAACGATGTGAGTTATGTGTTTCGACAGGAAGGGTCACTTACTATGAAGCAAGAACATGCAGATATATATACACACACACTGACAACAAAAATCAAAGCACCAAGAAGGAATTATCCAATTGAGACAAAATTTGGTACGTTTAATGTACATGTACAAAAAACGAAATGATTAGAATTTCAGAACAATTGGATGATTTATTCGACAGAAAGAGCTACATAAAGTGAGCAGGTCAGTATGGCGTTGGTCCACCTCTGGCCTGAATACAAGCTGTTATCCGACGTGGCATTGATTGATACAGTTGGCGGATGGTATTCTGCGGGATTTCTTGTCAAACGGCCTCCAATTGGCGGGGCTAATTCGTCGACATTCTGCGATAGTTGCAGGCGACGCCCCATCAAATTCCAAATGTGCTCAATAGGAGAGAGATCTGGCGATCTGGCTGGCTAAGGAAGTGTGCCTCAACCACGAAGACAATCAATGGAGAGGCGTGCCAAGTGTCTCCGGCGTTATCTTGCTGAAAAGTAAGCCGGGGTGCCGCGAAAAGAACGGCAACACAACGGGTCGTAGAATTTCGTCAACACACCGCTGTGCTGTGAGGGTGTCACGGAGGACTATCAAGGGGTCTGGCTATCAAACGAAATGGCACCCCAGACTATAACTCCCTGTTGGCTGGCCGTGTCGCGTGCGACAGTAAGAGCGGGATCCTGAAGATGTCTGGGCCATCACCAGACATATCTGCGCTGGTCGTCGGGGCTCGGTTCGAACCGTGACTCATCACTGAAGACAATTCGTCCCCAATCAGTACAATTCCACATTGGTCGTTCCCGGTACCACTGCAATCGCTCTTGATGGTGTATACTGGTCAGTGGTAGGCGCGTAATGAGCGCCGCGAGCGGAGATTTTGCTCCCGTAGTCTTCTACTAATGGTTCTGGCGGTCATTTCAGTATTGCTCACATGTTGGATGGTTGATACCGACGAATCTGGTACTGAAACAGCTGCTCTGACAATCGCTCTATCTCCCTGTTCTGTCGTTGCCCTAGGCCGTTAGCTGCCCTCTTGTCGTTGACATCTGTCGTTCAGGACCCATTCCTACCAGCATCGTCTAATTGCCGAATCGCTCCGACCCAAACGCCGAGTGATTTGTCGGTTTGTCTAACCAGCCTTATGTAGTTCGATGGCACGTCCTCTTTCAAACACCGTCATATATGGACGTAGTGGCCGGAATTCGCCGGCAAGGCATTGTTACAGTCAAAGTAGGAAAACGCAATCAAAATCCACTGGAAGTTCTGTTCCTGAAAGAGAGATTTGCTCTTTATATATGCTATCACGATGCTCAGTTCCATTGCGCTGTAACTCCCGCTATTGATTCATTGGGTGCGAATTTTTAATCTTTTGCATATTCGGTCACTAGAAGTTTTGTTCCTGAAAGCGAGATTCGCTCTTATAAACACCATCACGATGCTCAAATATATGTACATATAGGATGATTCAAAACTCCGTGAATAAACTTTAAAGATAGGTTAGGAATACAAAACCAAACCATATTCATAATAGAAAGTATGTCCGCAAACGCCACCCGAATGTGCTAGAAGGTATACTAAGGTTCAGAAATAAAAGACAACCAGAAACGTAGACAACATGTTTATTAGTCCTATGTTTACAATATGACAGTAAGTTGTACAATTACAGGTTTACAGTAGGGGCTCAAAGTTCCTTCCACCAACAGTAATACACTCTGCTCACAACGTCGATGCATGGATTGCCGAACATGTGCAAAAATGCGAGGCCTTTCGTGGACACATCCAGCTGTAACAGTGACTCTTGCGACGAGATCAGCGTCACAGGTAATGTGGGTCTCTTAGACGTTGCTTTTGAGGTAATCCCAGAGGAAGAAATCGATGTAGGAAAATGGCGTGATTACACAGCCCAACTAATGTGCTGCTAAACAGCGCCCTCTAGCACATTCGGATGGCGTTTGTGGACATACGTTCCACTACGAATACGGTTTATTTTTGTATTGTTTTTGAATCACCCTATTGTAAACATATTATATGTCGTAAGCGAATTGGAAAATCCGGCTCTTTTTAAAGGGCGCCGTCATTTTACAATGATCCTGGCAAATTGAAAAATCATCTTGTATTTTCTATTCAGCCTGATATTTCTTAGGCGTTTTGGAATCAGCCCACACAGTAACACTCAGTCAGCCTAATTTCATCCAGTCTTATTGCAATGAGGCTTCTCTGCAGCAGGCTTCACTGTGTGAAATAGAAACATATTGAGATAAACTTATTTTCAAATGGTTTTGCACGATCTTTTACTAGAAAACTAATCATCATCTGGTTAACTGAGATCTTGAGTTAACAGTACGCACCAAGTCGCGACTCGCTTTGCTCGCCGTCGCTTCGCTCTGCTCGCTCTGCTCGTGATCGCGCCGCGCCGGTGGTACAACCCACGCTCCTAGCCTATTAACAGCTGCCTGCGGCGCGAGTGAAAATTTTTACAATTTTGTAAGTCTATACAAACCGCCTTTCTTAATAATATTTCTTAAACAACTGTCTTCTGTTTGTCTAATAAGCCTTCCGTGTCTTCGGTGTATTACAATAAGCATGGATAAAATTAGGTTGACTTTCTTAATACCATAAAGCTGTGTGGGCTGATTGCAAAATGCCGAAGAAATGTCAGGCTGAATAGAAAATACAAGATGATTTTTCAATTTGCCAGACTCATTGCAAAATGACGGCGCCTTTTAAAAAGAGCCGGATTTCCCAATTCGCATTCGACATATATATAAATAAAACTGTATGTAGATAAATTATCAATCTTTTTACAACTTTTTACTTAACACTTAAATTTGATTAGGTAATATAAAATGAAAATGATATCTTGTCCTTTTCTTCTAAGTTAAGAAAACATCTTCTGCCTCATTTCAACTCCACTAATCCATTTAACTTCCTAAGACTTGTCACAGTGTTAAAAGGTACATTTAAAAATAAAATTGGGAAAAGTCTCTTTATATGAGGATATTTGGTTCGTATCAACTTTCAGGGACCAATCTTAAGTAAGAACTTTATCTGAATTCCTTTACGTGCACAGCATTACTCATGGGATGTTTTAGAATGGAGTTTTCACTGGAGATAAAACTGACTCTTTCATGTCAACATTCAACACAAAAGGTAGCAGTGGTTGGATCGAGGTCAAACTCCCTAAACACAGTCCCAATACCACGAATCCCCTAGAAAAGTAATGCTGTGCAACATTTGGGATTTTTAGGAATACTGAAGTTGTAATTCGGTTTGAATCACTGAATCCCCAATATTAGAATATTATAATAGAAATCTTTAGTAAAGACTTCGAATACCAGATGTTATTCGAAAAAAGACCAATTTAGCTAAATATGAAAATTTGATGTAAGTTTTTTTAACACTCATGTTGTCAAAATTATATTAAAGTAATAATAATAATAATAATAATAATAATAATAATAATAATAATAATAAAGAAATTACAAAATGTTAACATCCACACTCAATGGTTACGTTATTTTAATCAGGTAAACAATATTCTGGAGGTATCCAATATCTTTACTGTTCTTTCTCCTTTTTTTTTTTTTTGAATTTAATAATCATTACGTTTTTTAAAATATCACATTGACCGCAGTATGGTTTTTCTCTGGTATCCTAAACTCTAGAAACTTCTCTCTTTGTGAAACGAAGTTAATTGAACAAACCTGTTATTTATTAATATCTCTTTGTTTAGGAACTCGTGCTTTCAATATTACTGAAAATTTCACAACATGGCCAGTTCTAGTTAAAAAACAACAACAACTTTTATTACGGAATTCAGGTCTATGTAACTTTAAAAGAAATTGAAGTGTTGGGAGAAATATAACTTCTTACATGAAAACTAACCTTATCTGACCAGTGGTTCTCCATTTTTGCTGTTACCCGCAACTCTTTGATTCTTAAAATGTAATTTCGCATTGCTTATCAAAAATTGCAGATCAGCTTTTTAAACTTTATATTTTATTACTATAGAAGGACAGAAAAAAGATTACACTTTTTACTGTAATATCGCCATAAAATAAAAAATACGTTAAAAGTTGCAATTTTTTTTTTTTTAATTTTACAATTATATCATAAATTATTTCAAAATATACGATGTTACTACATAGAAGTTTATTTAAACAGAGTAGATTCCTTTCTGCTTAGTTTTGGATTGTTTGATGTTTTGTCTTCGAAAAAAACTGCTATTGCATATAGTGTACCTTAGCTTAAGAACCACAAATATAATTCATAAAAACATAAAACTGCAAAACAATATAAATATAATACTTCTACATAACGTCCACCTACAATTTCGCTTGACACAATTATTAAAATTATTAAGAAAATCCATAACATAGACAAAACATAAATAAAACAACTTGTAACATTGAAATTGCATTGTCTGAAGGCTGCTAAAATTCACCCGCCGAATCCCAAGACCCCTTGCTCCTTATTGTGGTGTAGGCGATCAGGAAGACACCATGCATGAAGTGCATCTTTTCCAGAGAGACCTTCATCATTTCCTTCTTCAAGTTAAAGTTGGTCCTGTGATGAAGACTTCCAGCAGTATTTGCTCTCTTCTGATGGTTGATAGAGTGGTCATAGGGGCGGAGTAACCACTCTCCAGATCAAAGGTCGCGGTTGTAACGTTATGGTAGAGGCGTTCTTGCTTCTATTGGCAAACGCTGCAGCTGGAATCATTTGCATATAATCACAGCCACCTGATGATTTACTTCAACTTCCAATCATCCCTTCTGGGTTTTGCAATTTCAGTTACAGAAGATAGAACTTACTACATTGATTAGACTTCTGTCTTCGTTACACTTAGTAAGGTATCTGATGCAACTAAATATTAATCAAGAAATATGAATGGAAGAGGAATAAATCAAATACAGAATTAGTGACTGATTGAAAAAATCAATAAGGTAAAAAGAAATAAGCAAAGCTTTAAAACTTTGTACTCACCTTTGAAAATTAAATTTAAGTTCTTTTTAATTTTCTCCTTCTGATTTTCTAGGCATTGAGGATGACAAAACCTGCTGTTCGCAAAATTAATATTCAAGTGACTTTTATAGGAATTCATTTTTTATAACGTATAAATAACCTTTAATAAAAGCAGTGTCCTATTATTGACAAGTAGCCATTTTGTAAAATTTAGATTTAAACTTTAAAATAAAACCAAAAAAATTCCTTAAGAACTTAAAAAAAAACTTTTTTCCTTAATGGTTATAAAAGATAATAGCTGTAATAAGATTCTGAAAATACTTCTAAAGACAAAATGGACAAAATGATTATTACTAAAAAAAACTAGGCACTTTGGGATGCTAATGATTCTATTATTTGTTTGCCCTAAGTTTGTAATATGTGTAACTTATAAGTATTCGTAAGTTTCTAACAATTTTTAAAAAACACTTACGGTACATTAATCTCAGTACAATATATTTCTCTGTTGTTGTTGTTTTTTTTGTTTTTTTGTTTTTTTTTTCATCTCGTAAAAGCGTCTCTTATAGATTTAACTGAGATAGAGCTGAAAGAACAATTGAAAATCCTGAGATCGGTAGAAGAGTTAATCCGTTCAGTAATATTTTAGATAAAGGCGGTCAGCATCATGCTCCGGCCTTTGACTCTCCATAAATTGCCTTATGCGTTGTCGACATGCTTGGGTTGACCACACTCCCGCACTGTTGACCGACGCCGGGAAATAATCCCATTTTGTATCTGCTGGGATCGATCCCGATCTCTGACCTAAGAGACTCTCCGGTTACATCCTGTATTCCGTAAATGGAGGTCATTTCAAGGTACAGACAACTTCAAATGCTAATCCAAACTCTGTTCTTGATATTAGATTTTTTTTCCTAAGTTCTATATTTATTATCTTTTAAACATCTTAATAAAAATATTAAATGAAGTAAAAAGTCAATCCAGTTTCTATATTTTATCATCTAATGCGATTGTAATTTTCATAACAATTTTGTGACAGCATGTTGATATAAAGGAAATATTTCGAGAAACAAAACTTAAGCATAACATAAGCCAACAGCATCAATCCAATACATATGGGATGGAGGTAACTTCGCAATCCTACTCAATCAATTACAGATGGGATATGATCAGGTTTTTAAGTAACCGGCAGAAGCTTTTTTTGTTATTTATAAGCCCTTTTAGTAATTGTGACTATTTACTTCTCAAAAGAAATTTGTATAAAATTGTCTATTTTAGAAGATTCATTAAGTTAAATATAAAGTTTTTTAATTTTTCAATTTTTTTTCCAAATCCGAATCTATTCAAATTTATTGACAACGGATTCTGGCAGATACACTGTCAACTGAACTGGTACAATAAGGCGTATTGGAAGTGTACCTTTATCAAGTGACATATTGGATTTGTGGAAAGACTGAGGAGAGTGTTAAAACGTTCACATTTCCAAATATCACTAAAGTACATCAGAAAAAAATGATTTATATATACTTTGTGATAACCAAAATTAAGAAAGGCTTTCTTGGAGATGTTTTCATATTCACTGACCAAGTTGATGTCCCAAAAGACAGAATGAAATTCCAAAACGTTGAGCTCATAACGTGAATCATACAAAATGATTTTGGCTGACATTATAGAGAAGATGAAGCTTTAAGTAAATATTCCAATTTAAGCAAAATGATGATATTTGCGTTTATCAATGGTTGTTTCTATGTTTGCTGTAACATGTACAAATTCAATCAATAACTGATGAAACTAAAATTGGATTAGATAATGAATCGGATGGAATTAACTTCAGCAGATATTAAACATTAATTATTTTCTAAATTGTATAGTGATTTAATTTTAACAATCTCTTTTAATCGTAAATAGACTCTGTTTTAGACAAAAAAATATTGACAAAGTACTGACAACCAGCCTGTAACAAAACATCTTTCGCATTTCAATCAAGTTCCAAAGTAAATAATGCTGCAGAAAAACAAACAAATAAACAGATACAGACATTTTCTCATTGTTGTAGTTTCGAAAATTTCAAATCAAGCCTAAAATAAACCACTTGAGATCTCAGACATATATCAATAATAAAGCAATAAGTAAATTAAGAAGTGATGATTACGGAACAATCAAAATAATCGTTAATCAAACTCTATGATGATTAATCTTCGAAGATTCGCCTTCATCAATATTGGAATAACCGAATGCTTATCCATGAATAACTACTACAATTTTTAAATTTGAATCCTGAGTTTCTAGTATTTCAGTAAAACTAATGAATCGGTAATACTAAGGAGTCTTCAAATTTTACCAACAATACAAATATAAAGCGATCTAATGAGTTTAGATCACCTTAATTCCAGGAAAGAGCTGTGTTCCCCATTAGATGGATGGATCTGCTCCATCAATGGAAGCAATCGCTGATCTACGCTGGAAATCGATCGGAGAACTTTCTAGTAAAACGCTTGTATAGATAACAACTTTGATTTTTAAAGATGAGAACTCAACAGATTATTTGTCGATGAAAGAGTTAAAGCCATTTCAAAACCAAAAATGATTACAAAATCATTTGAACTTAACTTTCTGAATCTATATGTAATCATTCATTACACAAACATTGTCCAAATTTAATAGAATTACTTTGTTTAAGTGCAGTTTCTGTTTTTTTTTCAGGTGCCATTGCCACCATTGTATTTTCTAATACATATTGAACGACGCATTGGGTTTCACTGCATCCTTAAATAAGTGAAAGGAAGCTGATGTAAGTAAATTGTAAACGTTTGATTTATATAATAGAACATTTTTTTAATCAGAGCTCTTAATAATTCACAAATTAACATATGTACAAAAAACTTTGCATTAAAAAAACAAAACAACAACAAACCATAATAATGATAAGCATAAAACTTAAGTTGGAAATATTAGATAAAAGCTTAACGTGTGTTGAAATTGCATTTAATAAAATAAGAAATCACCAAACACCACCAAAATTTGTTAAAAAGTCTTTGTCATAAAAATGTTTAAAAATACATCACCGGAAAACCAAAAGGAGAGCTTTCGGAATCTTGTGCGATTCCCTTGTCAATCACTATATTGACGAGGGAATCGCACAAGATTCCGAAAGCTCTCGTTTTTGGTTTTCCCTAATGTATATTTAAACATTTTTATTAAAAAGACTTTTTAACAAATTTTCTTGTGTTTGTGATTTCGTATTTTATTAAGTTGGAAATATAGGAGGAGGAATAGTAATAGATGCATACAGTCTTTTTACAAAGAAATATCCTGATAAAAATTAACAGCTAGCAAACTCCAACACGAATTTCACGTAGATAGAGAGGAAATAATTATTTTATCATCCTTATGTATGTATTTAGTGAACTATTTTGTAGTTTTTCTTTTTTTTATGTTGCCCTGTTTATTTCCATAAAGACTTACGATCATTAAAAATGGCCAATTATATTCTAAAGTCAAAGTTCTATTTTTAAAGGTAACTGAAAAAGTGGGAAGAAAATAAACCTGGTCTAATTCTGAGAAAAGCATGTTGTAAATATTTTACGTCTATTTATAATAATTTTTGGGGCACCACATTTTATTTTCAAAATTTTAATCTTCATTGCCATCACCTTTAAATTAAAAATATTATGTTTTAAGCAAGTAGATCTGATACAAAACGAGTAGCGACAAGACTTCCTTAACAGTGATTAGGTTAGCATAAGTCAATATTCGTATTCTCATTTGAAATAAATATTCACAGAAGGTTCTCAGAAGTAGAATTCCAAAAATTCAAATATATAATCGATATAAGGAAAAAGCCTGAATTTTTACACAGATATTAAGTTGTAAGAATTATTGTGCTTCGAAAGGCTGAACAGATTAGGCATCTGAAAACATAAAACCAAAAAAAATAAAAACTATAATTCTCAAACATTGTTGTTTTTTTTACCAGAGCAACAATTAGAAAGAGTTGAATCCAAAGAAACATCAATTCAACCTTTGGGAAATTTGATAGTTTTCTATTAGGATATCTTTGCGCAAAATGGATACGAAATCCTGACACATCTTCTTTCCTAAGTCCATAAAACTAGAGGCTAAGGAATTCAAGGTCTATTTTAGTATCAAAATATGGAATTTGGAAATGGCATTATACGTAAGAGGAAGGGTTTCTTATATTGATACAACTTGATCATTCAATAATAGATTACAATATTAGATTTGTATTTGCAACAAGTAGGGGTTAGTAAAAAAAAATGAAAGTATTAAATTTAACTTAAAAGGCAATTTTCAGATCATTTTTATTACCTTTTTCTTTATTATGATTGGATGAAATCATATCTATTTCCTTTTAATTATTTTACTTCATTAACAGTAGATATAAGACGATATTTGAGAAACAAATTTAAACCTAGGCTTTCAAAAAAACAAAACAACAAAAAAAAAACTCTAATTTTGTTAGAGATTCGGTTTTCTCCCTTTTTTTATGATTCCAATTGTAAATTTAGGGTAAGAGACAGACATTGTGTTTCTTACGATTCTTTGAAGAGGAGATCAAGATTAAAGAAAATAGTTTGATATTTACTCTGCTTGATAATTAGGAATGGAAACTTAACGTATCAATGATCAATAGTAACAACGATTATTTATTTTTATTTTTTTAAATAACCAAATAAATATATTAGAAAGTAATATCGAGTGGCCAGGAAAAAACTTTACTATTCAAAGGTTAATAACCTTAACAATTCAAATCTTATGCGATTGAGATTTAGCACACATTAATACATGGATAAAATCTATAATTGCTGTGAGCTTCAAATACGTAGGTTCTGTAGTTTTGTTACAACTAAGAAATTAAAAACATACGTCATCGTGGGGAATATTTTGAAATAACTCTAAACATTCTGATTCCGTGACATATAATATAACAATGCTTGTAATAAACATAAGTCAATCTTAAAAATAAACAAAATTATGTAATACTTTTTTTAATAGTTAACTCTTAAGTTAACTTTGAAAGTGACATCAACCTGTTCGATAATGGGCTATTCTCAGCTGTACTCTAATGAGAACTACATTTTCCAGCAAGACGGGACACCCTCCCATGTAAGAGACCCTTAATTTTACTCAAAATGGATGAATGGTCGCCTCAGTCCCCCGACTGTAATCCGAAGGACTATTCAATATAGGATTCCCTCATAAAGGTTTAAGGCGGCCAGAAAGATAAATTCACCGAAAATGGACATAAGGGGAAAAATCAGTAGAGAATGGGAGACTATCACCTTAGATGAGGTTCGGAAGTGTATCTCATTCGGAAGAAACGATTGAGGGCAGTGAGATAGTCACAATTGTTTAGTAAAATATGTTAAGTTTAAATTCATTTTCCCCGGGATGTTATTTTTAGACAAAGGTTTTTAATTTTTTAGCTGTAACAAAACTGTAGAACCTACATATTTGAAAGTTGCAGCAATTATAGATTATAACCATCTGCTAATGTGTGTCAAATCTCAATGGCGTCAAATTTGAATTATTGAAGTTATTAAACTTTGAATTAAAGATTTTTTTTTCTGGCTACCCGATGTAATGGTATAATAATGTTTTAAACAACGCTACGTAAAAAAATACAACTTTCACAAATATATGTTGTATATAATCATCAATTAATAGGAAATAAATCATTAATTAGGAATTGGAAGAAATTTAAAATAATTTTATAAGTTACTTATATCTTTACCTAAAATAACAAATAAAAATTTTATTTTTAACGTTTTGATTGACGTTATGGAATAACGCAACGATTTGAAATGTTGTTTTATCCCTCCTCGTAATGCATAGTGACTAAAGAATCAGTCTTTCTTATTCTATTAATATGAATTGACAGGAAGTGAAAGACGCCAATATCTTAACAATTCAAGACATTTCAATTTGCGGTTGGTTTAAAAATTCATTAAGTAAAAATTTCATGAATGCATATTCCAAACTGTCATTTGCATTTCAGAAACATCATAATGTGGTCATGCACATTAACAAATTTTCTGTTAAGCAATCCCTATTGACACTTGCAGTAATCTTTATTTAAATCAAATTCATAACTTATATTAACTTTCAAATGCTTCCGAACAATTTTCATTATTATTATTTACTTTGAATCAAGGATAACAGTTAACATTAATGGACTATTAACAAAAGTTCTGATGCAAAGATAGGAATTATATTATCTTTTTTACATAATTTTTTCAAAAATGGTTCTAATAACAAAAAAAAATGTACGGAATAAAATAATTTTAATATAATTTGTTCAAGTAGAATCGAATAAGTCGTCTCCTTCATAGTGAAAGTTTGTTTGCTTGAAATTTTCCAATCTTGAAATGAACTGGACATTTTACCATTACTGAGGTAACAAAAAAGATCTATAAATTAAGAAATATATGAAGTTGGTAACCACAGGCTTTAAAATTTAATTAAAATTGTTCTTCTTCTCTTACATTGTACATGGTCACAGAAATAAATCTATTAAATGCAAATTTATAGAAAACAATGATTCTTTTGTAATAACACTCGTAGATACATAGGTTTTCTTAAAACGTAATGGAATGCCAGCGTTAAGGTTGATACGGAAATGTTTAGATAAATATAGGTAACGTATTCGCACATAAGTATTTTACAAACCTGTGGATTTTAACAAGTTCAAGTCATATTACAATTTTAATATGAGTTTTTTTTGTTAGTTAATAATTATTGCAGTATGGATATGAAAACTAGGACTTAATTAGAAAATGATTTAATAGAATTAGAAGACATCCTTGATTTACTTTCTCAGGTTAAAAAAGTTCGTTGGAGGATGTATACGAAAACAGTGATTTAAGAAAAGAGAACAATATAAAGAAATCAATAAGTTTATGAATGATTAAACTATATTAATGCCGTTGGGGAAAGCAAAGAAGAGTTTCAGAATCCAACCTCCCTTCAATTCCAATACAATGGATTACTTAAGAAAACTATTGAATTAAAAAAAAAATAATCAGGACAATAACACATAATTCATCACTATTAGTATTTTCTTGAATATTAAACGTACTAAAATAAAAGCATACTTTTTTGTGTGCAACAACCATCAGATCCTGGCTTATGAGTAGCTGCTATCCTGCTTCGTTTATGTGTTTTTAAATGGTTTCAGAATGGCCATCTATTGAATCTAAACACACTGTAATGAGAGGATTTCAGAATTGTAATGTTCCGATACATTTAGATATTTACCGATGATCTTTTATTTTGCTTCTTTTTTTTTGGATATAAATAAATTAAGTACTATAATTAATTTTAAGTTTTCCAATTCTATATCTTTTTTTCATCATTGGCATCACTGGAACATTGGCATCTGTTTCAGGATTAGGAACTGACATTGTCCAAGTGAAAGTTCTTACAAAAAAAAAAAAGATGCTAAACCTGACCTTGGCTTTCATGTGTTTTAATCGGAGAATGTTAAGGTTTCTTTAGGATTTTTTTATTTTTTGAATTGAAATGTAGGAGGAGCCAAAGTCTGATTTCACACTAGAAGATTATTTAAAAAAAAAATAAAAGCATTTATTCGATATCCCGAAAAGACATATTGCATTGGTTACCTTGTTTGTTCAAAAATCAGAAAAAGTCAACCTTAATTCTCCTCTCCTCCGTTCATTCTATTCACAGTATCCTTTCATAATCACTATATACGAGATAGAAAATATCGAGTGGCTAAGCCCAGATTATAAAGAGGAAAGAGACAGAACGAAAGTTAAATAAATAGTAGGAAAAAAGAATATTATGCAAAATATTAACAAAACACTATCTTTTCGCAATAACAGAAGCGTATATTTTGCCATTTCTTCTTCTATAGAATGAGATGATCATCTTCTACATCAAATTCAATCACATTCGATCGGAGCACGACCCTCTCTTCTTCCATCAGAGTACAATCTATTTTGCATGAACTAAAATGAAATAAATATTACAAAAAAAAAAAAAAAAAAGAAGAAGAAGAAAAAGGAGAAGAGTAAAAAATCTTCTTTTTCAACCGTTGTTAAAATAATAGTGTTTTCTAGTGCATTAGTAGATTTCAGTAAATTTTAAAATGCAATAACTATTGATTTTAATTTATATATTGAAGGATTGAAGAATTAGATGATTTTATTTGTTTCGTTTACATTTTCCATCTTAGCCGAAAGACCTTTTATCCTAAAAATCGAAAAAAAATATTCGTGTCTGTTAATGTGTCGGATTCGAGACCCTGTGTATAGTTCCGTGTGGTTCCGCCTTTTGTTAGGGTTAGTAATGGGTTCTCCTTCCGCGTCTTCTTCCGACCGCAGCGTCCGGGGATGGGCCAAAAGAGGATCGGAAGTGGATTTCGGCCTGATCTAATTACTGGTAGGGGTGGATTATTTATTCACATCGGAGGGGCTCCCTTAATGAGACCTATAAAACTCCCATCAGGGCGGCGGGGCCTGCTGACTTGTGACCGGCTACCAAACTCGATTAGTGCACAATGGTAGCAACTTCCATTAGGCCTATGAGCACCGATCCCACTCGGCACGCGTCTCCTCATTCAATTTGGTCGTTTGCCTTTAATTGTCGACCCCTAGAAACCCCGCCTTCTCTTCGGGGTCATTAGCCCGGGCCATTAGACGACACTTAATTGATTTTTCACATACACATTTTTTTTCCCTGACATGTTTTAGCTGGCAAATTCAAAAGCTCATCCGTCTGTTATCCTCTAGAGCGTGACCCTTGCCCTTTGACCTTCCAATTCTCACCCCACATCGACGGCTGTCCATCGGAGCGTTCAAGCGAACAGTGAAAAGGGTTAGCGAAGGGGATCCTAAAAGCATAGTTTGTTGTTTCCCCATCACTTGTAATTCTGCTTAGGGAAACAATGAAAGTGTGTTTGTAATTTACCTTCTTCACTCATATTTCAAAACTTCTCAGCAAATACTCAATGATAGGAAGCTAAATACAAAAAGAAAACTTTTATTGATTTATTGTTGTCAAAGAAGGCAAAAGAAATGATGTCGTTTTCTTATTTCAGCTCGTCATTCTCAAATATAAATATTTTCTTCAGTGATTTTTTTTCCTTTTTGTGATTTTGTCAGTAAATTTGATGTGACATTTTAATTGCACCGTACTTTGAAGAAGTTTTGGTAAAATTCGCGTTGTCTCCAAGCGTGTGTCTGTTTTTAGAGTAAGAAAAGGGTTCATTTATCAAAAGAATTAAATTCGGAATTAGTTCTTAAAATCATTAAAGGTTTTCTGATACAGTTTTCTATAGAGCTGCAAAATCCATGCTATTTACAACGTATCAATTTTAAGAGAAAATAAATGGAAATTTCATTTACTGTAATTACGATGTTTCAGTGTGTTTAGATATTTTAAGAATAAATATTGAATCTAAAAGTAAAGTGTTTTTTGTTTATGTTTTTACTGGAAAGTCCTCTATTTTTTTTTTGTAAATCTTCTATATATTTTTCTCATTCTGTTATTTCTATTTCTTAAGCCTCTATTGCTTTGATAAGCTTTTAGTTTTTTTGTGTGTTTCTTTCCGTTGAGGTCATGTCGCTGCCAATGGCTTTATTTGGGTTGTTTTTCCACTGTCATAAGCCCCGGGGGACGTAAATAAAAGTATTTTTGTTATTTGTGATTTTTTTTTTTTAATGTTCTACATTACTTTATGTTACATTACTGTTATGTAAGCAAAGCTATTCACAATCTTCTTCTTTCTGATAATCTATTTTGAATAATTTTCAATTCAGAATGGATTTATACATTATTAAGCGTAGGAAAAAATAAAAATACCATAGAAAATTAGATAAGATCAAAGAATGTAATATTGCTTTCCTATTTATATCTTTGTAACTACTTTGATTTTACCATTATCACATATTATTATTATGTGATAAATGTTATGTAACCTTATCATTACATAACATGAAATATTTCATAGATGTCATTCTGGAATGTACGAATGAAATTTAAAAATAAATTCTCATATTAATGATTGTCAATTTCAGTAACAATTGTTACGTTAACAATTTTATTAGTTGATTATATTTCAGCCTAGAAATTGTGCTAGTTACGATTTATTGTGTTAGAAATTAAAAGCAATTAGTGCAAAGTCATAATTTGCAGGAAATTTGATTTGGGAGAAATCCTAATCCCCATAAACGCCATAATGGTTTAATCCGATGGAAGTAAAGCGTAGAAACAGTTTAATGGACGATAAAACTATTATGTTTGTAAACCTTTACGCTTCTGTGCTTTTCTGCCGAGAAATTGAGTCAATTCTTTCCCATTTCTTTGTCTTTGGTTATTTCAATCTTTGCATTTGATATCAATATTACAAGAAATTATCTCCAACGAAGGAAGTTTTTTGAAAATACTATTGACGTATGTTGAGATGGTACTTTATAAAATATCAAAGACTTCGACAAAACAAAACAAACATCAAAAAATAAAAACAACAAACAAACAAACGGGGTCTGCAAATTTCATTTCGTAACACTAAAATAACAATCCATCCTTAATGAAGTACGGTTTTTTCATTACGGTAAATGAAAATATTTCTGAAAAATAATAAGGACTGTTTTAGTCAAAGCGTTTTTCATGTAACCAAAATTCGACTATTAAATTCTGAAAACATTTATAATTCTTATTTCTAAATATAAAAATTACGTAAAATTAATGCTTTATCCATAATTTCAAAGTTGTTTTGATCTCATCAAAAAAAAAAAAAAAATACTAAATAAAATATTTAGTATTTCAATATATTTTTTTTTTTTTTTTATGAAAATTAAAGATTAACTTCAAATAAAATGTATCATAAAAAAAAAATATCTGAATCTTTACCTTTTTTTAAAAAACAAAAACAAATCGAGATTGTAAAAAATGTTATAAACTTTTTAATTTTTATATTAAACTTATTCGAAAACCTCACTTTATAATTAGTCTATTAAAATTATTTATTTATTAGAAATTTACATTTCTTTTAAATTTATTAAATTTACATTTATTCTTTTTAATTTCCACCATGTAATTCGTTTCCGCTTCCTCCGATACGCTTTATTAAGAAGATAAAGTGTTCATTTGCATTGACAAAAGTCAGTGATTTCTGTTTAAATAAATCTTCAAAATAAACAACATTAAATTAAAACATTTTTTTCAAAGTGATGTTAGTTTTATAATTTTAAAGGATAACAAAACAATCCCAATTATACAATCATAATTATACGAATTTTGTATAATATATTCTATTTTATATTTTTTGTTAAATACAAATAATATTAATTCTAAGAAACCAGAGTCAGATTTAAACAGGTCGGATTAGAAAGTTAAATCGTCTCCTTCCACAGATATTTGGGAATGAAGAAAACAAAATGGAAAAGGTTACTTTTCGCTCATAGTGAAATTAATAATGTACAATTTAATAGGTATTTATTTATATTTTGTTGTGTTTCAGCTCAATTACATCTCTAAGTTTTGACATTTACCTTTTTTTTTCTTTTTAATTAACATTGTTAGACACAGAACTGAATAAATTCTATACATTTATCAAATTTAATTTGTATCTCATTATGTATTGCTGTAGTAAAATATATATAAAATGAAACTTTCCTTTCGCTGAATATTTCCCATGTGTAAAACTATACAGAGACTCCTATAAATTTTAAAATTTAAACACGCTTCAAACCAGAATAATGTAATAAAGCAGTTACGAAATATTAATTTAGAAATTCGTTGGATATGTTTACGTTAGGATTTTCATTAATGATTTATTTATGCTAAAAGCAAATAATTATTCAGGAAATACAGAATCACCAAAAAGGTTTTGTTAGAACTGTTTTTTTTTTTGACAAACTATTTCTTGATAGAGTGTCAAGTGATCGTTTGCCGTGACCATTACAATTTCAATAAAGGTTAGTAATTGATTTCCCTGTTTCGTGTTGGGCTCCGGATATCCATTTAAAGCTACGATGGTGAGCAATCATCAATAGAATGGTTGTGCAGTCAATCATTGCAACATAAAAGGCAGTCCAGGCATTTTGCCTAAATTTTTCACTTCCCTGTTTATCTGTTGCAACACCATCAGCCAAAATAAGAATGTAGTGAAGGGAATGTAGTGAGTGCTAACGTTTACTAAATCCTTAAGTTCTTAAAGGTATTTTAGATGAGTTAATATGCATCAACCAACGCATTATGAAAAGTTCCTTTAACTCATACCTCAAGGGAGTTTCAGAAAGGTTGTTCGATACTACACGATACTTACCAGCTAAAAATACAAAACATTAAAAAAAAAAAAAAAAAAAAAACTGTTATTAAATTCCCAACAACTATACGCTATGCCGAAACGGCATTTAATTATTGATGCTATCATTAAAATTTAGCATATATCTCCAGTACAATAATAATTCAATTCAAATATTTTATATTCTACATTTACTCCTCTTAAATTTAATTTTCTATTATACTTGTATTTGATGTTTTGTATATTAAAAATAATTATTATTAAAAATAAATTATAATTGATTTTGTATATGGGACAATTAACTACTGAATATTATTAAGCACAAAACAGGTGTTCCAGGATCCCTTTGAAATTTTAATTCAGTTTTTGCTCCAAAAAAAAAAAAAAAAAAAGAAATAAAAGAAATAATAAAACAATAATAATAAAAACCTAAAAAAAAAAATAACAACAAAAACAAGATAGGGATTGTGATTAGTAAACCAATCACAGTGCTTCGCAACGGCTTCTGAGTCACCTTTACTTTAGAATAGACTGCGCCGGGGTGGTCTAGAAAATGCTCGCTCGAGTCTGTTTGCGACCCCATGCTATCTTACCCACCCCTATTTATAGGGAATAATCGTCATTCTTAACTCAAACCTTGTTATTACACTGAATTCCTAATAATGATTTAAAAAACAAACAAACTTAAGTTGATGAGGGGATCGAACACACTATCTTCGCGTTATTAGCACGACCAACTGAGCTAACAGGCCATCTACAACATTCAACATTCAGGCCACCTACAACTGAGCTAACAGAAGCCGTTGCGAAGCATTATGGGATTTGTGTTCACAGACAGACAAACCGGGGATACAAGGCGTCTTTCAGAAGCCTAAAAAACAAAACAAACAAACTTGAATAGCAGTCTATTCTTAAATTATTTTTTTTTCTTTAAAACTAAGTGTTTCTAATAAGAAAGAAGTAGAAAGAAAATACACAAAGACAAAACGAAGCCGTTCAGACTTAACCGAGTAGTTTAGGAGATAGCCTATTAATTTACTTGACTTGAGTTCAAACCCTGGAACCGGAATGGATGTTTCCTTTCTTTCCTGTTTGTCGTCTTCTCTTGCCGGAAGTCTATGACCATTTATTAATTCTTGGGCTTGTACAATAGGTCCTTGTGAACTCAATGCTAGTGGGGTGAACTTAGAATACAAAGCACAACGAAATCAGTGCTTTATAGAACGAAAAATACTGTATGTACGTATATTCTTAATCAAATGCGTATTTTCCTGGATTGTTTTGGCAATTGTTAAGAGCAGTGGCAATTACTATTGATAAGGCAACAGACATTTAAGACAAAAGAATTTTCAAAACATATCCATAAGAAAAATGATTTTTTTTTAATAGAAAATAAACAAGAAAAGAAAGAAGAGAGATCAAAATGACTGAAAACGGAAATTTGTTTTCTGGAATCAAGACTTTTAAATTTCGGAAATTCTGACATTTATTCTTCATGATTTTGGTTCAAAGCAACAACAATTTATATAAATAGGAAACAAAAGAAAGTTGTAAGTCGATAAATTACAAAAGAAAGTGTTTTTCATTTGCTTTTCTTTTCAGAAGCAAATATTTACAAGCTCGAATTTTCTATTTTTTCAGTTTTATTATCACTTCGTATGTTTTAATCATCCAATAAACAATTTAAGGTTTTGAGAAATTTAAAAACAAAAAAATTCATTCCAATTTCGTTTTCTAATATTATCTTATCATAAATTATTAGACGGGATTTAGTTGCTATAAAATACTAGGTTTGACATAAAAGAGTTCTGCCTGAATCACCCTTCCTTTGAGGTAAAATGGTCCTTCACTAATTAACACTTTCATCTTTGGATCGATCGGAAACAAATAAGTGAGCAAGTGTCGTTCAATTATTCATGGGATGCATTTAATTATCTTCTTATCATCATTAAGAAAAATCGCTCGGTTTTTTTTTTTGCTTAGTTTTTTCCGTGTATTTTTTGACATGTAGAAAAATGCACTGGCTTTAGATAAAGACGCCAGAATTCTTGCCTCTATTGATATTAGAAACCACTTATTTGAACATCAAATTTTTTGACGTATGAATTTTCATTAGTGCGCTTTCATTTCGGTTAAAGTTTTCCTGATAACACAGTTACAGGATATACATCTCCGAGAAAAGAAGTAGTCCAATAATTAACTGTTAATTATTAATTATACCGGTATAATTATTTAAAAACAAGAGAAATTGTCAATGCAAAATTGAGAGTTAATATTTCAAATATGAACAATTTTCCTAACATAAATAATAAAATAAACATTTTCATTCATTGCCTTTTAACGTAATATCTAACATACCGGTACACAGTAAACATGGATTCGATTATGCCAGCGGTAAAGTTCTTCTGAGTGTCTGATAAGCTCAGAGGAATAAGTGTGAACATTATGTGATGCTACAAGTTGATGGTCTCTTTCGGCTTCATTTGAATCTTTTTAACATAAAAGTCAAATTGAATAAATAAAAAAATAAGACATTATTACGTCCTATCATTCATTCCAGTGTATAAATAAAATATCGCAGCCATTTATATCTTTATTGTGCAGATCAGATTTCTTATAATTTCTAATGTTGTGATGCTCCCTCCGTAACCATAAACACAGTTTACTTTCAACCATAAGGATTTTGTGTTTTGTTTTTTCACTCTGAATCATTGCAGTTTTGGCAAAACCAAAAATTTGAAGCGCCTTTTGCCAATTCTGCTGTAATTCTTGTTCCAATTTTAAAATTTTTGCTATAATCTAAATTTCTGATTTGCAATTTTTTGTGAAGAAGGAGAATTATTTTGGGAATTTCTCAAATCATTGTATCCGGTATCAAATATAACAATTTTCAACTTTGTTCACCAAATAGTGCAATATTTTAATGATTAGGAAACAATATACAAACATTGTACAAAGAAATCAACTTAAGATTTTGTATAGTAGGAGGGGGGGGGGGGTAAGATCTTCTGTCGTGAAAAACAGGCATAAAAAACGATCTAAAATCGTGATATTATCAAACTTTCTTTCTTTTTTGTTCTTTTTTTTTAATGTTAAGGGCAAGAGAGTATTTTAGTAGTAATACTATTCATGTGAAAAATATGAGAAAGTAAAAAACAAATAAAACCAATCTGAGAAAGTAAAAAAAAATGCATCCGATAATATAAGAAAGAATCCATTAACTACGAATCAATCTTATATTTTACGAAAAATACACTAATGTATTTGTTTGCAATGTATTTGAATTTTTACATAGTTGTAAAAATAAACTTAAATAGTAATTCTATAAACAATTATTTGTCAGATAGTGAATTCAAGGTGGGCGCAGTGGTTTAATCGCTGATTTGTTGGATGGAATTCAGTCTCCAGCGGAGACTATTCCAAGACTATTTCTCCTCCAGACGAGTCCTATGGTTCCAACTTCTATAAAATTGGGAACAGATTTCTTTCCTTAGAGTTAAGGATGGAGAGCGTCGGATGAACCAACTGACCTCAAGTTCATCCCAATGGTTGCGAATCAAAAGGAATCTTTATCTTCAACACCCTTTCAGATGAGGATTATGTTACCTGCTACAGATCCCTTTATCTTTTTCAGTGAATTCTATGTGTTAAAATCTTGCAATTAGTATAACACGAATAATAATGCAATTTATAATCATGTCCAATTATACAAATAATTCAGCAAATGTTGCAATGAACAATCACCATCATCACTAATGTCGATGTTGTTATCATGTTTAAAATTGTTTCCAATCCGGAGGAAGATGGGGAACTAGCTTATTCTTTTAAATCTCTCTCTCTTTTTGTGTTTACACTGACTTTCATATCATCTTTCTTCTTACACCAATTCTGGATTTCATTATATAGTTCTTCCATTCTTCTACATCCTCTGAAGTTTTCCACCAGTTTGCATCTTCCTCCAAATCGTAGAGGAAAATACCACATGACCTAAAAGCCTAACAATCAACATTATTTGCGATTAGCAAATGCATATCTATCTATTGCATATCAGCACTCATATAAAAATCCAATGACAGATCTCAGCAACGAGTTGACAATTAGTAGACATCACATTCTAAAATCACAGTTTAAAGGAATACCTAATCACAGTTCGCAACTGGAAAAAACAAAATTAGGGAACCACATAATAATTGCTTACAATAAAAATAATTGTTTTCTTAAAATAAACTCATTCAAAAAATTATAATTCATCAAAAACTTTTCTGAAAATATTAAATTCGGAACAGATTTCGTTTATCTTTCTGTTTTTCTCATAAACGTATTTTCATTTCTATATAATTTCTACATTTTCTGGTTCGAATCGAAAACAGAAAACTAACTTTTTGATAAAAACTAAATGAAGAGCTGCAAAAAATTACAAAAGTATATGGCGTGCGAACGAAGTTCTTTCGCGAGTCACATTCGACCCTTGTGCCAGGAGTTTGAGATCACTGTTTTAATGCACATAGTTTTCGATGGACAGCAAAAAAATAAAAAAGAACAATTTCGAAAGCCTTGTCTTCATAGTGGCCTCCATCTTTCTTAACAGCAGTAATTGTTGTCTTTTTTAAGAACTGTAGGCAAAATGACACTTTGACATTTTTTTTTCCTCAACTTACTCTATATTGAACAGTATAAATTTGAAAAATTGATATCGTCAATATGAAATAATATTTAATAATAAAAATTAGGAAAACAACAAAAGAAAGCAAGTATTTCTTCAGACTGTTTTTTTTTTTCCTATTTAATTGCAGTTGAAATAGAAATACTTTCCATTGGTTTTTGGTCCCTCCCAATCCAGGAAAACTTAAACATAAATGATTTACCTACAGTAAATAAAATCCTGTCATATCACGTGGTCAGAGGATCCAAGGAAAAAAAAAAAAGAAAGAAAAATACCAATTGAGCTTTAGAGATAACCAAATGTTTTAGCGCTGAGTTTCGTCTTTTTAATATTAAAAAGGGGAAAAGACTAGCAAACATACATCGAACAAAGTTATTTTTTGATTTTCGGTTAACCTTCAATCAGTACAAAACTAACTGAATATTGAATTCGAATAAATAAAGCTTCCGAATGATCTGGAAACTGATCTGAATGAGTTCAAATTCAACTGATTTCTGAAAATATTTTCAAAGAAATATCTTTTAAATAGATATTTTTCTAAACGAAATGATGTAATACCACGCATAGAAATTTATTGCCATTAAGTACTAATCATTTGTTGACTTCCATGATACGATAGCTATCGATATTTGTAAGCATGTAAAATATATATTAGGCTGCTTTTCTATTGGAAACCGTTACACAATCTTTCCTTTGAGCTGGTTGTTGACGTAATTTTTAAATGTAGATTGATATGATTTCATCGTCGCAGTTCTCAGAAGCCATAAAAGATACAAAACATGAAGTTTAAAAAGTGAAAAAAAAAAACATAACTTCGGTTAAAGACTGTTGAAGATTGAAGTTGTTGTTTCAAATTTCCACAGTGAAAATAAGCACAAAACCTTGTACAGTCATAGTAAGATATGACGATCTCCTAAAATGTTTATAGTGACATTAAAATTTAGTTCCGAAAGAACTCGATTTGTTGCAAATCTCTCATAAGAGGCAACGTTTATGAAACATAAAACCAAATAGAAAACAGTAACTGAAATAAATCTCCATTCTTGATTAGAATTCGCTTCTTAGGAAATGAAAGCTATAAACAGGTGAGGATTTCAGAATACCAATTATAATTTGGTCTATTTAAATAATTCAAATATAAGAACGAATTATTTCTCTGTTTTTGAGACATTAACCTCTTCTGATGTTTTTCCTAATATTTTAAACATTTATTAAAAATTCCCTTATCCAATACACGTAGGAAGACTGGAGAGTTATTTGAGCCAAAAAGTCAAACAATCTGTAAATAATAAGGAAGAAAAAAAAATAAACAAAAACGTTTGTATACAAACGTATAGGTAGTCCCGATTTTCGACAAACAGACTTACGAACATTCGCACTTACGACCTTGAATTTTTAAAATAAATGTCCAGGCGCCAACGTACGTTCCCTCTCCACTTATTCAAAACTATTTAAACAATATCTACTAGAACTAGAACTAAACATGGCGTGGTTGCGGGGATTCCCATCTCTCTGTTCTCTTGGCAACGGTCGTAACTGGTGCTTACTATAAAACAGCAGTAGCAAGTGTGTTCTTCTGAAAATATTTACTCAATTTATTATTCATCTATATACCGGTACATAATGTATATTGTACCTACAGTCAATTTTCCTTAACCGCGGGGGTTAAAACCCCGGTGTAACGGAAACCGCGGTTGCTGAAGCATTTATCCTAAAGGAAAAGTAGAAGTAATGCTATACACTCGCTAACCGAAAACACATAAACACATCTTTGCATGTACCGTTCTTGTACAGAACACATCGCATATTACATCGTATAGACATCGTATTTTATAATGGTATTTATGCTTGTATTTAACAAAAAATCATGCATAAAAGAAGTTTAATATAAAACATGTGAATACACACTTTAACTGAGAGCATGAGGAATATTATTAGGATTACGTGGAGATTTGTTAACACAACAGAAGCCGCGAGAACAAGATCGCAGCTTCCCGAGATGGAGCTTGTGCTAACGTTGCGCAGTAAGTTTCTCAGATCGGTACTGCGCATGGACGCGAAGTGACCCGCGTAAAGCGGATAAGGGAGTCCAGGAATCGGAGTCAACGGATAACGAGGATTTCCCCGTATTTATTCAAAATAAATTTAATATTTACTTGTTCATTTCGTGAGTTCCGTTACTTTATATATACTTAAACATAATACATATGCAGTGAGCATTTTCGATTTACGATCAAGCTGTCGGAACGGAACCCGTTCGTAAGTTTGGAACTACCTCTACTTTTACAGAACAAAAATTAATAAAATAAGTAATAAGTGTGTTAACAGTAAAGCTGTAATTTGCAGACTGCATATTAAAATATACTTAAAATTTTATGTAAAAAATGAAAATAATGAGAATAAAGTACAATAACATATTTTTCTACGTAGATAATTTTTTTTAAAAAAAGCAACAAAAACATTAATTCATTTTTAATAGGATATTTATTTTAAAATTAAAGTATAAAATGAACAGAATGTAAATAACTGTTAAACAACTATGTTAGTTAATTTAATTTAAAACAAAAATGAGTGTAAAGTGACCTTGTATTTATTTCTACCTCAAATAGTAGCACTTAAATAGCAGCCCTTGCTAAGAAACGTATTTTCGACATAATTAATACGAGCCATAACAGACTGTGCGCTTTCCAACTAAGCTTTAACGACCCTTCAATTTCAGATCTATCAAAGCTGACTGAATGTTTAATTATTACTTTTAATTAAGGCTAATTTAATTTAACGATTATCAGTTATCTTAAAATTCAAAGTAATTCTTGACGTGAGCGTTATTTAATTTGGAAATTCTGTAATAAACTTCATCTACAATCAACAAAGCTTGATTGATCAGCAATATTTAGTTGCTAACATTTGTTCATTATTTTACAGATTCTACATAATTCGAAATCCGCTAGGCTATGACTTCGAAAACACGTTATTATCAATCTCAATAGACCCGAACGTTGGAACAAAAGAACAGATACAATCAATTCAAAATTAACTAATCAGTCAATTAAGTTTAGTCTTAAGAATTGGTTTTCCATTCTTGTCCTTGGATTAACTGAAATTGATACCAATCGGCAAAAAAAAAAAAAAAAAAGCAGATGATGTGTTTTCCATTCGCTTCAGGAAACAGAAGCCAATTGGAATCTCTGTAAATTTTTAAATATTACGTTCACTGATGTAGAAGGTAAAATTGAATATTTCTGTTGGTGTAGTCATGTTATTTGATAGAAATTAAAAGAGTTAGATGACTCATTAAAATAACAGGTTCGACTATTTTTTACCAAAAATAAAATGTTTGCTCTCCTCAAGACTTTTTGTGGACTTATGCTAAACAAATAGAGGAATTATTTATTTATTTATATGTTTATTTATTTATGCCATTTGAAAATTCCCAACGTGAATTATGGAATTCCCTCCACCGCCTGGTGCTCCTCTACCCGTAACAAATGTTTCATATTTGTTCTTAAAAACAAGCTCTCCATCCAATGTAGACCTAAGTGTGTCTTTGGTTGAATTGATTGGTCTCTAATGAAATGTGTCTGGATCGATGCTCCGCCCTCAATTCCATTAGGCTTCTACTGTTTGTCCACAGACGGGTTCCATTTCTGTGCACGCGATCCAACTTCTGCCTTCAACATTGACAGAACGGATTCACATCATCAGAGTTAGGAACTAAATTGTCAATACAAACACAGGCTGCTGCCATCTTTCTTTTTTTTTTTTCTTTTCTGTTGAATGTGTCCAATTCTGCAAAGAACTAAGATACGATGAACAAGAAGAAGAAGAATCGATTGTTTCTGTTGTGTGTCTAATGGTTTTGTTGGTTGAACGGAAGTAGTTTCCTCCCCTGGAAGGGCCTGACTACTTTGGGAGCGAAACGCATGCCGGGAGAACCATCCGACCACCGGAAGGAAGTACA
Source organism: Thereuonema tuberculata (assembly GCA_023159025.1). Taxonomy (NCBI): domain Eukaryota; kingdom Metazoa; phylum Arthropoda; class Chilopoda; order Scutigeromorpha; family Scutigeridae; genus Thereuonema; species Thereuonema tuberculata. The sequence continues at coordinate 157,961,391 of JAFIDM010009631.1, forward strand.
AATGGACACTGGTTTCGGTTTCGCTCTAGAAACGAACCGGATTGTTCCGGTGTAGACAAGGGAGTAAGTAGCAGAGGGAAATGCATTGATGGACTTGACATTCAATGTCTTCTTTTAGCCATTAAAAATAGAGATTTATTATCAGCATCCAGTGCAACGTTCAGTGTTTTCTACACCCAACCAAATAGACCACACAGAACATAATAATGTTTCTGCCTTTCTTTACTTCTTTTTTGTTTTTTTTTTGGTAAAGAAAATATTTTCATTTTCTAGTGTTTCTCTTTCCCATCCATTTGGTCTATTTCCTTACACTGAGATTCAATCCATTTGTTTCCATTTGCTGACTAGGAAACACAGGAAAAAAGGAGTGAACGAATCTGACCAATCCCGGAAATGGGGGAATCCGTCCCTCATCCCCGGAAGGACAGCAGACGACTTCCGTCCTGTCCACTACGACCAGAACCGCCATATTGGTTCCGGGAGAAATTCTATCTTCCCCTCCGGGAACAATGGGTTGGATCGTCACGATGGAAATGAATAGGATCCAGTGTATTTGTTTAATGAAGAGGCCATATTTCTCTAGGGTACAGGAAAAAAAAAAAAAAAGTGGTGGGGTGACAGAATTTCTATTCTAGTTCTTTGAAAAGGGCCGAAAAAAAAGAGAAAGAGAAGAAAATCCTTGAAGATCTTGTGTTTTGTTTAACTGTTTTCTTCCAGATGATCTCCAAGAAGATGTTGTGTGTAACCTTGTCTTCTTCCGATAAAGGAATAAGAGTTGATTGTTGAATTAAAAAAAACGAGGAGGAAGAGAAAGCCTCTAAAGCCTTTGTTTTCTCTTAGGGGTGGGTGGATGGGAGAGGGCTGATTCCTTCGGATTACTTCTCCTGCTGTAATCCCCCTCCCCCACCCTCCCCCACTCTGCCGTTAATCGGGGGGACTGCGTGGAAGGTCCTCCCCCGATAACTCATGTTTACTGGCGATGAAATCAGCACATACCTTTAATGGATGCGAGAGGAAAAGAGAAGCGATCAATTTCATCACCGCATGACGCACGAACCGAGTTGCCATGACAACCACCCAACAGTCTCCCCGGCGCTTCGGCTTGATGGCAAAGTTTGAAATCACGTGACTTCGAAGTTGGAGACTCTTGGGTCGGCGAATGGGACGGTTGTGAGAAGGGGGCCATTCGTCGATGACGTAGCTACAGCGGCAGGAGAAAAAGTCTAAGGGCTTGGCTGGGAGGGCTTGCCGGGGTGGTTTTCATATTTTATCGATCAAATCACTTCGTCGCAATGGAATCAATCGATTGACGACGACGTAAATCTCTCTCTCTCTCTCTTGAAACCAGGCTGACTCTGAAAGCAGACGTCCACTACTCATAAATCCCGGTTTTCCCCTTCAGCAACGCCTACCCCGCAACGCTGTAATTATCGTAATGGTATCGGCCAATTCCGAAGCGTTTCGGGATTGCGACTGTGGTCTATGAGTAAACAGAGGGTAGCAGTGATGATGTCTGTTCACATTCCGAAGATTACAAAGTAAAACGAATCATAAGTATTAGGAAATCCTCTCTGTTTACCCCTTTCCACAGAAACTTAGTTTGGAACCGAAAAGAAATATCTAGTTATCCAAAATCATATTGAAATGTCATAGGAAAGGAATAATACTTGTAAAAAAGGAAAAAAGCAAAACAAAACAACCAAATTTTAGTAACTCTTTTCCAATCTTATTCGCTTCCCTTAATCTTGATATCACATGAATGAGTAGGCAAATAGTTCTCTCTTATTCTCCAAAGAGTCTACAAAAAAGAGTGACTAAAAGAAAGAAATTCAAATGAACATTGGTAGAAAAAGGAGAAGGAGGAAAGAAAAATCCATGTTTTATCTGAGACTTGAACCCAGATCCCATCGTTGTTGTTGATTTCAGATTGCGGGACGATTAAAAACTTAAGGACCTCTTAAGTTTAACCTTTTAAGATAATATTATACAGATATACAAATGCTACTTAATGATTATAAACATTTACTTGAATAATGCTGTAGCATTTGTAATAAAAAGAAGAAAAATGTCAATTTTCAGGAAATTCATATTTTTAATATTTTGATAACATAATACTTATTGTTGAATGATGAGAATGAGAGAAATATAAGCTCATTTTATCTAATTCAATTATTTTCAGAGTTTTGTTTTTTTTTTTTTTTTTTTTTTGCAAACTTTCATTTTGTACTGTTTTTCAATGTAATTTTTATCAATCTAAAACTGCTGGTAAAAGATATCAACATTGGTATGGCGGGAAGGAGGAATTTACATTCAGGAAATGTTCTTAAACTTATTCGTAAATCAATAGTTTCAGTGTGTTAACCTTTTCTAATTTGCATGTTCGTTACAATTTCAAAATACTTATTTTTTCCATTACTTTTAATGTGTTACATTTCCAGGTTCGTGATGTTAATGTCTTAAGAGTTTAAAATAATGTAACCAAATGGCTATAATTAGTAATTGATAAAGGATGTTATTGGTTAAGAAATTTTTGAAGCACTTTCGAAGAAAAAAAAAATAAGCAAAGATTGCAGAAAATTCAGCAGTTGAGTTTTTTAAATGCTACCAACAACGAATTATAAATTAACTTAGTCAGTGTATGAAAGCTAGTCCATTAATTATGGAAAATTGACAACAAATTCATATAGATCTAGCATTTCCTTGACTTCTAAGAATTTGCTCTAAACTACGAAAAATACTATAAGTTGTGGGGCAAAGTAAAATCACTCGTGACTGTAATACGATGAATTAGTTTTCATTCGTTATTCTGTTAGTCTAGTTGCCTCATTGCAGGTCTTCACTGAGCTTTCATATTAAAGCAGAACTTCGCTTTCCAGTCTGAGTTCAAGCAAAAGCAGTTTTAACAAATTCTCCTTGGTTTAAATTTAGGATATAATCTAGTGCAAAAAAAACAGATACAATAAACAAATATATTTCTGCATTTGAAATAATCAATTACTAGTTGACCCGTGCGAATAATTCGCAACAAAAAAAACCAACTTTGAGAAATAATAAATAAATCCAACAGCTATTAAATAGATGGTTTATTTTTATTAAACTATAAATCTTTGTTTGTTTTTTATCTGTTCTTATTAAATAAACGATGAAATATCATTTTAAAGTGCATTTTTATTCAAAAAAGGGTATATTTGAAGTTTACGGCGCTATAGTATTATTTGAAATGCTGTTTCACTTTCGAAAGATCAAGTCGCTTCTGTTAAAGCGTGTCTACATTTTTATAAAAAGGTTTTTAAAATAAAGTTTTTAAACGAAAACATTAATTTTAAACAATTTGTTTATTTTTCGTCATTAGCGGAGACCGTAATCTTCAAAATGATGTCTTAATCATTGAGTTTGATGAAGTATTAAGGAAGTTATGGCGTTCCGACACAGAAACATCTTTGAGAAATAATATATAAGGATAATAATCGCATAAACATATTATTATTAAAATATTATTTAATCTATATATAAACCCTTACAATTTCCATTTGATTAAAGTCTTCTACGTTACTGCGGGATGAAGAAGAGGTCAGAAGAGGTTAATCACACCTCTTCATTTATGCACCTAAAATGATAACTGCAAAAAGGTTCCATTAGGAATAAAAGTTCATGAGAATTCAAAGAAAGACCTTCCTAATGACTCCCTAGACTTCATAGTAGTATTTAGAATTCTTTGTTGTATAAATCTTTTAATATCCCAAGCTCCGTATACCTTCCACAGGACTGTAACAGCTGAAAAGCAACTAAAATTTGAAGACAAGTAGAAGGTCTTTAAATAAGTAGATGAGGAGAGAAAAAAACATCCTTATCTTACCAGGATTCGAATCAGCCGCCGAATTGTCAAGCTGATGGCTAGATTCAGTTAAGTTGTATGAAATTTGAAGAGAGTTGTTTTAACTCTCCTTGTCTACGCTACGGATGATCTGAAGTTCAGAAGACACCAATTATTCTATGAACATCCATTACAAACTGAATTATTACATCTCTTTAATTATTCAGTGGGTAATTAAATATTCTTGAATTAATGCACAATTGTTCAAAATATTAAATATCATAAACACAATAAAAGTTGTTCTTTAAGTAAAATCATACTTAAAGAATCTCATTTCAAACATTGACAATCCTGCCACAAAAGAGCAAATGTCTTGAAACCACATTGTAAAAGAATAGGGGATTTTAATTTAAGTCCTAAAAGTATAAATGGCCTGGCAGTTTACGAAAGAATGAAGAGCAAACTATAAGAAACCAAGGAACATTTATAATGGAACGAAATGAATTACTTGATGTTCTGGAATGATCTGTCGAAGTATCAGAAGTCATATAAAGAAAAACTTCATTATTAAAAAAAAAAAGCAACCAAGGATTGTCTAAATGTGAGACAGGACAAAATGATTTCCCAGGGCAGTCTGGTAACGTCTCTTTTTAATAATAAAAAATTAGATTTTATGTAAGAAAGTTAAAAAGAAAAAGAAGCTAAATGGATAATTAAATAAACAGAAAACATGATCAGCTTAAAAAAGCAGATTTAGAAAAACAAAAGAACTGAAAAGCAAATATAAGAGAAAAGTCTAAGTAAAATAGTACTGATAATAAAATGCAGATAATAAATTCAATTTTTTAAAATATTTTTCTCGTTTCTTATCTACGATTGATATTATATTGATGTTGTCAATTCCAAAACTTTTTCTTTAGCCGAGGAATTAGAGAAATTGAAATTAATTTCAGGATCGAAAGAATATGTTTTTTTTAAAAAAAGCCACTATAAAGCTCATAAAAATAATTGGACTTCTCAGTACAATTGATGATCTACTATGTGATAAAAGAGAAAAGTTAGTATGGTTTTTAGTTTGGAGAACTGAGCAGTAAAAATTGGATTGGAAAATATAACATTTTATTATCAAAATTGTAATCATAAAGTAATTACAGGAATGGAAGTATTTTTTATCTTTAACGCATGCATGTGTTTGTTTTTTCTTTGAATAAACAAAACGTAAATATTACGTAAATGTTGTTGTTAAACGTAAATACAGTATATCTAATAAGAATTTAAGACTGCTTCCACCCTTGGAACTAACTTTTCATTTCGTATGGTTCCTCATTTAATCTTCTGATGTTATATTAAATCCATTCCATATCTAACTCTTTGATTCCTAAGGTGAATGTATAAATTTTGGTTGTAGATTTTTGATGGACCGTGGGTGCTCCCTAATACCATTGCAGCCTTTTTAGACCTATTGTACAAGCCCTGTTAATTTTAAAAGAAAAGAGAAAGAAATATCCAAGCTCTAGCAGGGATTCAAATCAGTCATATTAGCACATGACCACTGAGCGGCTATTATAATGGTGTTGTTCAACATCTGAAAATTGATTAAGCAATTATTTGGAGGTGATAAGTTAGTTACTAGCGATCCATTCGACTAACTCGACTGACATAATATCAAGAAATGACTGTCTTTAGATCCTAAGCGTTTAATAGATTTTTAAGGGGCGAGATGCCCTAACAGAATTTTAATAGATAATCCAAATTATTTTATTGCTTTGATGTGGAGTGAATTTATGGTAGCCTTGGTGTAATTGGGATTGAAATATTCTACTTCAAAATAAAGAAAATATTTACTTCAAGTGAAATTTATGATCAGTGAGAATCCAAATTCACGTGCTATGTTTTGCTTAAAGATTTTTTTTATTTTTTAAGATTCATTATAATAAGCTGTAGTTCTTGCAGCCAATGGAATGTACTGTTTGTTTCGAGTCCCAATAAGGTCATTGATGATTCACTGGCTTTCATCAGAAGAGTATTTGTTTCATCTCTTAATTTATTAGTGATTTAGAAAGAAATTTGGAAATGTATTCCAAATTTTGTATTCCAAATGTATTTCCCTATTCGAAATTTCCATAATTAAATTGACTTATTTCTGAAAGGCTTGTTTGTATTTATATTGAAAGAAATAAAAATAGAAATGAATGAATAGAAAAACTGAATTTCATTAGAAAGTAAGAAGATCTTAGATATAAGCTAATAACACAAAAACCTTATTTTGCATCAGTTGACTTTTGATGTTTCAGGGAAATAAACCCAAGTTCACATTATTTATTTATTTTTAAATTCCATTAATTTTAATAATATCAAACACGTGGGAATTAGTGGATTACCTAAAGGATTAATACATATTGTTAAGCATCATTGTTTTGGCTATAAATCTTTTCTATGGGAATTTTTTTAAAAACATTTTACGTGTGTTATTTAAATTACTGAATAAAATGGCATACACACAAATTCAAAATAACACATATTTATAAACAAAAAATGAGCATACATGTTTCGAAATGCCGAAAATTTCCTTATCAATGCTAACAATTAACTGCAGAACACTTCTTCGTGTTTTTGTCACTTCTTCGTACTAATTTCTCGACAAGGAAACACACAGGAAAAAAAAAATCAAATAAAATAATGTAGATCATCTCTTGTCCATAAGCATCTCCTGTTTCAAGAAGATTCATCAAGTGGTTGAAAAGTTACATCCATACATTCATCCATACCGAGATACCTTTTTTTTTATTTTTATTTTTTTATTGTTTGATATTGCGGTGATGACGACAAATTAAAAATGATTTTTATTTTTCCTTATTGATGAAATATTCTCAAAATCGAATTAGGAATAAATAATGCTATTTTTTTTTTAAATAATTAATCGCAAAATGAAACTGCGATATCTCCTAATAGTTTCTATTCTTTGACTCAGTACAGGATGTTTTTTTTTTTTTTCTTTCTTTTTTTGAATATCTGTAGCACGAACTGAAAATGTCTGTTCTAATCTCTACTTAATGTAAATTAGAAATTTCTTGAACAAACAAAGAGACCTCATTTCTAATGATAATGACATTGCACTTGTTTTATGAAAGAGATGAAGAGGCTGAAAATGGAGCCACGTAATTTGTCGTAATAAATGCATTCATGTTCTCAAGTTGATGTAACTCATTACAAAGAAATACAGCCTTTAGTCACATCTTAAAAAAATAATGCACAACCGAAATATTTTATTGGATGTTGCAATCAAATATTTAAATGGAACAAGAGCAAAGTTAAACGCCAATTTAGTATCGAATAAATAATTAAGAAAGAAGCTGAGGGTTTTTTTTTTCCTTTTTTTTTTCTCTAGAAGAATCAACAAATGCAAGAAATTATTCAAGAGAATGTATCCTTGTTGCGTCTTTGAAGATGGAAATTAAATAAAAAAAACAAAAAACAAGGAAAATACACTTTTAAAAATTGCAGAATTAACAATAATAATAATAATAATAATAATAATAATAATAATAATAAAATGAGGGTACGGAGAATTTTCAATTTTACTGAGCTTAGTTGAGTTAGTATTTTTAATTATTTCTTTAACTATATTAATTAACCCTGTGAGTAATTTTCAAGGGGACGAGAAAAATTCTATGCAAATGAGAATAACTACAAATGGAAGAAGACGCTCTGTGCTTTTACGGAAATCCAAACAGTTTGCTGATAGAAGACATCGTGAAAAAAATAGAAAATGGCTTCGATTTATTTATTTTTATTTATTATTTACTGTATTTATCAATTCTAAATTCACCAATATTAGCTATTCATACATATGCATGCGGAGTAACTAAATAATTAAGTTATTAATATAAAACTAAAATGTTTGTGTATAAGTGTTTGTCTGTTAACACAGTAAACTCTAAAAACAAGAGACCTAAAAAAACAGACCAAAGTTAACATATGCTTACGAGTTTGCCCTATTAAATAAGTCGGTTTCATTTATTTATTTTCATTGAAAGTGTTGTTTTAACTCAATCTTTGTCCCTAACAAACGCTGGAACATCAGTTCAAATCGATGAAAGGCTCTACAAAATTGCCTTTTTAAATCATTTACTAACTTTTGTTTGTTCATAAGTTAACGTCAAATCCTGATTTATACTTGAAAGTAAGGATTAATATGTTGGGAGTATCTTAGAATTATTAGTATCATACATATGTTATATGATAACAATAAGTTCAAAAAATAAACTAGAGCGCTATCTTTGTGCTGGCAAATTGAAGCAAAGTGGCGATTGTTTTTATGCATAGCTGAGGGCCTGCATATTGTTTAAATTTTTTTTCGAAAAGAAATATAAGATTGGCATATATTTTTATGACATTTAAAACAATAAATGCAATTTATTGGCAGAATATGCCTCTGGACCATAATGCCGTTGATGATTAGCAGAAAGGAGATTTTTGTCGATTATTCCTCAAGGACACGCCCAATCTAAATTTGTTTAAAAAAAAATGTCGACTCCCAATTACTGTTAATTTCATGCCAAATATCATGGACATCGGTAGTGTGGCTGGATAATAATTATAAATAGATAATTATTAATAATAAGATAAATTATTATTTTTATTTAATTCAAAAGTGCTAGTGTAAGTTCACTTCAACAAAGTATTCGAGATATTAATATAAAACAACAAATCGTTCATTTATGTCTTATAAAATGAATCGAAATTTCATAGTTCACTTTCAAATGTTTTCACATACTAAATTATTAATACAAAAATTTATAATAACAAAGATGATTTGATATTAATACAAGGATTGGCAGTTGACAGTTATTATCTGCGAATGAGAATTTTCTTCAATGTCGAGTTCTAGAGATCGATGTTTCCAAATACTTTTATTTATTTCTAGTAAGAATACAATTCAATAATAAGTCTAATGCAAAATAGTGGTGTATTGATAGTGTTGTTGTTGAAGGCTGATTCTTTTCTGCTGTGAATTAATATTTTGCATATGGCAGTAGAGCTTCCCCAATCTGCTTACCAATAATTAAGTAGCCTTCGGCGGAAGGAGAAGCCAGAATGCATAATAGATGGCTCTCGCACCAGGCAGGCTCTTGTTTCGCGCGGCGGTGTGTCAAGAACGCGGCATTGACTATGATACGTTCTATGGATCTGGTAGAGGGCGGGTCGGCGGTCAAACGTCGGGAGGGGTGAGGTTGGAGTACATGAATATGCACTCTAGACGTGGGTGGTTCAGTTCCCTGTGGCGACAATGCCCACGAGTCCTGGGGTAGCGTTTGGCCCCTTGAAACCCACAACACAGTAACTCACTTAGTTGGTCATCATCCAGATACATTTTTTTTTCCTTCATTCATAGAAAGGCAATATTCTAGTACCCGGTGGACACACATAATGGAAGATACGAACATTAAAATGATTTGTAGCCTCTCTTAATACAAAGATTCTAAACTAGAAGAACCTTATAATTCTTATTCACATAGATGTAATAATCCACTTTTTTTTTATTAAAAAAAATGAAGTAACAAGCAAATAATTCATTAAATAATGATTAATTATGATTTAAAAGTGACTGTTTTTCTTTGCTGATATAAACTCTTTTATCAGTCGTTTCTGCACGATCTTAGTTAACCAAAATAATTCGCAATTTTTCGTAGAAATTATTGAAATAGCAAATATAAATTTAAGATGGTTTCTAAAATAAAAACAGAATACAAAAATTAATACAAATTTAATTTGAATCATGCATTGAAGAATATTCCACGTCAACAGAGCAAAGAGAAAACTTTCTAAGTAATATTTTTTTTTTTTTTACATTTTAAAATGAAAATTAATTTTAAATTTCATTGCTTAGACTTTTTTGTAAGGCAAAAATGGATTGTAATTAAGTAGATATATTCTGATAATCCATATTAATATCTTTTTTTTTTCATATAAATATCGTATTAGATCTATATTTCGAGTAGAATATATAAACAACATAATAATAATATGTAAAATATATTCAGATCGCAATAAAGTACTAATATTGGGTTAATAGAAGAGGCTTTATGATTAATAAGTAATACATATACGTTCCTCATATGCTTGTATTTTTTTTCTTCAATGCCAGGGCTCTTGGTGGTTTCGCGATAGGTCTCGACAAGTAGCGAGAACTTTTACTTTTACCCGAATAATCGTTGCCCAGGGTATGTCAAAGGAGGCAGCTCATGTTGTATCCGCAAAAACGGAAGGAACACAGAAGAACGACGTTACATTCATGTCGACGCCAGGATTCGAATCCAGGTTCAGACATATCTGCCTCATGGCAGGCCGCCGTCTAGACCACTAGGCTATGCCGGTATAGCATCTCACATGTAATCTACGTCTTTCGGATCTGAGTTAATGTTTCCTGTATTAAATTTTCATATAGTTACATTTGTTTGTTATTCTGATTTACGCTTATCTTTCTCATTCCTCTTGAAAAACGTACAAAGGGATTCGATCGTTACTAAGTAACATTTGAGAAGATAATAATCGAGCCCAGCAAATCTTCTCTAATAATAATAACGTCTTGCAGGCGATTCCATAGAATTCGCCTCCTCTTCTGATTTTTTTTTTTTTTGATTACTTGACCCTATGGAAACAGAAACCACAGACTTCTTCTCTAAACTATAAATGATTTTTTTTTTCTAACTCATAACCCGCTATCTGATATTCCTCCGAAACAAAATCTTGAAACGTGCCTGATATCTTGCTCTCTTAATGGTGCATTCTATTTGTTGCAGGCTAAGTTTTATTGTAACGGATTTATGTAAATTTTGATTTCGTTTGCTTCATCAACGGCGCTAGTTACCTTCTATAAAGTAACTGAATTCTTATTCTTTTTCTTATTCTTTTAAACAAATACATAGATGGAAAATTCAACCAGAAACATATCTTAATAAGTTAAATATGATTTAACCACTGTAACATTGTCATTGAAAATTATATAATTTTATAACTTTTCTTTATTGTAAACAATTCGCTTAAACTTGCCTTCAGAAAGAAAACAACGTGATAAAATTAATTGCAAGTTCAAAAGTTTGTGGAGTTTTCTTCCTTCCAAAGCTTCTTCTTTATGTAGACGCCATTTTCAGTATTGTATGGATCCCCATCAATATGATTTTTATATCAATTCCAGGCTTTATCCCACTTTGACAAAATTCAATATATTTTGAAATTGCTTCGAAGAAACGGGAACCGGAAGAAAAAGAACTGGCCAAGATTGGCTCTCCTATGTTATTAAGGATAGTCTTCACTAAAGATATGTTTTATGTCTGGGTTTACCAATAACTTTACATTACCCGAGCTTTTACAAAGTTAGCGCAAGAAGTTCGTTTAACGTATTATATTCATTGAGGAATCAGGATCAATTTGGATCAATTGGTAAGAGTCCTCAAATGATGTGAACCTGGAACCTGTAATACCCTTCCTTCCATTGTTCAAGAAAGACAATGAAGTCTCATTGTCGACATCAATACTTAAGGTCTAACAAATCTTACTGATATCAGCAATGCTTCATATAAAGTAGGAAAAGAACTGAGATTCAATTGTATTTGCTGTAGCAATTTGAAAAAAATCTTAATTTTAATATACGATAACATTCCTCTTATATAATATAAATGAAGAAGGTATCGAATACATTAATTAATCACACGTTCCTGGGCAAGTTTGGAATATCTAAGGATGCCCTTACAGTGGTTGAATTCAGAAGTGAACAAGAAATCATTTGGAACTCCTTGATATAATGAAAAACAAAGCGAGTTAAAGAATGCCTAGCAATGATACGATATCATATACCAGGATTCCTCATCTGGTGGTTTCTACATTTTTTAGTTGCATAGTGTGACTCGATCGGTTTTTATTGGTTGGATGATTGATTGTTATTGATAAAAATATAATGTTAAAAGTGGTTGCCGAATCAAAACAAAACCAAAAAAGAAAGGTTGGGAGCCACTGCCATATCAATATCCACCCATTACAATTGTATATTTTTTTCCGATCATTTTTATTACCTCTTTGGTACGACGTCAAAGCAAAACTTTTGTGATATCAAATTAAAACTTATTCTCTTATTTACTTATACAGATGATTAATTAGTATGTTCAGGTTATATTTACAGCAAAACAAATTCATAAATTTTGAAGCATGAGATCTAATTTGGAATATATTTCATCTTTGAAATGAACACCAAAAATTCTTTAGGATTTATGTAAGTAAATGTTTATTTCAAATCAAATTCCACACTGGATTCTAGTAGAACACGTAGGATTAATTGTCTTAACATAAATACTTTTGAAAAGTTTTGTTTTTGTTTCTTGCTGTTGTCATTATATGTTGATATTTACACTTAACTTCTTCGTAATAAAAACGATTAAATATTACTTTTGTAAAAAAAAAGGTAAAATAATAATAATAATAATAATTATAATAATAATAATAATATGCATAACACTTATGCACAACTGCAGAAGGCTGTGTACTCAACACTACATGCATAGTTAGGAAATTTATGGACGCAATCACACATCCCTAATCATTCTTGCACACATCTTTACACTTGGCAGTATGTGCTTTGGTCCTTGACCCGCCATATTGTTTTTGCTGGGGAAACCCAAGGTTTGAAACATACAAACATAATAATAATAATAATAATAATAATAATAATAATAATAATAATGCAGGAAATGCCACACTACGCATGAGACGATCGACCACGTAATATCAGGCTGTCCCCTTCTCTCTCAAACAGACTACCTCCACCGACACAATCAGGTAGCGTCGATCGTTCATCAACAACTAGCACACAAACATTCACTTATTAAGAGCACGGTCCCGTACTACAAGTACATACCACAAAGCGTATTAGAGTCACCCTCATATAAACTATACTGGGACCGCCCCATTCACACAGACAAAACCATACATCACAACAGACCTGACATCACACTTGTTGATAAGGTCAACAAACAGACCTATCTAATTGATATTGCAGTGCCTATCAGCAAGAACATGCAGAAAACTCACGCAGACAAGATCAGTAAATACACTGATCTAGCACACGAGCTCCAGAAGCAGTGGAGGCAGGATCGAGTACGTGTTGTACCCATCGTTCTGTCTGCCACTGGTCTGGTGCCTCACACATTGCACCACAGTCTCAGCACACTAGGACTTCACAAAAACACTTATGCACAACTGCAGAAGGCTGTGGTACTCAACACTACACGCATAGTTAGGAAATTTTTGGACACAAGCACACATCCCTAATCATTCTCGCACACGTCTTTACACTTGGCAGTATGTGCTTTGGTCCTTGACCCGCCATATTGTTTTTGCTGGGGAAACCCAAGGTTTGAAACATGCAAACATAATAATAATATTGTAAATTAAAACTTTATTCACAATCTTCAATCAAAGTTAGAACCCCCACCCCATTTTCTTTTAGATACAAAGTCATCGCGAATATTTTTACAGAGTCATTTCAAACTAATAATTAATACGAAAATTAGAATAATACTTACATGTGTAGCTTAAATGATTATATTATTATTACAAATAGAATGTAATTCAAGTTACAAAATTCAGTTGTATTTATTTCCATAGTAGGCACTCGTTATAAATTTAAAAATTATACAATAACCCCTTCCTAATTAAATTATTTTTAAGAGTATCTTTCCAAATTTATCTTCGTGTACATTTCTTTTCTTATCATTATTTTAATCCTATTTTCACTTTGAAAATGTAGTGGGAAGAATTCAAGGCAAAACATTATCATCATCATCATCATCATCGTCGTGCTTCTCCTCTCTTTCAATCTGTCACTCTAACCTCGTTACAAGCACTTTCCACTGATTAGTTTGGAGTCTCCTAGCCTCGGACCCTTCACGCAAATGTACCTCCACCCTCTCTGAAGCCCAAAGGTCCATCAAATGGAGATACAATTAAAACGTCGATTTCTTTTCTGTAGTTTCTGTGTATGTTATAAAAATATTCTAAATTCCCACTTATTTTTCTAGGCAATTATTGTTTTTCTTTAATCTTTTTTTTCAAATACATGTGACATTTATTTTTTTCATCTTCTGTTGATTAAATTGGGATAAAAATATTGCTTAAAGCCAGTATTTCAAAACAGAGACACAAACAGTGAATCAACACATGACAATTATTACTTTGATAATTGAGTTTAGATTTCAAAAGAATGTAGCTTAAAGATGCACTAAAATGCAATCTTCAAAACAAAGAATTGTCATTAGCTATTTCTAACTATGAAATCAAACGTAATTATTTACAATTTATTTATTAAAGTAAAATAAAGCAGAGCAAAAATTAAAAACAAAAAACAAAAACAAAAGCAGTTTTTTGTTTGTATGTTTGCTTATTTGTCTTAAATTGAGATTAGTTCTATTATTAAATTGTGTTGTAACATTAAAAACAATGATCTACAAGACTCTAGCTTTCAAGAGGATATTCTGTTTTTAATTTTTAAGCCATGAATGTCTAGCAATATTTTGTGTTGGGTCAAATGGGGTTTCACCGGACTTCTGTTTAAATAAATACAATCCCAAAGTTCCCCACGGCCAGAGGGAATTTACATGTAAATAGAACCTTTTGAGATACACAAAGCGCTCGCCCCACTCTACAAAGTGCTTAGGTTTAAATACAACCGAAATAACCTAAGGCGGAAACGACCAAAGAAAATGTCCACATTAAACAGGTTTCGGACTTAAAGAACTAAATATAAAGTTTTAGTGACAGCTTACACATAGTATATAACTAAAACTATAAAGCAATTAATACATAACAACTAAAGACAAACTAGCCAAGTATTGTTTATGTGTAGTTTGCTTTATGTTAGTTTTATATAAAAATGTTTTCCCACTATAAATATGAGAGGAAACCATTTTGATCTAAATCTGGCTCAATCTTTTTTTTTTTTTTATTTTATTGACTTAAAAAGAATTAATTCAGACAAATGTCAGTATTAGCATACAATCATTTATTTATTTACCTAGGCTAATATCTTTGTTAATTATTATCTTTGTTAATTTTATCTATTTTCTTTTTAAGTTGTTATATATATATATATAT
>JAFIDM010009631.1:157976449-157999776 GCA_023159025.1 Thereuonema tuberculata
CGGCTTTTTATAGGTTTAGTAATATAAGTTAATTTTTATTCTTATATTCTATACTTTCTGAATTTAAAATTGCAAATGATTGATTGAAATCTTTGCTTTGCGAAACTTGAAGAAGATTGGCTTCAAGTTTGGTGTATTGGATTTATATATATATATATATTCATCTCTCTTTTTTTTTGTATGCTGAATCTGCATTCAGTAGATTTACATATTTCTATGAAAATAATAAAAAAAAAAATCTATAAAAATAAATGCTTTTATTTATATAAAAATGCTAGTTATCTAAAGCAGTTTTTAAATGGTTTTGTCAACAGATATATTTACATCATACATCATTCATTATATAATTTTCGATTTCTACATCCAAATTCTTTATGAATATATACACGATTCTTGAAAAATTATCAAGATCACTTGGATTTTTTTTTATCATTACAACAAAATTAATTCTAATACCTTGTTCTTGATTACTGATACACTGAATGAAAGAAAAAAAATAGTTTTGTAATCTGAAACTTGCAATAAACAAAATATATTTTTTTCTATTAACTTTATATTAAAAGAATTTGTTTCCTTTGATTATAACTCATTGAAAACAGCGATTCTTTTGCTCTGTTAACATTTTACTTTTTTTTTTCTCTTTCCTGTTAGGTGTGTGCTAATGTTGCCATGGCTATTCCGTCCAGGAAGTAATGATGAAATGCGTGGCAGGGGGAGTCAGGTCCATTGGGTGTGGTTTTCCACGTTATTAATCTAGTCGATGCTGCATCATATATCCCCTTCAGAGAAAAATCAAGCTGTACATGAATTAATAAAATGATAATATATTTTTGAAAATGTCTTTGGAATTTGGTAAATTTCTGATTTCCTTATTATTAGTTTATAAACAAACACATGTTTAAAATTCTTGAATAAAATATTTAAAATATTTCTAGTTATTAGTGATATATTCATTTGCTTATGACAATTTTAATATTTATGGAAGGTACTAGATTTTTTAAAAAAATATTTAGTTGCATAAAGGCTGATTTATAAATAAGTCTTTAATTGTTTGATTATCCCAAATTTTTCATTAAAATTTTTTTTTTTTTTTTATTTAAATCTGAAAAAATTGAGATTTTTTTTTAACTTGTAATAATTATATAGAGAATGGCAGCTTTGTCTATCGATTTAAAACAATGCAATGATGGCTTTCAAGACAATTTACTGAATAATAACTGAGAAGGAAATTTCAACCAAAACAGAACAATAGATAGGCTTAAAAACATAATGAAATTCATTATAACGCCAAGATCTAATTATATTAATACTTTTTTTCAAACATTAATGATAATAGTTTTAATCAAAATTGAAAACTACTGAATAGAATACTAAGTATAAGATTGAAACATAAAAATCTTTCCGAATCTCTAGAGTTTCATTAAGAATTATTAGTTAATTATTAAGAACATGTGTGTGTGTGTTTAATTAAAAATTAGTTGTCAATATAGCTTTTATTGACATTTGGAAAGTATTAGCATGCTAACAATTTCTTCAGTTTTTCTTGTGTAATAATAATAATAATAATAATAATTATGTATAAAATCATAATACTCATGGCCTAACACATAAAAATTGCTATCAGCAATAAAGTTAATAAAAGAAGCTTTTAAAATCAAATTTTAAACAAAATTCTGTTGTAATTTTGTCATAAAAGTATTTATTAATAAGCTAATTTTTTAATTGAAAGTTGAAATAATCTTAATTTCTTATTTTTCTTACTTACTTATTATCTTATGTATGAATCTTAGAAAATAATTGCAATTTTGAGAACTGTACAACTCCTAAACATATTATGTATTTTTCTAAAAATATTTGTAAAATTTATAATTTCAGAACTAACACTGAAGAAATTACTTATGATAAAATCATTTTTTTGTTGTTGACAAATTATATATTTAAAATTTAATATATTAATAATAAATTTGTCACAGTGAGAGCTATACATGGCCAGATGGAAGGTCCCCTGTGGGATAGCAGTTCTCTATAAAGGTGGATCAAATAACAAAGCAATCAAACTACACGAAAGAAGTTTGTTTTCTTTTATTTTTTTGCTCTCCCGATAAGTTTCAAACGATCCATAAATAGCTTCCTTCATACTAAGGTTCAAAATTAACAGGGATCCTGATTTTAAAAACCTAAGCCTATAAATAGTTTTTGAGACATTTTGAACACAAAGGACGAACATTCATATTTCAATTTAAAAATCAATATTCTAAACTTTTTTATTCTAATCGGTTTTTTTTTTAGTTTTTCACGCCCTTAAAGTGGATTTTGCAAAAGTTAGACTAAACATAAAATACATATAATAATACTAAGCTTATCATGAGGTTCTTAAAAGGTGTCTTCACAGACAGTTTTCATTTACCAGCTACAAGAAGTCATTATTTACATTTGTGATAAATTTCCAAAATTTAATTAAGAAGTTCTTTGAAATATTCACCACCATTTACAGGATTTATCCAACTATTGCCACTTAACTAAGAGAAGGAACCGATACAAATTTACATTTCTCATTTGAAAGATAGATTCTTACATTACATTTTCAATGAAAATAAATAAAAACAGCAAAATACAATTTAAAAGAATATTTGCTGCTTTAAGTTTCTATTAAAGTCCACTTCAGACTATTTTGCAAGCACCTTAAGCCTCTTAACAAATTGATGTAAATTACACATTTAATATTTATAATAATAATATAAGACGATTTTACATGTGTCGATTTTCAAATATCTTTTTGTCTTGGTTAATAATCTTAAGGCGAAATTAAACGAATTAGCAATCGTAATAACTTGAATGACAAATAGAATCCTATATTGTTACTCGAATATCGATTATTAAGGACGAGTCTTCAAAGCACCGCCCTCGCAAAACTTTCCTGCAATACTTCGGTGTTAACCGTTGTAGCCGATGAGGTGGAGCTCAATTTCGTTTGGTAAGCATCCTTCAGTAAATGTGGTGAACGAATTAATAATAACCTAATTTATTCCGAGTGCCCTCTAAGTTCCGAAAAATCAATTAGCGCCATTGGTTTACTTTGATCTTCATTCTCCTTACAGTCCGCACACACTGCATATGGAAAAGAACCATTGAAACGTCATTACTCTCGCTCTTTCAACGACATGGGAATTATCTGCAGTTCAGGTGATTCCATTAGTTCATCGAAGCGGAAGTGGATGCTTTAAAAGGATTTCTGGTGGCAAATCCGCGCCTGTCTACACAAGGAGCCGACTTCATCTGTTTCTGTGATGATCTTTTCCAGTTCGAAGACCCAATCAGGGCACATTTAGCACCAAACGAAAAAGACAATCTCATGAAAGCAATCTTTTCACGATATCTTGCGGTGCGTGAAACGCCAATCCCAGAGCGTCTTTCTTCGAATATTTAACGCGAAATGTAGGCGTAAAGAACGACCATAACAGGGCTTGCCGGCCGCCATTAAATGGAACACACAACCCATAAACAGACCGGGATTTAAGACCACTTTTTCAGTGGGAGCCAAGCGTGACACCCTCGCCAACGCACTTAGAAATGGCGCCAAAGGATGTCACTCCATTGCGACGACGAAACACCCAGGAAAATAATCATAAAAAAATAAAATAAACTCAATGATTTTTTTTTATTATTATTATTGTTACTTTCCATTGGTGTGATTAATTTTCCAAATACAATGGATGATTAATCAAGATCGGATAATGGGAATTTTGAATAATTCAGTTGTGATAAATAATTGAATTTTTTAAAAAATAAAAAAGTTACACAAGAAGCGAGATTTGAATCAGACTTCCAATAATAAATAATAATAAAATATGCTAAAAAATACTTTAATCTCACAATATGAATTAGAACATGTTAAAAAAAGCTAAATTAAATAATACCAACTCATTTCTATTTTCTGTGGATCTACTGCCATAATATCACTACACATTTAAGAGGAAACTATATCCTTGGTCACAAACAGGAGAACTCCTACAAAACGGATTCCGTTGTGGCTTCATTATCACCAAACCTAAGACACCATCCACTGACATGTAGTCCAGACTTTCAAGCTTTGAAATAATTTTCATCTTTTGCAGATACCATTTCGATTAAGTTTTATTTATTTTGATGATTGGCATTCCGATTAACAAGTCTCTTCAGTTCAGCTTTTATTTTTCACTATCAAAAATCAAGAACAAAAAAAAAAAAAAAAAAAACCCACACATTCTATTTGTAGCCTAATACCAATATTTCATTTTAGAATTATAGGTTGTTTACGAAGCAATAGTTATTGACTTCATCTCTCGGCAGGTAACCGGATATTATGTGCCGTGCGTTTGCTTAACCTATTAAAAGAACAAACTCCTACCGAGAAAACACATTAACATCGACAGGACATTGTCAAAGACTAACAAACACACTTTTCAAGGAAATAAAATTATTGAACAAAGGCATGCAAAAAAATAAATATCCGTTATGTGATTTTTTAAAAAAAAATTCAACCACAAAAGAATAAGAATAAGAATAAAAAAAAACATCGAATAAAAAGAAAAAGAAAACAAATTCTTAATTTCCAAAACATTTATTCTTTTAATCTTTTTTCTTATGTAACTTACCTTACAAAAAAGAAATGTGAATCATAAATTAGGAGTTTACACAAAACAGAAAAAAAAAAAATTGGTGTGAGAGGATAAAAAGTGCAATTCATCAGCATTTATTTTTCTAAGTCTTTTTTTTTTAATACAGCAGATTCCTTAAGAAAAGACAAGGTTGACTAAAGGAATCTTTAAGAAATTAATTGTCAACACTAACTTTTTTTATTTATCTCCTTTTTTTTTTAACCTGTCTAAAACTTTTGTTGCGTATGTATGGATTAATCAGAAACAAATTTACATAATTCTTGAGAATCAGCCTACAAAGGATTGGTAGGAAATGATCTAAAAAAATGACGGCTTAAGAATAACTACTTAAAATCTACCCAAACAGCGCCGTTATAAATATAAACAGGCTTAGGATCAACAAGGAACTGTGCAGGGTTAAAAGGTTAGACGAAGTTATCGTTACAACAAAGGCTTTCTGGGGCATTCTAATTCAAGTTACATACCATTATTTTATATATCCATCATTGTAATTCAAGTTGATATGTCCTTCTCCCTACCCTTCCATACGGAGTGGATGTTGGGACAATGGGATAAACTACAGAGAGGAGACTCTCCTGTTAAAAGCTCTTCTCATCCCATGTGCTATTGATTAGGGTAAAGTGAACGGAGGGGGGAAAAAGCTTTAATAAGCCTTCCATTAACACATAATGAACGCAAAATGGTCGCTGTTTGGAGAAGCCGCCATTCACTTTATAGCAGCTCGATTGGGTAAAATGCATAAACTTTGGAAAACTAAAAAAAGATAGATATTGAGAAGAAAAAAAAATGGGAAAAAATTATAAAAATATTTGTTTGTAGTAATTAAAACATGGAGTAAAACACCAAAAGAAATAACAGCACTTAAGTATCAAGCGAAAATGATTTTAATAATGTGATGTAATCGAAGATTTTCAGATTTGATCATAGAAGTTTAGTTTTATAACCACAAAGTGACTTTTCACCAATCCGTGTTTCCCTTAATTCAGATGTAAAGAGCATTCAATGATAAATTTCATAACGTAAAAATTCATATATTTAATAATGTAATTTCATATAATTATTGCTGGTAAGGTGTTTTTCTAGGAAAAGGTGGGTATTTATATTAAATGAAATTAGTGTAATTTAATAACTGTGAAAACGGAAGGAACAGGTGTAACTTTTTGTTTTAAGCGAACAAACTCACTGACACAGTCTCTAAATTACATAAAATAAATATTAAATCATTCGACTTAATACTGTTACCGAGAACTTCCAATAAATAAAATCGCCTTGGGAGAGATAAGTGATATACTTCCATTCCTCCTCAGAAGTTAAAAGCAAAATTAAAAGAATAAAAATATCTTTTATATTTAAATAATGTAATGTAAGTTAAAAAAAGCACCATCTATTATCATAATATGCAAAACAGTCATCGAGTCATTAGAAAGAAAGAAATCAAACAACCTATGACAATGTTTTCAATAACGCTTTTATTTTTAAGCTAAAATGATTCACTATCATTCTAGATTAGTCCATGCTATGAAAACATCGAGATGATAGAGAAGTTGGATGAAGGTTAGCAGTCTTAGGAGAAACCATATTCTTTGATGTCCACCATTCTTTTAACAACGAAGACCAACTCCTACCAGCGCGCTTCGAAGGTCGGCGAAGAAGCGTTTTCCTAAAATTGTCAGACAAACACGTCATTCGCTTGAAATGGTTTTGCATACATGTGGATTTAACAGCGAATAAAAAGAAATGATATCTTTTGTTGATGAATATAGCTGTTACTCTGCAATCTGTCAGCAGAAACATATTTATCTGAGGACGGTGGGAGAAGTGTTTTCATTGTGGTGATCTTAATGTGGGGTAGGTTTTCAGAGGATGGATGTAACAACCTCTCATAGGCCTGGTGGAGGTTCGTTATAACTCTTAGAACTAAGTCGTTGCTTTTATACATTTTTAGGTTCGTTGTGTGTTTTTGTTTCCTTGAGGATGGTCACTTTGCGATGACCCCAAACTTTGAAATTTTACTCACAATTTTTATTTTTTATTTTAAAATGACTTACGTGCAATTGTAGATATTTTCAGATTTTAAGGCACTGATTTCCAAATAACATATCTACTATGGTTTTATTGGTAAAACTTTCATCTTAATGCTTGATAAGACTGTCAATATCAACCTACACTAAAATCAATAATTTTAAACGTAAGTTAACCAAGTGAATCTCTTTAAATCTGAATCTCACAGATTATGGTATTGATAAGTAGAGTAAAAGACAAGCATTAATACCTATTATGTTCAAAAAATACTATTTCTATTTTCACAATGCATAACGTAACCCCTGGGATTATATATCCATTTTTCTCATTTCCTCACCTCACTAGCGTGCCCAGGAATTCTGAATGGGAAGAGATGGGTAATGATTATTTGGGATCCAACCTTCCTCCCTCTCTAAAGAAAAATCAAAAAATGGATTCAAAATGGAGAATTTCTTCTTTTTTCGGTTCAGTGAAGAGGGTACAACCCATCAAGTCCTCCTCAACACGCCATTATTTCACCTATATATGATATAGATTTATACAATTCTGTTTTGTAGATGTTTTAATAACAAAGGAACATCCCAAGGTAATGGAATCCATCTATATAAAATCAAAATGAAAACAGTAATTTATTTAAAAATTTGTATGCTGATATAACGATATATTTTGTATGACTAAGCGAGGTCTAAACGATTAATTTGAGATCAGGAATGAGTGACAGGCGAAGACTCATTGTACGCCAGAAGAACGTTGGAGTTAAGACGTCGATAAAAGAAAACAAATCACATTTATTTGTTTAAAATATCCTTCCACCAAATCATAATTTCAAGGTCTGCACTGATACGTTTTTAGACTGCTTAAATATGATACAAAGTTTATTGTTTTGTAAATAAACCTTTCCCCTGCGCAACCTTTCATTTATTCTCTCCAGCTTCACCTGTACAAACAAAGTCCTACTGTCAGACATGTTTTTTATGTACAGTTATACGGATTCATGCTGACCATTCACAAACACTGAATGTCACTTAGAATTTAGTAAGCCACGTCAGCTAAGGCAAGTCCAATGTAGAAGAGGTAGAATGAAAGAATAATTTAGGACTCCTGCACCTTCAGATATCTGCTTCTCACCTTCGAAAATGTAACTTCGATGCTTTGAAGCCATTCGTAACAACTGAGGCATCGCCGATCGCACATTCCTCATTTAACAATGGTTAAAGGGTATTATGGTAAATATATAATTTAACAGTCTAATTGGTGTATTATTGCACATATGTTTTAATACAATATATTTTGCTGAATCTATACTGAATGCTCTTCAGAGGATTCTGACACTTCTTTGTATATTTTTGTAATTCTACTCAAAAACCAAATGTAGGTTTTCTTGATTGCTATGTATTAATCTCGTTATCAGTTTTTATGAATATTTCAAAGGAACTTTAGTTTCTCCATTCTGATGCTAAATTTACACTAATAAAGAAATAATGTAAATTAACACCTAATCACTGCAATAATAGTAAGTGCTGTATGTTTAAAACAGCCATTTAAATGTCGAGTTCATACTGTCATTACTAATTATTATAACAACATTAAAAAAAGATTTTAATGCAAAAACAATGATCTAAATTATTTCAATATACATATATGATTTTGATAATGAAATTTTAACCTGTGTACAATAATTTTTACAAAGTAATAAAAAGGCACAACAAATAACACTCACTGAGGTAATTTTGACTCCGGGAATCCAAGACAGCCTGTTTGATCTCATTGATCTGCAGACACTGGGTGAATCCAACTGAGAACGGGTAACAACCCAGAAACAGACTGTCTTGGATTCCCGGTGTCAAATTTACCAAAAGCAGCTCAGTGGTTGTTATTTGTTGTGCGTTTTCATTCCCTTGTATAAATATATGATTTTGCTTAAAAAAATTCATTGTGCCCTTCCCTCAAAACCTACTTTTTTTTTTTATTCCGCTTAACCCTTTTTTCTTTGGGACCCTTCATCCAATAATAAAGATTAATATTTTCAGCTTTGATTTCTATTGAAGCATTTCGCAATTCTTTTTAAAAAAATGCTTCAATAATTTTTTGTAATTTATCCGTCTTGCTGTTCCTCCGTACATTCCTATAAAATAAGAACGAGATGGATCTTTTGCTGTTCACAGTTAGAAGGATTTACAATTGAAGGGTATGGAGTATTATCCTATACAATTCTCAAGAAAACAGGTAGCTTGTTTTTTTCTTTACGAATAATTCTGAAGTAATAATTAATGCTTTGCTTTTCCTTTCTTTAATGCCCCGAAACAATCGACTTTTAAAGCTAATTAACATTCAATTTTCTATGCAAACACTTCAAACTATACTTCTATAAAAAGCCAAGGCCCAAGGAGTTGCAGTGTTCGCCAAGGCTAACGGTCTTTGAATATTATTCATGTGTTCCAAGCAAATTGCTAATTTTAAGGAACGTAATGTCTAAGATAATAACACCGAAACCTTATTAGCACAGTTATTCCTGCATCATCTAAGTTTAAAGTTGAAGTATCTTTCTTCAGTGCTATTTCCCTTTGGCTACTTCCGTTACATTATGAAATCAGAATGAAAAACTTGATATTCATTCGCACAATAATATAAATT
This sequence comes from Thereuonema tuberculata, assembly GCA_023159025.1. Lineage (NCBI taxonomy): Eukaryota > Metazoa > Arthropoda > Chilopoda > Scutigeromorpha > Scutigeridae > Thereuonema > Thereuonema tuberculata. The sequence goes on from JAFIDM010009631.1 coordinate 157,985,764, forward strand.
TTTCTATAAAGTAGGAATACGACAATACTATGAAATACAAAGAAAAATTAGTTTTCTGGAAACAAGTATCCTTAAAAGTCTCATACAGCTTTTTCCTTTCTTTTTTTCCTCTTAAATTGCTACCTTTTACAAAAGATAAAAAAAAAGAGGGGCCATTGAATCTAATAACTAGTTTCCCACTTTTCGAAATGCCATTAAGGGAAAAAACACAGCTCAAAGAACAATGTAAGTTATCATTTAAACGAATAAAAAAATGCACTCACTTCCTATTACTACATTGGGTTTTTTTTTTTTTTTTGCCTAATTGATTTTTGATTCAACAAAGTGGATTTTTTTAAATAAATAGTTGCTAAAAAAAATACACTAATGTAATGAAATCTGTTTTTCACATTTAAGGAAACAATAACTGAGAAGCAATTCCAATTGATTATACATAACTATATATAAAGAATATTAGTATCAGGAATATTTAGACTATAACTCTAATTTGTTTAGAACTTGAACAAGATTATTTGAAAGAGAAATACACTTATTTAATAGGTAATTATCTTCTCTAATATTAAATATCGATTTATTATTGTGGTAAATTTCATAATTTTTTATTTGCATCTTCTTTATTAGTAAGGGTTATGTCTTAATATCTATCTATCTTGGTATAAGGATTTGGTCCTTGGCTTTAACAGATCGTTATTTCTATTAGCATAATCACGCTTCGGAAGAAGTGACTTTTTTTTCCCCCTCAAAACAGTGGGTGAAAGGGAATGTAGAGTTGATTTAACTCAAATAATAAATAAAAAGGATTAAACAACCTAGCTCTCTGGTAAACACGGATACAAACTTTTGATTATGCTTCTAGAATCTAGTGGAAGTTATTAATGTAATGACCTATACAGTCTCAAGAAACAAATTGATAATAATATTTTACCACTTTAAAACATTTCTGAATTTTGATGGATTAATTTATCAAATTCCTTAGATAATAAAATACTGAATTTGATTTCAGATATTTTAACAACGCATTTATTAATGAGTTTTATTTTTAATTTGTTTATTGTTTCACTGAAATCTTTCTTTTTGATTAAAATTAGAAAAAAGAAAATGTATATTTCTTTGCTAATTATGGAAACAGAAATGAAAATATATTTTAAAAAATATTGATATGATGATTTAAATGGTTTATTCATTCTGTATTTTATAACTTAGTTATTTTAATAAAATATCGAGGTTTCTTTCTGATGAAATATTAAACAACTTAATAAATTACAGTTTCAAATAAAGGTAAAAAAGTTTTCATTACTGAATTTTATTAGTGAATTTGAATATATCTAGAATGACAATTAAAAAATGTCGTTGGGAGCCTCTTTATAAACCTCATGTTATATTGTTTCTTTTTTTTTTTAAATTAAGGTAAATTTCTGATATTATTTTTATTTCCCTGATCTTATTGTCTTCACCGAAAAATATCTTCGTTGACAAAAAAAAAAAAACATCAAAAGGAACAGGTGGTCGTGTGACAACATGGAAAGCAAGGGTAGCAACAAAATGTAATTAGGTTTTTCTATAAAACGAATTTCCTAAAAATTCAGCCACTGATATTAAAATATGATTACTTTATTTATCCTCTTCGATTGTTAATATTACTTAAAAATGTTCTTTACTAGAACCGCCATTAGCATCTGCGAAGCCCAGGGCAAGACTAATTTGCAGGATCATTAATTAATTTTTCCTTAATACAGAAAAACCGTATCCAAAATCACCGTCTTTCCTAATTTTTTTAATTATTTTTTACTTTCACTAAAATGTTGGAATTTTTATGCATTTTTCTAATTTATGTAATTGTATATGACTGTAACCAGAGACCTTGTTAGCTACAGTGCAAGTTTCTTTAGTTTAATTTAGATAAGTTAAGAAGTTGAGAGAAATTTAATTCAACCTAAGTTATTATGAAATGATATCGAATGAGCAGGACGAAAACTACGCAACCTTCAAAGAACATTTCAGTTGGGCAGTTTCTTATAAGAAACGAAACTTGTATGTATGTTAATTGACAGCAAGAAAACTACGAATATGCAACAGAATGCACTCATGTATTAAAGAGTCGTAAATATTAAAGACAAACAGTTAACAGTTTAAACTTATCAGCAAACTTCCATATAAGTATTTGTTTGATTATTATTTAATAAGAGGCGTGGAGTGACATGGCAGTACATCCGCATCCATTGGCTCAAATTATACCAAATTTAACAGAATTCAGATTGAGTAACAAATGTTTTTAATTTCATTTGTTTTTTTTTTTGTTTTTTTCCTTGAGTTTTCCTGAAAATGCCAATTTATGCTATAGCTTTTTACGAATAAGTCTAATGTGAAACAAAATCAATAGATTATGTATTTAATAACCCAAACATAGTAATGCAATTTTATTTTTTTTATAATAAATCATTTTTAAGTTATCTTGACCATCCCTTTCTAGTGTCTGATGCGTATTAAGGTTTCAATGTAGGTATGAAATGTATAGTCCAACAGACGGATCTTGACGATCTCGTATTTTCGTGATTTCACGTAATATACGCGAGTAGCCTCTATCCGTGTCTTCTCACAAAATGGCGAATTGAAATATTTAAATGAATTATAATATGGGGAAATGCATGAGACTTTTACTATATTTTAATACAGTTTTCATAAATTGAAAACAGTCAATAAACACACAATAAATTCATCAGGTAGCATTTTCCTAGTGACACATTCAAAATACTAAATTCCTTGAGACCTGCTGAAGAGGCTAATGGCCAGATTTCCGTAATTTCGTGTTTTCCGTAATTCTCACGCAAACGAGATCGTCAACATCCATCTGTTAGACATTAGTGATATTTTGGAGAAATCGAATGAAATACAAAAACTAAATGTGTTTAAGAATAATCAAACCAAATTATTCCATTTTTTTTTTCAGCTTTATTTTACTGATTTCGAAAAACTGTTGAACAATGTATTAGTAAATTTCTACAAAGTATTACAATAGATACTTTTGATTTCAAAACAAATCATCACTCAAATGGATAAAAATAATTACATTATTTTCACTATTAAACATAAAAAAAAAATCATTCTATATTTTCAAATTATAGTTACTAATTATTTCAAAACAGGAAAAAAGCTGAAATTTAGAAGCATAATTGAAATATTTCGTTTTGTGTTAAGCATCTTTTTTTTTGTCAAATTTGCAATAAAACAAACAAAAATGATTCAGATACACAGTACAGAGCTAATACTTCTAAGCCTTCCGGTTTAGGATAAGCTTAAGAAGGATTTCTTGAACTACAGTTAATTCACTGTTCTTAGACCGTTTTCATATATAAATAAATAATTTACTTTTCTTTATTGTTAATAAAATCTAAAGCTACTGAAAAATCTGTGTTAGTTTTTTTTTTCTTTTTTCTTTGAACCATAAAAATTATTACAACTGCTCTTTTGTTAGTTGTTAAGACAGTGATTTGGCACGGAGATTTAATCTTCACAGAAGCCTCATCACACTGAGAAGGATGGCACCGGATCTGAAGACTACTGTTCGCCGGCGGTTGCGGGGGTCCGTCCGGTAAAGAAGGCTTCGGCCTCCTTCCATCTATCCACAGGAAACCGGTAGCGGAGCTGCCATCGCCACTGGTTGTCGCCTGCAAAAGAGAAGCATACATCAGACAAGCGCTATTTGTCACGTAAGTGCTCTCCGCCACTAATTAGTCAGTCTGTTGCCATGACCCGTGGTTAAGGCTAATGGCCAACAATCTCGGGCCCTGCTTTTAGGTCCGATAATTGCCACCTTGGAGGTCGTGCTTTCTTACCTATCGCCACTCGTCCGTGGTGCCTTTTTACCTGGTCCCAGGCAGGTAGTGGGAAGAAACTCCCTCCATTATGGCTAATTACGTATCCGCGTTGAATTCCTTCGGTCAGGGCAGCTAAAATGTTTCGTAAGATATGAAAACAAGAGGAAAGAAGCATGAGAAAATACAGGAAAGTACGAGTTTAAAGGATAGACGGAGAAGTAGACAAAAGGGACAGGGAATAATCGAGTGAGGGTGGATGGTTGCCTAGCAACTCCTCCCTTCCAATCTTCAATGTGAGACTGACCCGTGACCTTTGCCCCCATCCATCAGAGCGAAGTTTACTGATGACCCTCTGCTGACCAACGCAGGAGAAACATCATTTAGTATCTGTCCATTTATTTTACTTACTCTCTTTTCTTTAAACATTAAAGAATCACATGATAAAAAATTAACTCGGGTTTCTACAACGATTGTATAAAGTGCAGAATAATTCAGAATGCACAAAACAATGAATAATCGTTCAATTAATTCTGCTTGAGTGTTCAAAGCGAATTGAAATACCTATTTCAACTCTGTTTAAATGTGTCTAAAGGCCAGTCATACTATGACAATTTTTGGTTACAGTAATAAAATAAATAAATAAATCTGTTCTTATACCCAGGGGAAAAAAAATAAATCTATCTTTTCAAACTTCAGGTGTGCTTAGATTTTAAACTGTAAATATTCGTCTCAAATTCGTGGCCTGTCATTTAGTTCTTGGTCAAAACTCTTTGTTGCCGTCTTGTTTCAGATTAAAAATTACTTTAAAACTTAGTTCATAATGGGATTCAAAGATTTTACGTTCTTTTACAAAAATATTTCTAATGCATATCAACAATAACAGGCCTGCAATGTTTTAATCTTGTTTCATTTACTTACGGCCCGCAATCTTATTTTAGCTCTCGGAATGAAATAAGTTAGAGGTTATTAATATAATGTGACCAAATACTTTTTGATGCTTATGCTTTTATTCTTATTAAAAGTCAGATCTAATCCACATACAATCGCCATTATACTTTTCCACTTGATACGAGAATAGTTATTGTGATAGTTTCTGCCTTGCTTTCCACAATCGCAATGAAGGAATACGAAACATGTAAAACAAAAACTTCTTTTTCGGAAACTTCTTGACTTCGGACGGACGACATATTAGCTTCACCCCAACCAAACCCGTATATTTCTGCCAATCATTTCTACCGGACGACTTAAGATTCTACATTCAGCCTACTAATCATCAACCTCTTTAAACTGGTTTATTAGCTTATTATTTTTCTAAATTTAATTTTGAAGTCCATACCGTTTTTACTAACTATTTCATTATCAGCAGAATAAAATTGTTTTGAAAAGTGATTTTTATCAAATAGCTAAAGGCTAATTTATCAAATTAAGCAGCTCTATATATATAAAAAAAAAACCCACACCCTAAGATGAGTTTCCTAATTTTCTTCTTAGTCTTAATGTTATTAAAGCAGCTATTTTTTTCCCCTCTAATTATAGTAACTTTTATATGATAAATAGTTATCCTCAATAACTGAGATAAAGAATACTATTTCCAATTATGCAATCTAGCAGCAATCAATTGCCGATCCTCCTCCAATATTTCGTTATTCCTTTTTCACGTTGAAGAAGTTCAAAATGAATTCATTAAAAATATCAGTAAACTTTTACTACCAGTGGATATCTGAAAACTTACTATTTTTTTTTTTTTAGTTTCATTTCAAGCTTTTTCAGAGTTAGTAAAACAGAGAAATTATAATTTGTCTGTAATTACAATGTATCATCGTCTTTATTTTATTTCTGGAACATTTATAATACCATAAATAATGATTTTATTATTATTATGATTTATTTATTTTTATTTTTTAATAACAACAATTTTGAAAAAAAGATAAAGTCTTCGTTAAAATGGCGAAGTATAGCTTAGAGTAGTTTTGGGATCCTTTTATGAGACAACCTTTCGCCTGCAACTGATAGGAACAAGCCACGTGTCACCTAAAGACAAGGACCCACCGCCGTGTGGAGGACTACTTCCGGTCGGCAGCGGGGCATATTTGTCGAGGACTCCACAGGCTCTGTTTGGACATGCCTCCCACCCTCTCATGAATCACTCCTTCCTCGTGCAGGTGAGGGTTAATCGTCAACGACCAGCAAGGGCTAAATGCTTTTCATCTTATGAACCGATAGTTTTCCAAGATATCATCGACTGACGCAATTCCATATCTTCAGATTATCGGAACCAATCCATAAATTGCCTGTAACTATGGATACCATTCTAATACACTTTCAAAATAAAAATTTAGATTAAGCTGCTTCTTTTCTTCGTCCTTTATATTTTTATTATCTTCGATTTTGTTTTTTACACAGTTTTAATCAATTAAATTTAAAAAAAAAAAATCGAAAACCAGTTTAAGAAAACGAAATGCTTCAGTAAATACAGAAGAAAACAGAAGTTACTTAAACTTTTCCTGAAAATAGTTAAAATTGATAATGGATACTACTTATAATCATTATCATTATATATTTGATTACAACTTCTAAAAAGAAAGAAAAATTAAGAAAATAAATAAAATTTAATATCACGCCCTTCTTTATTAAATTCGTATCTGTTATCTATAGGGTGTCCAAAAAGTCACGCACCATAGACAAAAGTATAGTTTTTTTTTTTTTTTTCAGGACTATTGACATAATGTTGACTTATGGCGAACGCAATGAGATCCTCATGGTCAAATTTATCTTGTTTTCTGAAAAGGGCAACTGTTACGTGTCGGCGAAGTTAATCGCCAGAACACAAGTCACTGGTCCTCTAACAACCCACAAGAATCACAAAGGCATATCAGATATTAATCCCGGACATCTAGGGATGTGTATGGAATGACTGGGTCACCCGTCTGAACCTTTTCGTGCAACAGGATGGCAAGCACATTGAACATCACATGTGAACTACTATTTAACCTATGGTGCGGGACTTTTCGGACACCCTGTATGTCGTACGAAACAACAGTAATGGACTAACATCTTCCATGCAGTGAAGTGCTTTGACTATTTACAGTGGTTTATGATTGTTTTTCGATTTTTTTAGTAATCATAGTACATAACATGAGCATAATATGAGAGTCGTTTATATGACAAAAGGCCATAAAGCATCAAAGCGGAAAAAAAAAATGATTAATCCACCTGTAGGCTCCCTATGGTTTAATCTTTGACCTGACAAAGAGGGGTAGCTAGATTTCTATTGTGTATCCTTGGACAAGAGATTGTTAATTTTTGAAATGTATTCTTTCAATCGTACTCTTTTATTTAAACTGCTTTTTTTACCTTGCATGCTTTTGCTACTTTGACATATCTAAAATAAACTTAAAAATAAATATTCGAATTCTTAAAAGCTTTGGATTAGAATAGTACTCTAGTAGTTTGAAACAGCGAAAAATATTATAACGAAAACTGTAAGAAAACGCAAATAAATAAATAAATAAATAAATAAAATATCCCATTTTTTTTCACAATAATCTTAAACTTCTGATTTTCGTTTTTAAGTTAATGATAAGTTTCGGGTTACACTTAAAATGCAAACGATTTTATACGAAAGTACATGAAATAAAAAAGCCCCAAAAAATTCAAGTTCTGTTGACAATGGAATGAAGTTTGTACTTTGTGTGGATTAGAAATGTCTGTTCATTGACTTATTTCTGAATTTCAATAAGAAACATGTATTACTTTTAACTGATTTTATGTAAATGTCAAGGTATTTTTAAATTATGAATACAACTGTAAATTATTCCAATTATTAAAAACTGAGAAAGATGATCCATAAATCTGAATCTGCTGCAATCAAATGAGATTGAAAGTGGACTTTTTGTTTGAAATGTAATTTCATAGTTTCTTTTTTTTTTTTTAAGATATCAGGAAGTATTCTCGGCAACCCCCCTCTTTGCCTATATTTAACACCTTTCTCCATCTCTCCACCCCCAACAGCGTCCAAAGCGTAATTAATAATTGAATTAAGGCGGCAGACGCCGTAATCGGAGGAGCGGGCGGGTGTTTGTCCTGCTGCCACGGACCCAGTTTTCTCCCCGCGCCGAGGGAGGTCGCTACGGGGCTATCGAATGACGCGAGCATCGGGTTTCACAACGTTCCGTTCCTCCCCCCACAAAATGCATCATCCCCCTCGAAACAACATCAGGATTCCCCCCCCCTCCTCTCCTCCCCTCCCCTACAACCAAATGGTCGCTCACAACGAAAGGCTGATGTTTCACAATGGAGAGATCCAGCAAATGGCTGCTGTTGCTGAAGCCCAACACAAGAGAAAAAAGGGAAACAATGGAGAAGGAGCATTTGCCTTAACATTGGAATTACCTGCTTCGAGTATTTCCATGGCTTTTAAACCATCATGCAGATTGAAAAATAAAACCAAAGGTATTTCGTAATACGATCTCCAACTCCAATGGAAACACAACAATTCCAGAAAATTCTTTCTTTTCTGTTAAAATATAAGTTAAAAAAAAATTAAAAAAAATAATATATCAAAAAATTATTTTCAAGCAGTAAAATATTGTATGATTTGCGCAAGCAATTTAGAGATCAAGTGATATAATCCTTTAGCTGAAACTTGCGCTTACTGTAACCCATTCAAGAAAAATCGTACCCAGATAAGATTATAACTACGATTTTTATCACATCACGCGATCCCCTCCTCCCTCTGACCAAAGAACAAAAAATATCAACAAAAAGGGCCGGTCTCAGAAACTCAATATTAAGTCCTCCAAAACTTGCCACTGAATTAAAAAAAAATAAAAAAAATGAGTGTATAATGTGATACCTAAAAAAACAAACAAGGAATATTCAAATTTATTGAAAATTAAATTATTAAAAATACAAGGAATAACTATTTCAGTGTGTAAAAGCAACAAAACTTTTTAAAAGAGATATTTAGTAATACAAACCAATAAAATAAACAAAAAAGAAAATAATAATAAAAAAGAATATATCTTTTTAAATCAAAATGTAAATATTATTAAGTTGGACAAAAAAAAAAAAAGTTAAACAAGTAGATAATAAATGCAAGAAGTTTACTGAATATATATATTCAGTAATTAAAGTTTTAATACTCAAGCATTAAGCTGAAGAAAGAAACACAATCTAAATGATTTATGCAGTTTACACGTTTCTACTATCTTAAACTTGTATTTTTCTAATTACTGTTTTAAAAAAAAAATGCATACTGTGTTAAGCAAATTTTTCTGAAGATATCATCACAATTTTTTTTCTTTATAGGAACTCGTCTTCTCTATACCCGAAATCTTCAACTACTGCAATTTAATTGACGATTAAATCTACATGAAAACTGATTTTTGGAGCAGATTAAGAAAGGGTGTTGGATTGATACTTGCCACTATTTACATCTATGGTCGAGGTTGGTCGTATTTCAACGCAGATAAAGACCACTTTAGAAAAACAAGCGCAAAATGTTTATAAAAAGATAGCAAAAGCCATCTCGAGCTTAAGAGTGAATGACTGCCGAGACCTTATCAGTATTATCAGCACTTACAGTAGCAGTTTAAAAACTACTTCCTTTATTTATTTATTTATTTATTTTTTTTTTTAGTTTTTCTTTATATATATATATAGGCGATTGATGCCAAACATGACAGAATAATTACTAGAATAAATAATCTCATGGTATTCTTGCAATTAAGAATTAATGTCTATCTACAATATAAAAGCAGAAAACTACATTACTCCAACAACGAAGTAATTTTCTACTAATTTCTATCGATTCTAGCAGAAAAATGAAAGTTAAATATTCTTTTCATTTTTTATGGAAATTACAGCGAAGTTAATAATTTATCGATCGGAAAAGGAAAAAGTCTGATTTTTATATTTCAGTCATACGAAGTATTTAAAATAAAAAAGTTTCTTTAAAAATGTTTTGAAAAATCTAAAATAATTTCATCGTAATTAATTTTTTTTTTTTTATCTTAAAAATTTTTTAACATTAAATTTTATCTTAACACTTTTTGATTGTTCTACTGAATCTCGACTACCACCACAAAAAAACAAAACAAAAAAACTTATCCGATTAAAACAGTTACTGTTTTCATTAGCAATTAAATATTTAATTATAGCTTTATCTGACAACTAATGAATATGAAGAAAAAAAAACTGGCTATAATTTTGATTCTATTATTAGCTATCAAAATTGCATTTTTTTGTAAAATTAAAGAACAATAAATCGAGCTGGAGATTTATATATTCTAATAATTTGTAAATCTTAAATGTAAAATGAGAGATACGTTTCAATATATTAAGACTAAATAGATGAAAATTTCGGAATTGTAAAAACACAAGAAAAACGTTAAATTGGTGTATTATGGTATTCCGTTAAATCTGAACAAATAAAAACAAGCAGCTTACCAGTAGAAAGGAATGATTTAATCTTGGATGACGTTTCTTGTTGTGATGAATGTTCATTGTCTTCAATCTTTTGCTGCAATGAAAAGAGCAAAATAAATATACATGATTTATATTTTAAAATCAATTCATTTCCGATCAATTACGGTCAAAAACTCTCTCAATCTCTTTTTTTCTCTACACTAGGTTATAACTCTTTAAGACAACCACGGATTTTCATTACACAGTATATTTCTTAGCGATATCAATCATTCGTTTTGGCTTCTTTTTGAACTGTAATGCAAGGACTGTGTTATCTTTATTGAATTTAAAACAACCACCCTTCCTTTAATTGAAGACATCAACGCAACCAGAGTTATAAACAGGAAATGGATGGATTCGGCTGCAAGGTCAAAGGTCAACGTGGTTCCCAGTGGAGCCATTGTACCCTTTTCGTCCTCTCCGTTGCACGTGCGCGTGGGAACAAGTCAGGTTGGGTCGGGGTGAGCCAACAGTTATTATTTACGGACATTCACTCATCCAAACAGAAACTAACACAATTGCATAAAAAAATGCTACATCAACAGCAATCTAATGCATTTATCCCCACCCCTTATGTCTTTCTTCGCGATGTTACTCAAGCCAACCTCTTTAAGTTCCTTCTGAGTCATTAGTGTACAATTAGTTTCCTTTCACTTAACTATCTAGGGAATCAACAAAGCCTCCTTTATTCTGGAAAGATAACACAGAGAAATGTTAATAAGCAGAGTATCACTGATTAAACTAAAATTCAACATAAAGCCAGGCCAAATTTAAAGACTTAGCGGGGTATCTAATTTCAGTGTAATGTATTAGCCTGACTTAATGTCAGCTGAAGTCGCAAGTCGAAAACTTATTGCATTAACAAAAAGCTATTATCAGCTACTTTTAAAGAGATTTCAACCAACTCAAATGTAAGTTAAAAAATAATGAATGCAAACAAATAGCTGAGTAATTAAATAGTTAATATTTTTCAGTTAAGTTTTGAGCTATAAATTTAAAAACGAAATTCAAAGAGAAGAGGAATGAAAAAACCAACAAATATTGAATAATTTCTGTATAGGTATATATTTCGGACAGCATATCTTCTTTAATAAGCTTTAGACTTAAGAAAACTGATTGCATTGCAAAAATCAAGACTAAAAGCATATTTATTTATTTTTAAGTAGTTTTTACAATGGCATATATCAGATGCATCCCAATTATTTATATTTTAAAACGATTTCATTTGAATTATTTCAAAATACCAATAGGAATTTTAAAAAAAGCAAATAGATCTATTACCAAGATACAAGAGTTTTTTCAAAAAGAATTATAAATTCGACTTACTCCAAGCACAAAGGAATTATTTTTACAAAGAACTTTGTACCAATTTCTTTTTAATTTGAACTTATTGTGTACCTATTGTGGAAAGGAGACACGGAGTTACGGCACTCCCGATCAATTCCACAATCGCAACCGACAAAAATCAAATCCCCACATCTTGGCAATGGATTCATTTATAAAACTGCATTGGTTCAAAAATTGTATATGGAAATGCATTCATTTGCCGATCAATAATTGGACAGCTGCGAAGTCCATTTATGATATGTTCACTTCTGCTGTTTAAACTGCACTGTTGCTTCTACGCTAATACCTTATGACAAAAGTTCTTAGCTGCAACAGCCGAAGTACTGATTAAAAGGATTGAGAGCTCATCTTTCAAGATGAAGGTTTGCAAAAGATTCGTTATTCCGGAAACTGAATCACAATCGTCTAACTTAAAATCCCATATTGGAATTAATCAATCGACAATTCTTTAAAAAGACTAAAAGAGGAGACAGAAGATTCTGTAAGAGACAATAGACACAAAAATTGGATTCTTTTAAGATCGAGAAATGTTAAGGACAAAAATAGTTGTAACCTATCAAAATGCGTCATTTATTTCTTTATTTGTTAATAAATACACCATTTAAAGAAAAACAAAAACAAAGGAAAGAAGCTCAAACACAAGATCTAAATACTTTTGTTTGTTAGTTTTTCCATCTCATGGCTCAATATTAATGGTTTATGATTAACTTGTCAAATGTGAAGCACCCATTGATAAGAGAAGGATGTCCAAAAAAATTCAAACCGAGTTGTAAAAGGGAAACAATTTGGTGATAATAGTCAACGTCATCGCTCACGCAATGATGGATGGTGGGCTCGAGTATCTGCCGTTTCCAAACGACTGGTTTCCTCCGAAGAGTCATTAGATGCCTTTCTTCTCTTGTGTCAATCCATCAAACAAAACAATCCAAATCTCTTATTTCTTTCGAGAGCATTTTCTATTTCGAGTTGGCCAGAGTTTGCTCTGCTTGCAGCAGCAGCAGCTCTTGTTATTTGCCGCATAATCCTGATGATAATGATCTCTGTCTGTTTGCACTGGTTCGATTGGAGGAGAGCCCTGATGTGTCACAACCAATCTGCCGGATGAGGTCCGTAACTAACGATTAGCCTCGGGGACCCACTCACATTGTTGCACTTATTGATTTAAAGGGGGGAGAAACGTAACAAAACAGTCATTCGTCAAATGCAACCCAAAGCATCGTCAAAATACGTTTAAGGAAAAAAAAAAAAAAAAAATAGCAAATAAATCCCCCCCCAAAAAAAAACAAAAAATAATAAAAAAAATAACAAATACAGTGTAAGCAAAAATAAATTAATATTGATCAGTTCAAAAAAAAAAAATGTCGTACACACGTACAAATTTTATTTTGATGAATAAAAGCAAAGATGTTACTTAGCTGATTACAAGACTGTGTTTACTTATTTGATTTTTACTTTCTTTACATTAAAGTTTGTTCAAAAGTTCCAACTTGGCCGTCTCAATTGCCTGATGTGAAATAATAGGATCATGGTTATTTTATATTAGGAAATACAGCCTAGCGTTGCCCGCACAAAAAATTAAATATTCCAAAATCCGGGGTTTCGTACGATATCAAATTTGTTAACCATTGATTTCATTTCTGTCGTTATACGGAGCAGAGTAACATTTCAATGGTTGCTTTCCAGGGAAGTTCGCTGAGCGCATCATAGAAGAAACAAATATATATTTACTATAAAGATATATTGTTCAGTTATGATTCGAAATATCGTCAAACTTTAATGTTAAAACAGAAAATAGCACAACACAAATTGAGAAACTTTCAAAAAACTTTTTACTAACTAAATGCTACAAGCACAAAAATCTCAAAAATATTTTAAGACATTACTGGGAATACACCACAAAAGAACTTCAAAACTACCAGAGTAATTTTTTTGTCGTTATTTCTGCAAGACAGCAATCAGAAAAACACAACTGATCCTCCAAATAAATACTTCTTGAAAAAAGAGTAATACCATCAGATATTACTTGCCAAATGAAGATTTAAAACTTTTACAATTAATTTTAATTTAAAACTTCTGTTTACTGAAATTTTATATTATTATTTCAGAACTTCATTCAACTCTAACACAATTAACTTGACATCTAATTGCAGCAACATAAAGTAAACGAACAACAATAATTAATAACTGATAGTTTCTCTATTAGCGAATAAAGTACATTTTGGATTAACGTAATAATTGTCTTATTTAATTACGACAAATTAGCAACAAATAAATAATTTACTTATTAATTTCAAAAGCCCTTTTTTTCATGTTTCCATATTTAATTTGTAATCTAATATTACACATCATATACAGTCACTGAAATAAACTGAATATGCATCTG
>JAFIDM010009631.1:158000176-158016415 GCA_023159025.1 Thereuonema tuberculata
TCAAGTTGACGAATCTGTTTACAACAAGGAAACGAAATGATTTACCCCAAGTTCCCGGAATTGATTTACAGCATTACTACAATTACTTAGCAATAATCACTATTTCCTTCTCCCCGGCCAGCTCTTTTTGAAATTATTAAAAAGTCGTTTTTAATTTTATAAAGTACATCAGGTTTTGAAATTTATGTCTGTATTGTACTTACGACTAAGCATAAAATGAGTCAACATATCTGACTTCGGACATTTCAAACCTACTACGGGAGTTTCTTGGCTAAAATTGTCTTTCCGTTTGACAAATAAAGGCACACGTAATAGTAAAAAACCTCGTACATATATTTATGTATTTTTTCAGAGAATGAATTACAGAATAAAAAGAGCGCGAATTCGGACAAGTTTTGCTTTCTACTCAACACTTAGGTCAGAACAAAACATGGCAAATTAGTTTACTACTGCTCAATGGAGTATAATAACTAAACGCCACTGCAGCTATAGAAACTAATCTAAATTAATTACTTGCAGTTCCAACCAACGGCGCTTCATGGCCTGCAAACATAAACTAAACAACCAACGAAATTTTTAAATTGTTTTTTTTTTTTTTGTTTTAATTATCGGTCTTATCCAGGCCTGTTAAATTTACAAATAGTAAATTCCACAGGGGCGTTTATACTGTGTTTACATTAGTATTAAATTTATAAGAATAAGTTAATAAGAATAATTTATAAGAAAAATATAAATAAGTATTTATATAAGAAAATAACAAATATCTGAGAGCTTATGATCAAGGCTTACGCATATTAATTCTTTGTTTTCTATTCTCATAATGATGTTACGGAGGAAGAAACTCCTACTGAAACATCGTAACAATGATCACAAACTTTCTATAACAGATATGTAATACATCGGTTTTGGAATTACAGTGATTTGGGTGTTGATTAAAAAAAATAGAAAAACAAATTATTATTTTTGTTCTGATTTTAAATAAATCAAGTTATAGATTAGATTAGACAAAGGACAAACAAGAATCCGAGTTCGAATTAAAAAAAAAAGTACTAAATAAAACAAAACTTATTTCTTTAGGTATACGTTAAAAATAACAACAGTAGTTAAAAACGTTGAAGGAATTTATGAAGTAGGAAATGGTCTTAAAGAATGTGGTTGAAATGGAAAAACAAAACAAAACATGCAACTGAATATAAATGTAGATTTTGCCGTTAGAAAATGATTCTGACAAGCCCATCGCTAATTAATTTCACTTTTCAAAGTCAAGGTAGACTGAGATATGGACAGTCAATCATGTGTTCACAATTTACATCATTTATAATAAAGATCAAGTTTTTAAACTGATAAGCTTAATCTTAAGTTTTTACTGATGGAATGCCAAATCTTGTTACGTTATAAACCACGGTAGGAGTCATTTATAAAATTTAGAAAACGGCAACCACTAAATAGAGAAAGAAATAATAGATCCAGGCCAATCAGGAAATTAACATAAAAAAGGTTTAACAAAGAGAGACAGTTGAATGGTGCATAAAAAACGAAGCCTATGAATACGAGTACCTTAATTGCTGTTTGGACTTGCTCTGGTCCCTCCGGTCGATTACCCCATATCGAGCAGGGAGGGGGTAATATTCCGCTCCACAGTTCCCTTTCGGGGGTGTTTATGAGTGCGTAACACGTGTCCCTCCCGAAACGCATAACAATACGGTCCGACAATAAATCAGTACTTTTATGTCATTGGAATGGCGAGAGGAGAGCAAACAAACAAGTGGCAAGCTCTGTTTCGACCACACCGTCCTACTATACAAGCAAAAAATTCAAATCATCTTCAATCATTTACTTTTTCCAGAATTAAAAGACTTGTACAAATATGTGACGGAGAAGCTTCTCTAATTTGAATTTGCAAAGGATCAAAAAAATAGGAGGTCATATTATTTACGGTAAATTTCACGAAAATAAAACCCACTTTATGACTACGTTAATTTTCTTAAAGCTTTGCCCTAATGCAAATAAAATTCTACGAAGCATAATTCAAAATTAAAGTTTATCTTATGGAAAAGTGAGGCCAGAAAATTAATAAAAATTCTATGTTACCTTTATTAATTTAGAAAACCCTTAATCCTAAAATTTATTTAAAGGGATTTCTGAAGCAAAACAATTCAATTATATCAGAAATTGTGTTAAACAGATGTTCTTTTTAACTAGGTATCTCATTCAGCAATATTGTATTAAGGTGTTTAAAATATGTATGCACTAGCTTGGTGAATTTGAAATAACTTTTTTTCACCAAAACTGTTTATTGGAGAATTGTACAAGACAGCATCTAGTGAATCTATTGCAAAGAAAAGAAATTTCTTTCATATAGATCACCCAATTCAAATAGAAGAATCACTTAAGCATTTAATTTGTAAAAAAATACTAAAAAACAAAATGATAGGAATAAGTGCACGGAGAATTATAACAGTCTACAAATATTAAAATCAATAAAGTGTCAATATATTCAGGGCGAATTTCGAGTCCGTTATCGACTTACTAAATGGTTTGTTAACTTGGCTAAAAGCAGGTCAATGAACACTAACTTACTCCTAATTCGAATCAATACGGCAAGTTTAGATGGGATTAAGAGTTTTCAGAGATGAAAAAACTGAATGAGATTTATAAACAGAAAACAAATTGTTAAACTACGGTTTTATAACGGTTCAATGTAATAAATTCGATTTTTTTTTTTTTTTTGCATTTTCTTTCTTTTCGACCCAGAATGATTTTCCTTTAATATAAGGTTGGGAGAATAAAAAGAAAAAAAGCGACGGACTCAGGTGAAACTGGTGGCAGGTGGCCTTGATTAAACGCAGGCTAATGAAAGCATCGTTGATGAAATAATTCCGTGTGATGTGGAAGGGACTGGATTAGAAGCTTTTATGGTAGTGTTAATTATTCATGCGATCCTAATGGTGGCCGTGGAGGGGTGGGTGGATTACCTCAACCGATGAAGTCACCCTTTCCCATCCGCGAGATCTCTCAATCGACAAGAATCGAACAAAATCAATGGTGTCTTATGCAACATTCATGGCCTCATCTCCATTTTCATTTGTCTTCGTGACCCCCGCACTAATCAGCCTCAGGGTTATCATCCGGAGGTGCAAACGACCGCAGCCAATCACGCCCTTCCAACAACCGTTCTACACCAACGACGACATACACCCAATGCTAATGGTAAAACATCAACAGAAATAAAGAAGAAGAAGAAAAAAAATTAGATATACTGCAAAAGGCTACGTTTCATTTTCAAGTGATTCGAAAAGGGGCGAAACAAAAGAAACTGTAACCCATAGAATAGCAAGAGAAAAGGAAGGAGAAAGGAAAAAAAAAAGCTCAATTAGTTTACTGAACCCCAAACAGATCTTCAGCTACTTCAAAGTCCAGAGTAAAACAGCAGCGAATATTCGACTGAGAAAAAATAATATGAAAATACTCAAACTAATCTTAATTCTCATTTACTGTATTACATACAACATTAGTAGAGAAATGAAAGGAGTGCTTTAATGTTAATAGTTTGTTTTTGCAAAAATTGTCTCATATCAATTTTGGCTTGGTGGCAAATTCATTAACGAATGTTTTGTTTTATATTTACTAATAACACTTACAATATTCAAAAATCCAAGCTACAAATATATACCAATTTATTAACGTACGTACAATATCGCTCTTCACCGGGAAACAGATGGGCGTACCTAATAAAACTGGCAGCTCAATGTATTTAATAGAGAAAAAATTTCCTTTCATTATCAATAGAAGTATCCTAATCCTGAATATAGAAATGGCTAAAGATTTTAACTTAATAATTGTAAGCCTTTAGAAATTAAATTAAAAAAAACAAAAACGAGCAGCAGTCTTTTCGGTTTTAATAAAAATAAAATAATTATTAATATTAAGTCAAAATTATTAATAGTTAAATTTACTAATGCTATACTTTTAGTTTATTTTTCTATTTAAGATAAAAGCTTTTTTTTTTTTTCCTTCCTAAAACTTAAGTAGATTTTATGATTAAATATTTGATCTATTTTGGTCGCATTTAAAGTTTCCAAATAAATAAATAAATAAATAAATAAATAAATAAATAAATAAATAAATAAATAAAATAAAAACAAAGCTATTAAGTACAAAAAATATGGTACGACATCAACAGAGGGAAGGGAGAGGAAAAAAAAACAAAACAACTTTCCTTTACTAAGCCATAATAATTGAAATTAAATTTAATGCTTTAATTTTGAAAAAGTATAGAAATATTTTCAAATACATGTTTCCTTTCTGTTGATAAAATGTGAAAAGAATGTACAAATTATTGATTTTTTTCCCTTTTCTTTTTTTCTTTTTGTGAATGGCTTTTGTTATTCGAGAAGCATTGTGCGCGTGAACAAAAGTCAACTTAGGGTCTGGGAAGGCAAAGACCCGTCTCCCTAAATTTAGAAAAACCACCGAATAAAAGCAAAAATATCTATCGAAGTGATGGGTAGAGGTTTTTAATCATTCACTGAAAACTTGAAATTTATCAAAACGTCTTGGAATAGATGAAATCAATTTAACTGGTTTTTCTTCCTCATGTATTCATTAGATTCGTTTCCAATAAGAAAAGTCTAATTAAAATCGACTCCAAATTCATCCACAAAACGGTACAATCTTGCTATTTCGGACGATTATTTTACGATTAGCTAGAATGGATAGCCTCAATCAAAAATGGATGAAGAAAGGGACAAAAAAAAAATCGCTGGAGAAACCTTGTTTTGCGCACAGTTTTTCTTTTAGTAGAGATTGTTTCCTTTTGAGAGTGCGATTACTCAAAGGATCACCTGTATTAAAACTCAATTAGCGCGGCTTCCAAATGTTTACTCTGCACTTGTGTTTGCAGCACTGCTGCACTTCGCCCCAAAGACACGAGAACATATTACATACATTTACAACCTAAAGCAACAATGTCTTTTTCCTAGGCTATCTCATACATATTGTAGACTGTACTGAACCGACACTCGATCTTAATTCAAGCGAACTCTCATTAAAATTGTTTCTATCAAGAAATGAAATCGTTTTGCACGAACCAAGATTCGTTTGCATTTTTATTGCAAAGCTCTGAAGTATAAGCCTGCGCAGCTTATCCCATTGTTGGGGCGTGAGATTTTAAGGAAAAGCACGTGCAACGCCCATTAATTAGATTTTGATGAATTCTTGTATTTTAAGTGATTTATAAAACTTTATCGGAGGGAAGGAGAATTTTGTAAAACTGGTCAATTATTCGACCGCTTCTAATGAAAATTTTTAAAATCTACTTTTACTCTATTTTCTCCCATTACAACAACAAAGCCAAGTAATGTAATTTCCGGTAACACATTCCAAACAATGATTTAGAAGCGATCATGACGTTGTTAATAAATAATAAGATTATTTTCAATGATTGCAATGCATGTCTTTGTTCTTATTATCTGCTTTAATTCTATCGATATTTCCATAATTTAAATTTAGTGAAAATGGTAGCGAACTTAAAAAAAAAAAAAACCCTCGAGCGAGTGTCTCGGGAATATTTTTATTTTTTTCATTTAAGAAGATGTTTTTCACTCTAACTTTTACCTCAAAGGGAAAAAAACAAGAGAAATGAGGTCTTTAATCGTGCAACGCTTTATAAAATTAAGAGTTTTAAATTATTTAAAACTAAGATACGAATTCGAGGCTTTAAAGAGTTAAAAAGATTACGGTTTCTTTTTTATTTTTGAAAGAAAAAAAACGATTTAATACTATTGCTGTGTCCTGGAGAATACTGGGTAATTTATTACTAATGAAGTAATAAATATAAATAAATGAAGTACAACCCAACCCTCCGATCAGGATACACCAGAGAGAAAGTAGATCTGATAATACCCACGGCAATCCAGCATTCTGTGGCACCCGTGTTGCATTCATCGGTGTTCACGAAGGCCATCTGCCAATGGCTGACTAAAACTGAACTGTAGGCACAGCATCATATACGCAGGTTTACCATTATTACTCATCTCCAGGCAATCATGGGAACACGAATGGCAGCAGCTTTTCTTTTCCAATGACTTCTGTTTCAGCCTAGGCTCTATTGAGGGTAGCATCATGGTTTGTTATCGCAGAGGTCAGAACCTGTTAGACGTGAGTGCCATAGAAGCCGCATAGCCAGAGGTTCTGTTCTGGAGAGTCATCACTTCTTGTGTTTGTGCTAAGTATAATGATATTCCAAAAGGAATGTTCTGTTGTCTTTTTCCCTTATTTTTCGACGCATTCCTGCTCCTATTTTAGGGCAGGATAAAACGCATAACCTACTCGGCACATGGCAACCAAAGGACACGTGATGGGAACACACTCTTTTGGCCAGTAAGGTCTCCGGATTTATCTCCTATAAAGTATATTTTGGTGTCATGTGACCACTAGCGTAGTTTGAAGGGAGCGGTGGGGGCGGTCCGTCCCGGGCGGCGCTTTTTTTTGGCGGCAGTTTTGGTCTATTGCAGTAATCGAGGAACGTCCTACGTTGTTTTGATTTTTTATCTAAGAATGTTTGATATGTACTGAGAGGGGTTGCAAACTCAAGAGATCGCCCCGGACGGCACAAACTCTAGTTACGCCACTGCGTGGAACGATATCTTCTACAGCGTACGCAACCCGAACAAAAGTAGAATAGCCTGCTTCGTCATTTGGAGAAAGAATGTTGGAACTTGTCGTAGGACATTACAAGGAACCCGTATGCCTCCATGCCTTAAACGTTGGCTATATGTACTGCCGGCACACACACATCAATTGCTAATTATTTTCTCTGAATCAAATAACACTATAATTTTGTTGACCGTATTGCTGCAAAGGTTTATACGACCAAATACAATGCATTTAACGAATGATGCGATTAAATCTTTCAAAAATATTGTAAAAACCAAGATTTTTCTAACCAAGATAGATGAATCCAAAACAATTTATACTTTTAGCCAGCAGTTAAAACTTTACTAAATTTGATTATAATCGTTAAAGTTCGATTCTGTGCAAGACTTTTCCCTTTTCATGTGCGCCAACGATACGATAATGCGCTGATATAGTAGACTTCCACCGAAGGCAACACGTACAGTGAAGGATATAGATAACGCCAAACAATACCATTTATTCCTGTAAACGTAGAATTGAAAAGCAAACAAATGAGGCACAAAGATACGTCACAAATGTCATATCATATCTTGATCCTACTTTCGTAGGAAAGTGAGAATAAATAATTCAGTCCATCTCCAATCACTTTTTTAAGCCGGTGAATGGATCGTCTTTTGAATCTTGGCATGCGTATTTACAAGCGATCTATCTTTGTGTTTTTAATTTACGGATCGCTAACGAGAAATTTGCGAGTAAAGGTAACTAAAATTCCCACAGAAAAGCATTGAATGCGAAACGAAACAATTTCTACCGATGTCTAACAATTCCTATTAATCCATTTATTAATTCACTTTCATTTGCCTAGCTTTTAATGTGATTAAGATTAATTTGATTTAGGCAACTTAAGATTTTGCGAATTTAATTATTTTCACAAAATTTTGAAGATTTTGTTTGAATTGATTGATATTATATTTAGAAAAACACGGAAATTTGTCCTTTAAACGGCATTAAAAGAAACAAAATAAACACAGGAACATTTTAAGGAAAATAGGCTTTAAATTCTTTCAGGAACTTCTTGTCTTTGGCGCAAATAATGTAGTGAATGGATTTATAAGTCATAAATACTGAACTCTCAGGAAAAGTTCTTTTTTTTTTTTTCAGAAAAAGTTCACATCAAATTCAAAATTTGTCAAATTGCTAAAACTAAGTCATGAATTGTATTCAAATAAGAAAAACAAAATAAATACTCTGTCTTAATACTAATTAAGTTTAGTAAGTTTAATTAACCTTAATACTATTTAAGTTTAGTTTTTTTTAATACTAATTAAATTTAGTAAAAAGGATAGAGTAAAAAATTTCCATTATCTAATTTTCTTGATAAATGCGTAAGCAAGAAGTTTCTAAATTATAAACCCATGTGTAGTCCTAATCTATCCTAAGTTTCATATTAGGTAAAATTCCATATTTAATGAAAAAGACAGACAAAAACATGAGCGGACCAATAATTATACGTTAATCCCATCTGGTAGTTCGGAGAAAAAATTTCGTAATGACTTCTCCATCAAATTACATAAAACTACACTTTATTGCCATCCATTAGACAATTGTATACAAATATATATATATATATATATATATATATATATATACACACACACTCATTGACAAAAAAAAATTGCGCACCTGCGCACCACGAAGGAAGTGTTGGATTCAAATGAAATTTTATTAGTGTGATGGTAGACACAAAGGACAAGAGTGATTACAATATCACAGCAGTAGAACGATGTCCAGCGGAGCTGCGGTACACAATAAGGTCACCTTTAGTATCTCGTTGGACCACTTCGTGCCTGGATACATGTGGTGACATGATCGGGCATTGAGTCAAACAGACGTCGTACGTTGTCTTGCGGCAGATTTGTCCACAGTTCTTGCATGTAACGCTCCAAATCGCGAACACTGCTATATAGCGACAGTTGACGTCCCATCTCACCCCAGACATGCTCGATTGGCGACAAATCAGGCGAGCGGACAGGCCAAGGAAGTGTTGCAACATGACGTAGACAGTCCTGTGAAACCTAGTGTGTGCGGACGACGGTTATCTTGTTGGAAAATTGCTCCTGGGCGCCCAGCCACAAAAGGCAGCGTTTGAGGCCGCAGGATCTCCTGAACGTACCGCTATGCTATCAATATCCCTCGTAGCACTACTAGTGACGAACGACTATCATATGCAATGGCTACTTAGACCATCACGCCTGCAGTAGGGGGCTGTACGCCGCGCCGCTGTAAAGTAAGGTTGGGATTGTAGCGCTCACCTGTGGTCCTCCAAACCCTGACACGGTAGTCATCCATTCCCAAACAAAAGAGTGATTCGTCGCTAAAGACGATGGTCGCCAGTTCGTGGCGTTCCTCTCTGCTGACACCACTGCAACACAGCCGACGATGTTGAGGTGTTAAAAGCATAAAACGGAAAGGGCATCCTCTAGAATGCAGATTCGCCTCTGCTAGCGTCTCGAAATGGGTTCTGGCAGAGACAGGGTTCTCTTGTGACCCTGCCACGTGTCACTGGATAGTAGACAAGGAAGCCATTGGATTTGTTCGAGCCTCTGACGATCAAATGATTCTCTTTTCTGGTGGTCTGTCTGTCGTACAGAGCCGGACCGTCGAGTAGAGGTTCCTGCACGTGACAATTGCTCTTAACATGATTGACTGCAAAGTCAGAACGGTCTAATGGAGGACGCCGCCCAGCCCGCCTCTCGCAAACTCCGTGAGTTGTTCGTACTGATGTCTAAGACGTCTTCGCGGCATGTTGATCGCTCAGACCTCGCCTGATCACCTTGCAGTGCATGTAAACTCCACTGCGTGTGCCTTGTAAGCCCCACGTCTTGCGATTGCAGCTTCGCTGTACGACGAGTGGCCACGCGTAATCGCACCAAACATTATTCATTTGCGTATCTACCTTCGCTGTAGCTATTTACTTCAATTCGCATTTAAAGAATGTTTTTTTGTTTTTTTCTTGGTGCGCAAATTTGTTTTTTTCTTTTGATGGATTGTGATTGGGCAAGGAAAATATAATGCTGAAAACGATACAAAAGAGGTTAGGAACCACTGTGTTAGAGAAAGTCAGTGCGAGATGACACTGAACACAATGATAAAATATACCTCCTAGGAATTTGAGATCGGTTGAATCAAATAGCAGGTTTTGTCAGTGATTGTAAGGTCTACCTTTTGAAGAGGTTTTAAGTCTTTGATACTCGATTCTGTTAGAAAAATACACCATATCTATCTATTTGCTTTATATAATCAGCTTAAATACTATCGTGTTTTCTAGTGGATGCGCTGCTCATCTCAGCCTCTGCTCGTCAATAGGCTGCTGATTACTTGAACGGATTCTGTTTATCTATAAATAAATAAAATTCTTCTCTAATATTGGCTTCCCAGCGTAGCTTCCAAACTTACGCCGAGAAGTCTGCAATGGAACGATTCACAGCTTGAAGTAATTACTGGGTAAAACAACTGATAGTAAAAATATACAGGTTTTCAAATATGTGCTAAAAATATTTTGTCAGCCAAAATGTCTTTAAAATGGATATTCCAAACGTCTTCAAAAATTTTAAATAGTAAAGGAAATCGTTTGTCGAAAATTTTAAGATGATTGCAACGATTTTCATTCAGTAGTAAAATGGGTTTTTAATTCTAATTTAGGAGGTAGTTCTTACTTTAAATTAAAAAAAAACAAAAAAAAAAAAAAAACACTAGAGAGAGAGAGAGAGAGAGAGAGAGAGAGAATGAGAAATGTGCTACGACTGCTTCATGCAATACCTGTATGAAAGTGGTGAGCAACACGCAACTCATTTCCTGCTCCAGAATGGCCTTGTTTTGCGTATTGAGAAAGCTGCATGCAATGAGCGTCGGCAACAGAATGGCTGTCAGCTGAGGATTACTAAAATATGGGAACGGAAGAGCACATAACTGTTGAAGCACGGTGGGCATATGGCCCGACTGAATCATCATCTGAAAGACAGAAAAAGAGCAACAAATGATCTTAGTAAAAGTGACAACCATAAAATAAGTCGCATAATAATTATAATAAGCAAGAGTATTTCGTATGAAATTAATGATTTTACAATAATAAAACGATATGAATAAATCAAATAGTTCTTAAAATGCTTATAGACAACAATTAGCAAAATCTAACATAAAATCTTAAATTTAAAAAAAAAAATAAAATAAAATAAAAAAGAAAAAGAAAATTAATGTGATTTTTTTAAAAAAATATTTCCGTGTCTTCGTTGTTGATCGTCTAGATGATAATTAGATGGAAACATTATCTTGTTAACTACGGAAAATTAAAATGACTGCATTAGTTTTAATATTTTAATCCCTTTCCCGCTCTTTATACGGTAATTTTCCTGCAGCCACGAATTCATTTTCAAATCTTCAAATATTCTGGGAACCAAATGCAAGAAATAATCACTAGAAAGGTAAAAATTAGCTGCAATTTTTTTTTGGTCAATTCTTTATTGAAGAATTCGAATAAACCAAAGCTATATGCAAAATATTACAAATGTTGTGAATTTAAAATGTTGAATTTCGAATATATAAAAATCAAATATGGAAGTTAGATTTTAATTAACGTCTCATTTCAGCGAAAGGAGAAAGTGGTACATTAGAAAATCCTCAAAAAAACGAAGATCATGTAAACACCGGATATTGTGCGAAAAAAAAGAAAAGAAAGTACTGTTCGTTTTGAAAAGCGACAGCTATACAACACAGACGATTCTACTCCCCAAAGGGGTGATACGCTGAGATGGACACTTTCGTAAGACCTGTTTTTCTTTTAGTACCTGTTATTGTTGCAATAGTATTTATTCTTTCCATAATTCTTTCCCGAAAAGCGCAAATAGAACATGCAGTGTTAGTAAACTAACACTGATAAAAAGTAAATATCCTCTCTTTATTTTTCCTCAACCCTATTTTCATGAAATCCAAGGAGACCTGACACATGCGCAAAAGCGTTGAAGGCTCTCGTAAACGAAAACGAACAGTATATAAACTGTGCCTTTAACAAAACTGTAAATTTAATATGGTACTGAAATGTATTCATCAATCGACTCGAAACCAGGGGTGGACTGGTCATGGGGTTACCGAGCGAAGCCTGGTGGGCCGACGTTATTTTAAATCGATATTATATTTAGAAATGTCGCTGACAGATGATATGATTACTTATTCCAGAATCTGTTGGAAAAAAAAAGTTCCCTGTTGTGAAACTCAGAATTAGATGAAATTGTAAAGAACTTGATTTTCATTATTATTTAGCCTTAACTCATGTTCCACGTCAGGTAATTTTAACATTTACAATTCTAGCGAAACGTAACCGAAAATGCTTCCAAGGATTTCTCCAGTTTGATTCAGGGAAATATGTCAAACAGCTATTTATTTTTACAAAGAATAACTTTTACAAAGTTTTTTAAAGGCATATGTTATATTACACTCATAGATGCTCAAAATGTCGTCCGTGCACTTCAGAGCAGCGTCTTAACCTAGAAATCCAAGCTCGTGTAGCGTTTTGAAGGGTAACGTGTGAGATATCGTTCCAAGCTCTTCCCAACCTCGTTTTCAAATCATCAATAGAGTTTATCAATAATTAGAGTTTAATAAATTAATAGAGTTTATCATATATTTGTGGGCTGCCTATATTTGGAGCTTCTATAGGGTGTCCAGACTTTTAGAGGAACCTACACTGCTCTACTACTGTCTCAGGACCATTAATAGAGTTTATGTCACGTCGACAATTCTGAAGCTCTGTTAATAAAAACCTAAAATAAATGAAAATAAAAATTAGTAAGAACGCATTTTATTCATGATCTCATCTGACCCTCAAATTTTCCGCTTTTCTAGCGACCACCCTGTATAAAAATATACGAATTACAAATTCGACAGGAAATTACAAATGGTAAAAACCATTAGATGAAGACTTACAAGACTTTCATACAATTAATTACAACTGAACTTTCTTTAATAGGAAATCAGTTAACTGAATTATATTTTCCAAAATTAAATGCATCGTTTGTTCCTGTTTCTTGAAACTTTACGAAATAAAACCAACAGGTGGAATATGTTCCGTTTGATTTTTTTTTTTTTTCCTTATAAATGATCTTCTTAACCAACAAACCTCTGCTAATTACAGTAAATTGATCAAGTTATTACCATTAACGAAGCTGCTTTCCAGCAGTGGAAGCACAAAGGTCCAATCTTTGATTCGTAGAACAATGCGAATAACCAACCTGTAGCCTAGATATTCAATTACGTAACCTGATTATTATTATTATTATTTCCATTGTTTTTCTTACCTGATTATCTGGATTGAGCACCGTAAAATATCCAACGTTCAGGATCACCTCAGACAGAAGCTCATCACTGACCCAATGGGTGCAGTACCACAGTAAGTAGCTGGCTATGTGACGGAATTCTAAGGACAGGCCTTCGTCACCTAAAACTCCCTAGAGAAAATACATTTCAAAAATATGTGTATAAAAATTTATTTATGAAAGAGCCAAGAATTTCAGAAGTCATCAAACATCAAAGATATTTAAAAAAATTAAATTTGATAAATGTATGTCAAACGCTTTTTTCCGGAAATATGACGCAGAATCGATGGTAGCTGTGAAATGGGGACTTCTCATCTAAAAATAAATTCTCATTAAGAAAACAACTCGGAAATTAAGCTTGGATGGAAACAAATGGATGGCTCGAAGGCACTTTTCTACAACAATAAACGATGCAATTCACTTTCTGTAACCTAAACAAATAGACAAAAAAAATAAAAAAATCTAAAGCTTCCGAAACAAGCGTATTTACTAGATTGCAAATATAGTTTTGCGTTTCCGTCAGAAGGAGGCGCTGTGAAACTGTGGCTTCAAATCTTAAAAATTAGCCAGGAATCTTAAGGCATTCTAAGCTAGAATTTCAAAGACAAAATGTTAAATTGTTTCCAATGTTTTCATCATTTTGGTAAATAATTTCCTGAAGAAAATTGTGAGCTGTATTAAGTTAATAAATAAAATCTGAAACCTAATGTATTCAATTAAAAAAAAGAATATACTAAATTTCTTTTATTGGAAGGGTTGTGTAACTTTTTATGAAATACAGTTATCCAAAAGCCTTGTTATTCCAACGTTTTTGCTTATTATGTACTCAATTTTATTTAACAAATGACTCTGGAAACTTCTGACTTCACAAAACCCATAGACTGGTAAAAGTATGAAGGATGTGCAAAATGAATTCCAAACAAGGCTCATAAGAAAAGCGCTTTCAAAAATAACCATATTGTGATGGAATCATGGGCTGTTCATCCAATGAATATTAAGTTGTGGATAAGAAAATGACCGAACAGCCGTCAATCCGACAGGAATACTTTCAGCAGGAAGGAAGCAATGCTCTATTCATTCAAGAAGTCACTGCGAAACAATCATGTGAACTTGAGGGTTCCCACAACCATATTTTAAGACAGTGGTTCTCAACATTTTTGACTAGCGAACCCTTTTCAACATATGGTTTCTTGCTAAAATAACAGGAGTGGACACGGCTAAACAAGTAACACATCCAAGTAACTATTTACAAAAACAGAGGTATGTATACAAAGGCGGCAGATTCTCAAAGCAATACCCATCTTATCAGATCCGCCTGTGCTGGAGAACCAATCAGGTGAGACCTCCGTTCCAGGAACTATCTTAATCCCACGATGCTAGATAATCCCCTTAATCCCTTGACCTTAAACTTGAATCAAGAATCAATATATTCGGATCGCTTATCCGTCATGTCCATCACATTTAAAATTTTAATTTGAAATTTAATGAGACGCAATTAAGGAATTTTTATGGCGAACACCCTGAAAAAGCTGCTCTGAGACGTAAAAATCGATCTTCAAATATATGTTCTTTAGGCATTCGTTAAACGACCTAAGTGATGAAGATAAGACAAGAGACATTACTGACTGCTTTAAACATTCTCGAAAACTTGTTTCAAACCGGCCAGTTAATCAAAAATTCATACTTGAAAATTTGCCACTTATTCTAAACAGGGTTTATTCTAATTTGAGGAAGTTTTAGAGCAACTCGACACCAGCTCGCCTAGAGACAAGAAAAATTTATTTGAAAAACTATACTACATAAATTCACGTTTGAATCTGGATGTACTTTGTTCGTGGTTTCCATCCATGGCTTCATCCACCATCTTCTCTTCTTCCGGGATCTTTTTTCCTTTCTCTTTATTTCTGCTGTGGGATGGGGTGAGAATTAAAAGCAAAACTAAAATTGCAAAACCAACTTCTACGTCTTTCCGTCGAACGGCGTTTTTAATCGCAATATCAACGAGAGCTAAAGGAGTCTTCCAACTGGAAGTTTACTCCCTCGTATAAAGCAACGCCGATTTCCGCGAGCTGCAATTGGTAAGTTTTGGGCAAGTTTTCAAGAACCTGTAAAGCAGTCATACGTATGTGCAAATTCCTCTAGGAGTAGGAGTGCTTAAGGTACATGTAGGCTACTCCCAAAACATCCAAAATTACTCTTTTTTAGGCAATGTGATATCAATCCAAGTGCCTAAAAAATGAATAATTATGTAAAAGAAATTGACTCTCGTAGTACTATTTAGTATTACGTGGGATGCTTTCTTCATTGAGCACGAAAACGCAGGAGTAAAAAGACTTCTGGATCACCCTGTACAATTAAAAGTTAATAACCTACGATGTTTCTCGACAATTAATGATACTATTTTAACGTATTTACAGTAATTTTCATACAGAATTTGTAAAAATGAATTTTTTTTTGCTTTGATTCCAAATAAATGTACCATGTGAAATATGGAGTATTCTAAATATCTGTTGTTGTCCGCAGACAGCCAGCTTCCTAAAATGGAAGCGAGATTGAGTAAAATACAAAAGCAAATAACAAAAGAGATGGGACTATACGTTGTTTCTGATGATCATTGCTGCTGCTAGTTTGCTATGAAACTTTATAACGTGCTGCAGAAGAGAAGGGGAGGGAGATGCAAAAGACCTGTCACCTCGGTCATCAATTTTACCTTGCTATGGGTCTCTAAACAGCAGAGATTGGTCGTATTTTCTTTTGTCGCCAACAAAGGAAGTTTCGTAATGAATGGCTGTTTTCGAGATGAATTTTTAAGTTTAAAATAACATAAGTTATCTTCACAAAGTAATATGAAGATAACACTTCAAAAATATTAAAAAGGGAGATTTCTTTAGTAACAGGAAATTTAGCAAAAAATATCAATTCGTTTAATAAGCCAAATATTAAAATTAAGTTAAACAAAATCAACGAATATTCTTAAAACATTCACCTAATTTAAAGTAAAACTCACGATCTGGTCGCTTATTCTTACTATAGTATTCATAACTTATCTTTATAGTTTTCTTTTTATGGGTATTAATTTTATCAGATCACGTCATTGTTTTGAACTTTAAAAAATTGGTCACCGTGTTGTTTTCAGCATAGACTGAAATACTACGAAAGTAAGGCTAAGTTAACGGCCTAACATTTCTTTTTGTCATGTGACATCGTCAAACTTAAGTTTGTTTATATATATATA
>JAFIDM010009631.1:158016815-158038881 GCA_023159025.1 Thereuonema tuberculata
AAAATGGATTAAATTGTTAATTATTTATCTTTTGCTTCTCCTGATGCAAATTAAATTAATTAATTTAATTTGCTTCAGGATGCAATTAAATGATGCAATTCCTGATGCAATTAAATTTGATGGGCTTAACAAATTTTCTAGTTTCAATAAACAGTCCTTACCTCTCCAGTGTAAGACATCAGCCTCTATTTGGCTCATTTTCGCATTGTAATAGGTAGAAGGGATCCCAATGCACTTTTGGTGTACATATACTAACTTGACGGAAGAAAGTCCATTTTTGATAAATTATTGTTTTCTTAAACCGAAATCATTCAAATACACAACAATTTTATAAAAGCAAATAACTTATTTGCTGAAAATTCACATACAAAGCAGAAATTGAAGTAAATTGAAAGATTTCTTTTACTCGCCAATGAGAAATAAAAACTTCATAGAAATTATCCATAACTCTTTCATTTTGTTCCAATCATGTACTCGAAGACTTGTTATCCTAATCTCTCAATCAATAATATATACGATGTTTAAAGGGATATGAATAATTACTATAAAAAATACTGGGAGCCAAATCATGTTGGTTTGCTTTATTTGGGCATGAAATCGTTGATCAATGACGCCTGGAGTTACAAAATCACAGTTGAATAAATATTTATAATTGTAGAATTTTTTTTATTATTATTTTTTTTTTTTTTTATCTGCAATGCAGAGAAAAAAAGGAGGAAACACTTTATCACTGAATAATTGTGTATAATAATTACAATACAAATAGTATTAAACATAAGATAATAATAAATGATAACACAAATAAAACACTTTAAGTCCTTTAAACACTTTAAGCAAAAGTTGGTGCTGAGAAAGCTGGATGAACAATCGATTATCCAAATTTGTTATCCATTCTTTCGTGGCGCGAACCATACCTTTGGTTTAAATTGATTTAAATGGTGCTCAAAAATACTAATAAATAAAAACCATAAAGGTAAACAATGAAGGCTAAGAAAAAGTAAAAAAGCAACAATGATCGGAAAGTATAAAGAAAAGAAAATTAAAACACAATGCTTCCCTACATTTTAGACAAAACTCTCTTACAAGGGGAAGTGCGTGACCTCGAACGCTGAGAACCTCACGAAAATGTGCTTAGAATATAAATCACTCATGCCAAAAACAGTGGTATTTGTCATTCCCATGCAAAACTGCACGTCTTACCACGAGAAACATTTGAATGATCACCTATTGAAGGTCCAAGAGAGAAACTTTGGTAACGCGAAGAAACAAAATATCGATATAATAGAACCAAAAACACGCATATTTCAATGTCGTGACTATTATATTATATAAAAGCGTTATTCTGTCTGTCATTGTCGTAAGACTTTACGTTTTTCCAATTTTGTGACCAAACTATAAGATAGATTGGTCATATAAATGGATAAAATGTAGAGCTTTTTAAAACAAACAAAAAGCTACAGAAATCTTTCGAAAAAAGTTTTTGGTTTCCAAGATGGCGCCTTTTAAAGGGTCAAATTTTGACTTTTTCTCAATTTAAACGAAAAGTACAAAAGTTGGAAGAAAACATTATATTGAGAAAATGTTGGTATTTGATAATTCTATCAGTCATTAACAAACGTTTCGGCGTTTGGAAGATACATGCAAAAGGAAGTGTTTTTGCGGCAACCCCCCCCCCCCCGTATGAGTGCCAAAGCGCGATACACCTGAGTTAAGCGGAGAAGCCCAGAACGAGCTGGGAAGTCGTGTATTCTCCGATCTCCATATTAATTTGCTAAATAAATAAAGGTTTTTTTTTTAAATGCTATATATGCAAGGGTTCCGGAGCGAAGCGACGGTACCCGTCTAGTATTGCTGTATTTCCCTCTATTTGGTCCTATTATATCGACATTTTGTTTCTTCGCTTTACCAAAGTTTCTCTCTTGGACCTTCAATAGGTGATCATTGAAATGTCTCTCGTGGTAAGACGTGCAGTTTTGCATGAGAATGACTCATACCACTGTTTCTGGCTTGAGCGATTTATATTCTAAGAACATTTTCGTACGGTTCTCAGCGTTCGAGGTCACGCACTTCCCTTGTTAGTAAAATTGGAGAAGCAGTTGAAGGGAAAGAAGTTAATCCGGAATTACATTTATTTTACATGGTGTATTAATAAATAAGCTGATTTTTTTAAAATGGATTTTCTATAGTGGTTCTCATTTTTTTGTCCAAGGAAGAGTATTTTCTGACGTGAGGAATCGAGCACACTGAATAGAATGTTTAAGTTGGCATGGAGATTCACCCAAGGCCAGTTTTCTTTTAAAGTGTTAAAAAATACTTATCCAGAAGTGAAATATATTTCTACGAATACATTCAAATAATTAGTCACCAAATGCTATTACAAAAAAGGGACTCTATAAATTGTTAAGTTCTAAACATGAAAATCTCTTAAAATTTAACAAAATCCGATGAACGACATTTTTTCAATATGTGCTAGATAAATAAAACTAAAACATGCCTACTTTCGCGTTCTATCGAAACTCCTAGCACACTCTTTGAGAATAAATGATTTACAATAGTAATTGCAATTACTGTAACAAAAACGTGCCCTCACTCCCCTATAGCACGACAAATGAGTGAAAATTTACCTGAAACATGGGAAGCTCCAAAAGGGCCATGTGACTGAGCATTCTTAAGGCAGCAATGGTTACAGACAAGGTACACTGAGCAAACTGTGGGGGTGGTGTCTCTCCCCGAGAAGGAGCGCCGCTGTGCAACAACATACCATACAACAGAGAGACCGTCCCTACGAGTCCCGTAACTCGTAAAGTGGCGATGAATTGCGTTGGATCTTCTCCTTTTCGTTTCTCGAAGACATGACTGCATCTACAAAAGAACACCATGCTGAATTAAAGAAACTTAAGTTACACAATTTACAGATTAATCAGTTACCAATACAAAATATATTAAAAGATCTATTTGCGAAACACATTATCAAATTTAATATTCTAATATTTTCCCCAAATAAAAAATATGAAACAGTCTATAGTATTTATGGTACTTTCATTCTAACCACTAAGCTAAGTAGAAATTCTGTAAAACCAAGATTTCACGACTTGTAAGATATTTCGTGTCGTACCTATCTCAAATTGCAAAACAAAGACATTAAATAAACTGACAGTTTACTCGTATTTAATCGTCCAGATTTTCCAACACTAACGTTCTGCTTATAACGAGATAAAAATTATCATCATCATTTATAAGAAATTACTAACACAATTGTCGCTAAATTCTGAATATGCAAATCAAAGTTACACGAAATTAAATCAATTCTCACTCAAACTAAGGAACAATGTTGCTTCATAGAACTTTGGGATAACTATAAATTTGCAAATGACATCAACTTCTATTAAGCTAATTGCTGCAGCACATCTGATTCGTCTTCTCTTTTTTATTAATTTAAAATTATTGTACCCTCATAATGTGTTTGTCAGTTACTGAAAATAATTAATCAGCAATCATAAGGAAAAAAAAAAGACTAAATGCTCACGATTACAGAGCTGTAATTAATTTATTTACGTACTGTAAGAGAATTCAATTAAACAAATTAATAATATTAATACGAAGTACTGTTGGATCACTGTTCTAAATCTCGTGGGTTCTATATAAGCCAATTTTGATTATGCCACTTAATCAAAAGTGACACACACATATAACAAAAAAAAAAAAAAAAGGCGTAATATGTAAAAAAAAATTATTACCACTTTCCCTCTGCTGTTTCAAAAACTTTTTATTAGTCTAGTTTTTGACAAAGGCTGATAATGTGATCGCCAAAACAGTTTCACGATCTATACAATAAGAATATAATTTGTTAAGTTCGTAAGAGTTTGCTAGTATACAACCAAATGTACAGCATTCACTGCAATTATCCCAACAATGTAATATTCATTGTTGAAATGATATGTTCAAATGAATTAGAATCACATTTTATTGATTGTAATTTTTAGAACAGTTTGCAATTATCATTAACATCCCATTAATTCGAATTAACCAAACCCTGGATAGTCATTTAAGTGTGTATGGTTTTTTGTTTTTTAATCAAGATAGAAAATTTTTTTAATCATATATCCTTTATAAATATTGCGGGGTTTTACCATTTTAACAATAACCAAATATTCTAATAGTTCGATATTTCATTGTGTGTTGTGACTTTATATAAATAATATTAATTCCAGTCAACAAAGATTAGATAAGATGATATATTTAGAAAAGACAATTAGAATTTTTTTTTGTTTTAATTTCTGGTGGAAAAAAATTTATTCCGAAGTATATTTCCCAGATATTGTAACACATGACACCTAACTGAGATTTATTCGTGCGTAGAGTCAGTATAGTTCAGAGGAGCCTTTTTTTTTTCTTTCAAAATTTCAGCAAAATTTAAAATATCAATTGTCACGAGGTCCCCACCAGTCAACCAAAAGAAAACAAAACGAAAACATGGGCACTGCTATTGATGTGGAAGGCGGATAATTGTAATGACTCCACAGCTTCTATACCAGAGCATTTCATGTCAGTCGACCTTTATGGTGAATGAGTGCAATAAACTCGTAGTTGAAAATATATGCGAGTTCTTTACAATGACTTGTGTTGACATTACAAGTACAGCAGAACTGCAACTTGATGCTTTCGTACACCTCTCTTTCTATACTTCTGCTAACAGAAACTCTTCTACGAAACTCATACCTCCGCTTAGAATAAAATCTCAACGGTTTTGAGATTCTTTCGGTGAGGTCTATCTGCCCATCAAATTTCATGTCTCAAAGAGCTTTCCCAACTGAAAGTAACACCGGGCAGACAAAAAACATGCTATGTCAGGAGCCTCTGAAGAGCGACATGCGGCTTAGTCGACTGCTGTAAAATTTTGTGACCTGAATATAAAACTGCCATAATCCGTGATTTTCGCACGCTATTGGGTGACTTTTCAATAATTCCATAATTTCGATTAAAATTCGTTTCACTAACAACTATTCTTAATCCTGTCTTCACTCTTACCATCGGCTAATCGTACCTAAATTTTATACATATACTTTAATTCATGTATTTTAAGAAAATTTTACAAATATCTAACACTGCTTTAAACGATAGCTATAAAAGGTAATAAACATGATTTACAAAACAGAAGCAAACATGTTTAATAATAAGTTAATGTTCTGTAAATTACACTAAATAAATGAATTCAGAGTAAATTACTTTCTCTGATTTTAACTGGTACTGATTTGAACCTTGCATCGCATCAACTTCTGTTTGTGAAACTTTATTTTTGTTTTTACCTGTTCGAAAGAATGTTTGTAATAGCGGTAAGGAGACCCATTGCATGCAACAGGAATTCGGATACTTGAGGTTCACTATCAATTGGTCCTCGAACATTGTTGAAATATTGTGCCAGCTTATCGACGATACCAACGCTAACGATATAACTGAAAGAGTAAAAAAAAAATATATATGTATAGACTATATATATATATATTCATGAGTGTAAGAACGAAATAAAACGAGAGAGATAAGAGATAGAAAGAAAAGGAGAATGGTTAGAGAAAAGAGATGGAGGGTGGGTTCATCAGTGGCCACAAGGGGGAGAGAGAGAGGGTGGATCTGAGTGGAGATAGAGGGCGCAGGCGCAGCTGCCTTGCCAATTCGATTGTGGCAGGTGAAAGGAACAGCGCTAATTCCATTATGGCGGTGCTCAATCATCGTTTTGCGCCAAAATTCAATTTCGAACTTGCGTATTTCCCTAATTAGGCGGGGAGTGAGAGCTCTCAGCGCCATCTTCACAGAAGACATCGGCGACAAACTTGTTGCTGATCTATAATTAATTCCCGCCAAGACAACTGCGCGGATCCACGGTAAGAAAACAAAATAATGGCGGGAGAGGAGGCAGGAAGAGCATCAATAATTCATGGGCGTAAAGGAGGGACCGTTGGGTAATGGACCCTCCTCCCCCGCGCATGACGAGGAAGGAACCCCTGAATTTTAATATAGCAAAGAGACCAACTCATGAATGTGAGAGCATTTGCGTGTTCGGTCGTCTAATGAAACTGTTGGATCCTTTGCTCTTGAAACTGTTGCCTTTGTTGGGGGAGGGGGTAATGAAGAATTAATGACGTCTCGGCAGTCTACGGGGGGCAAATTAAAGGGAAACAATCGGATTAGAGGGACAGCTGTTCGGCACGGGGGTGGCACATATGGCTCCGACTGCGACAAAGTAGCTTACCACAGACTATTATTTAGAGAGCCAATGACGACTCCTAATCGGCAAACTATATTTCGCAAGGATAATTTATCTCGATCCCGAGGTGGAAATTTGTTCGATAGAAATTCTTCAGTCAACAGGATTCTCATATCGCAGCGAATCATTCGAATCTCAAAGCCTTCTTCAATTGTTTTTTGGACTAGATTTTAAAACGAACCCGAGATGAGCAAAATAAATAGGTCTACAAAGTAGATACATTTGATAACAGATGGGAGAAGGATAAAGATATATAAACAAATTCATATAAATAGGAATTGGTCTTTAGAATAAAAATTTGTCTCACAGTACAGCAATATTATTAAAATTTGCAATTAAAAAAATAAATAAAGCTTAATTAAAGAAGGGTAAATCACTGCAGTTATTACGGATAGTCGAGAAATGACTAAAAAGCAAAGGGAAGGTCAATAAATTAAACGAATGGAAGTCAGAGGTTCCCAAAATTTCTCAGTTCACGCTGCACGGTGTCTCAGCAATCTAAACCTAGGTTGCCATCTTCTGCACTTTGGGTTCAGTGTTTCCTTCAAAAATCTGAAATATCCCACGGCGCACAATTTGGGAACCACTATTGTAAGCAATAACTTCAAACACAGATACATTTGCTTAATAAATACCTGAAAAAGTTGTCCTTTTCTTGTATTTATGTTATTAAAAAACTCTCAAGTTGTTTTCAACTCAAGTCTCTTCTGAGTTACTTTAAATGTTAAAACACGATATAATGTGAAATAATAACGGTCTTCTCTTGGTTTTTTTTTTTTTAAATGTTATCCTTTGTTTTATTTGATAATTAGAATTGTGTAAAAAAAAAAAAAAAAAAGATGATTTTCGCCGCAGGAATCTTGTAAGTCCTCTAAAAAAGTAAAATAACAGCACATATTTATAAATATTATTCTCTTTTATCCACCTTTTATTTGAGTTCTCTTTTAAATCTGAAAACATAACTCTTCAAAAATAAAAAATAAAAATTATTGATCATTTTAAAGGTATGTTTTGACAAAAGTAGAACACACTTTTCCTAACTCTAGAATATGAACAGCATTAATAGATAAAAAAAGCTCGTTTTTACTAGTTGCAATATAAAATAAAGACGATTTATCTGTCTTATTCATCTACATAAAATAACGTGGAAACATCTTTCCATTTTTGTTTCTGAAATTCACAATTTTACTTCAAAATCCCTTGTGTTGCCATTGTTTTTGTTAATAATATTTCACACCTCATTTTATCGCAAGGGTCATTCAAGAAACGGATTAAAAAAAAAACGGCCAAAGGGTCCGTGACAAACAGGTGCTGAGGTTGGCAGAAAGAAAGGTGGCAGTAAATATTTGGTAGGAAAAAAAATTAAAAAAAAAGCTATAAGTGATTACTAACTTAGTTCTTAATCCCAACTTTGCCCAACGTGATCCTCCATACGCCCCTGGAAGAGCTTAATCGATATCTGATCTACAGACTCAACAAAATCACAGCCATATATCTACATAACAGCAACTGTAGGAGACCATATTTATTTGAATACAAGATAAAGCCACATGTAACACATACTGTCAAAAAAAAAAAAAAAAAAAAAGCAATTCATACAAAACTCTAAATCTGTGATTTTATAAGTACAGTGGACCTCGGGTTACGAACTTAATTGGTTCCAGAACTCGGTTCGTAACCTGAAACGTTCGTAACCCAAAACATTGAAATCAATGAAATAGAGACGATCGTTTCACGATGAAAGAATCGTTCCTTTTTATTAACATCTGGTTGTTTAGCCGACAACGCAAAGAATACGTCTAACTTCACGTATTAAATAAAGAGAAAGAAAACAACCAAATAAATTAAATGTAAAATAAAATAAAAAAAAGATTTATGGCCAAGTGCACCAAACTTCAGTTACCTTTGATGACTGCAGTGTGGATGTAGCTAAAATTAGTGGGGGGTGCTGCTCCAGAAAAATTTTAGCCTTTGTTTTAAAATTGTGAAGGAAACAAACATGTATAAAAAGAAAATTTATTCAGAAACTTGATTAATTTCTTTTTATACATGTTTGTTTCCTTTCACACAATTTTAAAACAAAGGCTAAACTTTTTCTGGAGCAGCACCCCACTAATTTTAGCTACGTCCACACTGCAGCCATCAAAGTTAACTGAAGTTTGGTGCACTCGGCCATTAGTCTATCATTTTTACCGGTGGAGATAGTTGATTTTGTCATGCTGTACTCATTAGCGATATTACAAACACGAACGCCATTTTCATGTTTCATAATTATTTCTTTCTTTACCTCCACTGTTATACGTTTCTGTTTCCTAGCAACACCACTACCGTTCTTTGAACTCATAATAATTGATGGGGTTAACAAGGAAAGTAATGAAAGAGATAAACTGAACACAGTGTCACTGCTAAGAAATCTTTTACCGCCGTGTAGTAAGGTCAGTGAAAGCGAGGCTGCGCACGCGTGCAAAACTAGGCTACTAGGCTAGCGCTAAGCGATGTCGGTACTGCGTGGCCTTCGTTTGTCCTGTACGCGATCGTTTGTCTCCAACGTTAAACCTTGCTCTCTCTCTCTCTCTCTCACCTTCGTTCGTAACCCGAGTCGTTCGTAACCCGAGGTATCACTGTATGGCTAATTGTTTATGGGAAGTAGAATAAAAACATATCAACATCGGAGTGGTATATTTAACTCTTTGACAAATTACTTTAATAGCAGTTATTTAAAATGAAATGGACTATATGATTTATATTAAATTTACAATTAACAGGCTATGAAATAATTTATTTATTGATGCAAATAAAATAAGATCAAATGATATTTCAAAAGTAAGGTTATTAAGCCTTATTTCTGAAAGGAATAAGGTTTTGATAAATATATATTTAATTTTTTCCGTCTTCTAGAAAAAGTTTGGCGAGTGGTTTAATGCTGTATTTGAATACGTACAATTTTTCCATAAATCCTATTAAACCGTAAGTTTTACCTTCTTTGGAGGGTCTACAGATTATTATTACTGACATTTCCGTTTCTGATCCCCCTTCCCCATTTCCTTATTTGGCCCTTCACTTTGTGATAGATTAAATTCTGTTCAAAACAAGAGAATCCAATCATTGATCCGAGGCTGTGTGATACAGCAGCTAGAATAGCATATTAAACAAACAAACAAAAAAAAAAAATGCGAGTATCACAGGGGAATGACAGATGAGAGCAAAAAAAAAAAAAAGGATGTGACCGATGACGACAAAGAGGAGGGGGGAATTCATATCTATGCTGAACGCGGTTGTCACGCAATGTGTTTTATGCTTTATACTAATTACAACATATCTTCTCAGACACTATAAACCAGATATAATATCGGAGCTGCGAAAAAACTGGTAATTCTATTATGTAGATAAATGCCCCCGGTACTAAGAAACAGAGTCTATGAAGCATACACTATATTTCTTGAACACCCTGTATTCTAACTTAGGTATAATCTTTACCAGTAGACCTTATCAAGACATTTAGTTACACAAACGTGAGTCTTCTAAACAAACGGTCCTTTCAGGCACTCATCCTTTTGCAGTCACTGTCCTTGTTTTTTTTTAGGTAATCACAATGCGTTTACGACGAAATGCTGAGTTGTTTTTTTTCCTTTCTTTTGAAGTTTCATCAGATTTGTTGCAAAATAAATAAAGTCAATTTATGAGTCATCCTGTAGCATATTTTTTGAAAGACAGAATTGCAAACAGTTGTTTTATTTAAAAAAAAAAAAAAGAAAGAAAGAAAAGAAAAGAAAAAATTTAAATTTAAGAAATGTGAATTTCAAAACGCTGCACGTCCAACGAACCGAAGAAACTCAATCGATTTATGCATGTGCTGTCATCTGCGGCATGGGGAAATCGTCAGAGGCGACGCCCGACTTGGGATCGAAAG
Source organism: Thereuonema tuberculata (assembly GCA_023159025.1). NCBI lineage: Eukaryota > Metazoa > Arthropoda > Chilopoda > Scutigeromorpha > Scutigeridae > Thereuonema > Thereuonema tuberculata. The sequence goes on from JAFIDM010009631.1 coordinate 158,026,988, forward strand.
GATTACTAGGGGGGAAAAGGGTTGACACCTTATGCGACCAATTAAGTAGATTAATACGGAAATGAATCTCACCTGACCACGTCCTGTATTCGCTGTTCGAAGGAGTCTTCCGTTTCTCCTTTGGCCGCTACACCTACCAATACGGAAGCGACGAGTTGCATCAACGCCCCGGCTACAGCGTCCACAGGCAGCGTGGTTACGATGCTACCTGGAGAAGAGCTGAAAAGGTGGCTGCAATTGTCTGGGATCAGAAGCTATCAAAAGATACAGAGTCAATGTTTTATTACATTTTATAGTAAATGTGATCAGTGAATTTTACTTAGTGGGAAAACGTAAACCAGAAAACTTCTTTTAAGATGAAATCCTTATGGTTTGGATCGTACCAAATGCAGAAACACATTCTATTACGGAAATAGGATTGTACAAGACTTGTTTTAGAAAAATTTCACAACCATAATAACTAATGTAATTTTATTATGTAGCAATTCTACAATTATGTAGCTGATAAGATAAAAATAAAAAAATAAAAATTCGCGAAAGATATATAAAAAATGAACAGTCCTGTGCTGGAAACATTTATTTTGTAAAAGTTTTCGTCTAAACATTTCAATTTACGGTTTTCTGGAATTAAGTTCTCAAAAAAAAATAATAGCAATAAATGAATGTTATAAACATACATTTTAAAATAAATTGTTTTATATCTAATTTTTCTAAAGAGAACTTTGAGTATTTTATTTAAGCGAACTTAAAATAGATCTCCCTTAATACAAACATGCGGCTCAGTAAGGCCCCGTTAGACACCAAGTACTTTTTCTTTTCTAATATTTGTTTATTATATGTCTCCTTTTTCACATCCGAAAGTGAAACAAGGCTGATAAAAAAAAATACTAGATTGGAAAAACAAAACAAAGGAACAAATAGATAGGTAGGCTATATATTAAAAACAGCAGAAGACTATATATAAATGAATTTGAAATTAGAAAAGTTAGATTAATAACTTTTCATACAATATCTGTTCAAAAAAAAATATTATGAAAATATTTTAATTTCGGCTTTTGTGTCAAGAAAAAAAAAAATCACTTTTTTGTATTTTTATTTTTTTTTCCAGGAGGAGGATGTTGAGAAGCGCAAGCCAAACTGAATCTGGAGATAAATCCATCGATGGGAAAAAGCCGTGCAATCTGAAGGAAAGGCGCATGCGCACAGACTGCGTAATGCCCTTGTTTTTCATGTGCGGAGCCTAATACAGCAGATTAGAAAGGGGGGTTGGTGAGAGGGGTGCTCCCGTCCCCAGCGACATAACTGTACATAATTTATGAGAGTAATATTCTGCCTTTCAGGGTATTACAGGATCAATACGTTCCCCGTGAGCCTACGAATCGAGAAAGAACCGGTCCAGAGGGCGCAACGGTCACCTTTGCCAACAATGTATGCCACACGATACAACAGCACTTTCCTATTGTATATGTACTCATTTATAAGTCTTCAAAAAAGAAAAGAAAAAAATAAGAAAAAGAAAATTCGTAATTTGTAAACATGTGGCTTCAATGGTACAAATCAGATAATTATCCTGAAACAAAATTTGTAAAGATTAAGGACACCGAAATTTATAACTATTGCTTATTTAATTAACAACTATATAAAAAAAGACATGTCCCTCCCTATTAGTCTGGATTTTCTTGTTATTCATCATTTGGAATTCTCTGAATACATTCTAACTTATCTCGTATACATTCGTGACAAATTCAACTTATGACTCGAAATTACGGAGGCTCACCTGTTCGTTAGCAAGTAGTTCAATGTTCCACCAATCAGAATATGTTACATTATTATTATAAGTTAATCCCTAAACAAAAATAAAAAGGATTAAAATGAAAGTATCAATTGTTGGAGAAATTAAACTAAAATCATATATCAAAAATGACTATTATATACATCAAAGCAAAACCACAGTAAACTATAGGGATTCAATCCATGAAAAAAATCCTTTTAATTCAGAAATTTTTCATGGCAGACCTGATACATATACATTTGCTTTTTATTACCCCCACCTCCCGATTTCGTAACAATAAACGTGGATGTGTATTAGGGTTTTAATTTACATGAAATATAGTAATGTTTTCTGACAACCTCTCGACAGCCTGTCAATATTTCAAGCCTGTGCCAAACCCAGATTCGAAGGTGCCATTAAATATTCAAAGCGAGCAAATAAATACCGGTTGGAATGGACCGTGGCCATCCAAGGCGATAACGTAAAAAATGAGCACACCATAAAGCAATGGCTCCCCAAAGAGCAGTACTTAGTTCACTGGAAATAGCCCAATGCCTCTTTTATAATCACTCCACGATTCAGATTATAGCTCAAGTTACTTATGTAGAATCTTAATAGTACACAGTGCTTTGGAATTTTAAATAATATTCAGTTAGTAAATTAACTTTACATAAAACACTCTTACCCTCTTCTTTTTTTTTACTCTTCAGATTTTTTTTTTTATTATTATTATTAACTTCGTTCCAAGTGTCTGAAAAATTTCATATCCTCAGTAATTTTATTTCTTATTTATTCATGAAACTATTTTTAAAACATACAAGAATTCAAAAACCTGAAGTTTAACTCGTCTTGAGACTTATGTAAGCTTAAAAATACTGAAATAACAATTTGAAATTTTAATACTAACTGATTGTTAAATAACACCAATAAATCAGACTGTTTAAGAAGACTGAATTGGAATTATTTATCTATAATTAATTTATCTACTAATCTATAACAATATAATTTATCCTTAATAATAATAATATTAATAAAAACTAAACAATATTCATCTTTTAATACATCTTCAAAGATTTTTACATTTTAAGGAAAAAAAAATTAAATCAAGAATATTTTGGAATCATCAGAGCTAATTTGAAATTATGAAAAGGTAAACTTTGAAATCTCTTCATATAAAAAAGTTTTTAGTGTTGTTGTAACCTTTAAGTAGCGCTAAGAAAACTTAGCGGTGAAATTGGGAACTACACTATGGTTAAATATAATTAAATGATTGTTTCTCTATACAAATTCACAGAATTATTTTTCTATACATTTGGAATTCCACTTAGGCAACAAAGTGGAGTTGGTCCGTGATTTTAAGCAGAGAGCGCAACAGTTTCTAGAATCTACTAGAAATCTGCCCTAGATTACTATGTTTTATTTAAATGCTTGTAGAATTTTAAGGTTGATCTTAGGAAGGCTAATTTGTCCTAAGAATAGTTTTCAAAGTATTAGTTTTTTAAGAAAGTACACAATCAACACTTTCTTTTCATGAAAAGAACAGAGGAAAACTTTCTTACCAAAAGAACTAGCTTTCCTCATAATTAATACTATGTCAGAAGTTATAAAATTTAAACATTACAATAATCTGTTACAGGCAAAATAACCAATAACTTAACAACTAAAAGAAATGTTTCATACAAACGTTCAATATTATAAAATCTGTTGGTGTATCGAATTTAAGATTCCTGTATGCATAATATCAAGACTGCACAGAATCTTCCAGAAGTATCGACGATCAGCGTATCTGACAGACGTTTTCGAACAAGTCAGACACTTAGTCCAGATTAGCAATGCAATGCAATGTCATCTTGCACAGTTCACAATCATTTTATAGAAGTTGGGCTGAAACCCTCGGATTCCATTAGTTATGTGCGTCTGATGCCGACTCTTTCTTTTACATAGGTCTCCTAGAATCGAACGACTTTAGAGCTTGGTTTAGTCGCTTCTACTTTGACGAAAGTGATGAACAAAAAAGGGTGAGATGATAACAAGAAAAGTGGCACATAAACAGGACACTACAAATGGAAAGTCCAGATATAACGATCGTGAACACTACCTCATTTTTCAAAAGGCAGTAATGAAAGTTGCACTATGTTGAAACCATCACCAATCCAATATTCATTCCATTCTTTGAGACTTATGGAGAATGCGATGTTGTTGTAGTGTCCCCGGATCCCTTTTCGGATCACTGGTCATAGATGCACACTCTATGATGGGGAATTTTGTTGCCTTACTGTGGTTTGGATATTCTTATCCAGGAGGCACTCTAAGGTGACAGTCAGACTTATGCCTCCTATGAAGAGAAACAAATACTGAAGAAAGAAAGAAACATCCAAACCCCGCGCCGGGATTCGAACCCAGATAGCGACACATGTGCCTCATGCCAGACCGCCGCCCAGACCACTCAGCCATGCCAGAGAATGCGGTATTGCAAGCATTATCAGATTTGTTCTGTGAAACAACAATATCTTCCCAAAGCCTGTCAAAACACAAGATATGTTACCAACACAGCGCCAACAGCAAATTTGATATCTGCATATAGGTCTACTATATCTAGATTCAAAGCTGAATTATTGGTCTAGTAATAAATGAATACCGTTAACACAAATGTTATTTAATAGATTGTGGAAGTCGACAGTTGGGGTTCTTAAACTAAACATGAATTGAAGCTGATCACTACTGAAATCAAACCAGAAACATATGAAAACTTTTACACCTTATAAACCCAAAATCATAACGGTTTTCTATTCATATTCTCGATATCAGCTTCTGGGATAAATTTTTTATTCGAAAAATCTCGTATAAACTACATTTAAACTTCCTATAAATTGTCTTATTTCAGAAAAAAAAAAATGTTCCGATTTATAAGGGATGTGTTTCCGTTAAGTTTATTTGGTGTAAATTCCAAATATTAAATTACTCAAATTACTAGTTCGTCCGCTAGAAGCTGTCAAAATATGTTTGGAAACTGTTGTGCTCTGAGAGTTTTGTTCAGTGTCTACCTCCGAAGAAAAAGCATAGACAGACGTTTGTTAACCGAAAGCATAAAATAAAAATAGGTACTTTTCATAGAACTGACTCACATACACGGGAAAGCCGATTGCTTGAGATGCCAAACCTCCCAAACATGACTTTTTCTGGTACTCACGCGAGTCACTTTTTGCTATTTTAAAAGAATTAAATAAATTTTTACTGTTTTGAATTAAAATAAGTTTTCTGCTCACTGTACATGGGGCAACCACCAGAAACAGTTTCCCGCTATGGGCGCCTCTATCGGGTAAAAGGAAAATTTACCCAATTTGCAAATTTGAATTTCTTTTTTATTTTAACTTCTTAGGAAAAAAAAAAAATAATCGCCTGGTTCCTAATGCGTTTGAACGGCGTTGTCAACAAGTTTTAGTTTAAAAAAAAAAAAGGAAATAAAACGAAATTGAACTTTCCAGTTGAAAGTTCAAACAATACTTTTCATAAAGATGTGTCTAACTAGGCAGAAGATTTAAAAAAAGGATCACAAAACGAGAAAATTCGTTGTTTTAACTTAGAGGAGACGGCTGCTAAGAAAAGATCACTACTTTTTATTGAAAGAATAACCTAGGATTACCAAGATTTCAGGAAGACATAGGTATTAGAACAACAATCTTTCGACAAAGCGTGTTTAACTTTACAGGTCATTTACAGAAGGGAATGAGATGGCTTTTTGCACAGCTAATAATCAGCAGTAAAAACTGAAAACGCTATTACACTCCCAAATAAACTTAGATCTAGCATTGATTGGCGGCTTCCCAAACCAAATTATACCGAAATCCAAACATGTGCTAGACAAACTATGACGATTATTTACGAGGAGTTATGTGCTGATTTTTCCTATGGCAATGATTGCCATAGACAGAAGTATACACAGGTCTACTGTCAACAACAGTAGTCCTATTGCGTGATGATATTCGTACGTAAACGACAAATCTAAACATTTCAACTATGGTAGCAATTTGGAAAGAAAGCATTATATCATTTCTTTTATTCTCCAGATTTATTGTCATATAATATCTCTTAAGTATCTTCAAAGATTCTCTCGGCCAACGAAAGTTCACTGATAAGGTAAAGAGCAACCCGTAGCCATTATGCGGAGCTTTGTCATACATGCACTTTCCAATCAATGGGATTAATATATTTATGTTTCAAAGAGATCATGTACTGAAAATAAAGACTCATACTGATTTATGTCGGTTACATTATAGAAGCACAGGCGAACCATATAGAAGACAGAAACTATCCACCAATATTGTATTTATCATCTAGATAGATAATGGTAGGTGTAGGCATTGTATCTCATTGTATTAATGAAGAGCTATATAGAAAATTAATCATCATGGCGTTACACGAATCGCCGAGTTGAATTGGTGATATTTTAACCAATAGTACTGTCAGGAATCGGGGGTTTATTACGTAAGCGAAAAGATTAAGGCCACCTGTCCATCAAACTTCTTTTAAATCCGGTTACTGTTTATTATTATTTATTAACAAATTCTTTTCCTCTCTTTGATTGATACTTATAAAACCATGAAACTTTGACATTTATAATTTTGACTGAAAATTAGAAATTTCAATAAAAAGTATGGAAACAGTAAGAAACACTATCGCCGCAAAACAATCGAAATAAACCGTGAAGTATGGTGTTCCAGGATAAAAATATTGAAACATCACGATCATTATTTTGTTAGTCAATGAATCTCTCCTATCTGACTGTATTTATCTGACAGTAAGGAAATCAATGATAACATCTGCAGAAACTTGAGTACATTTTTCTCCATAGACATAATTACTGCCAGATGCTAGTCTTTGTCTGTGTTTCTCAGCCAACTACGAACATCGTAAATAAACGTTCTCAAAATTTAAATTTTTTTTTTAGCTAAATTAAAAAAAAAAAAAAAAAAAAAATCAGCAAAAATGAGGGAGATAAAAGATATTTTTCCTTCCTTGACTTCTTTTTATTTCATTTTTCCTTAATTTCCGAATTTAAAAATGGGCAAAATTTCTTGTTATATGGGGATCTTCAAATTTTGAAGATTCATAAGTTGGTACAGAGGAAAACTAAAATAAATAATAAAGGCTAGTAATTTTGAAAATTTATCTGAGGCGAAATCTGGTAGTTTTTTACTTTTTTAGTTTAGGTGAAAAAAAAAAAAAACTATTATAAAACCGGCTTTGCATAAGTATTAAGGAATGTGTTAAGTGTACGCAATACTCGACAAAGTCAACAAGTGTATCGAAACAAATATCATTTCCTGAGAAACACGTGATCTGCTAACAACAACTTAGTTAGGTTATATACTGAAGATCTGGAAAATATTAACTCTACCCTGGCGAAAAATAAATCAAAAACGTGTTCGTTACTCTCGTTAATTGCACTGATACTTCCACAGCCAGTACTTGGCTTCCATCGTGAGCGGGTAAGAGTAACATATTTTTTCTAGAAAAGCTTACCGTGATCTATAGAAAAACAAAAAAGCCTCAGATGCCAGAACAACGGATCCAAACCAAACATTTATTCTCAAGTTGTTAACTATTATTACCGTATCTTTTATAATTCTGAAATGTAACGAAGACAGTCAAACTTTCGAGAATATATTTTACACCGTCTCGTAAACATCCGTGATTATACTTAAAAAACAAAATGAAGTTTAGTATTAAAGTTTGAATGGAAGACTGAAAATGAACTAAGAATGTAAAAACAGCTGAGCGTTATAACCTGAACGCAGAATTTAAAAATTTCCTCCATTTACCAACGATTTACCCTTAACAAAATGTACTTGCATTTTTAATACACTATCATCAAACGAAACTGCTCGAAATTTGTACAATTTCTAACAAAATTGTGAAAATGCTTCTGTTACAAGTGATCGATTCCAACTAAGCTGGAATTTTGTCGATGGCATTTTGCTAAACGATTAACTATAAAATTTTCATCAAAATCCAATGAATCGTCAAAATCGTCATGAATAACAAAAACGTCGTTGTGTTAAATACATATGTAAGGGTCTTGCTCGCTTCATTCTCGCACCCTCCAACAATAGTTTAGATAAATATGATACATGTTCCTTTTAAACGTAGTTACGATGTCCGAAATTTTCCGCTGCTTTTTATGAATAACTTGACATGAATTTGGATAACTCGTATATCTCAAAAGGCAACAAAGCGATCAAAGAATGTATAAACTTTCAGAGAAGAAGATATATGAGCCGTTTATTTTGAAAGGGACCTAAGTCCATTTTTCAATGTTTTTTTTGTTAACTGTAGTAACGTGTGCAAATTCCACGTTAGCAGTCATAGACCACATTTTGCGATTGAGTATATTCAGATTAAAAGATAATTTTGGACACACAAGTTACTGCAGTAACTTCAATACTGAAAAAATTACTTTGAAAGTATAACTTCAATACAGGACTTAGGTCACTTTCAAAAAAACGGCTCATATCCTGTCTGTTTTATAATATGTAGATAATATAAAGCTTGGCTATCTTAAATTACTTAATACAAAAATTTAAATACATGAAACAAATTTAATATATATAAAAAAAATCAATCACGATTTTTTTTTTGTATTCTTTCATATTTTATCGTTGAACTGAAGCAAACTAAAAAACTCAAAAAGGACAAATTAAGAAGTGAAATTTACGATTTAAAAATAAATGAAAAGGGGCATTTGAAAACGAAAGCCATTCAACTTTCTTTATCTTTTGAAAAGATTAAAATAAAAAGGGATTTTCTCGGTTTAAAACGCCATATAACGTGAAATACATAAAGCAATCCAACCATTATTATTTCAGTAGTCTCACGTATTTACAGAAACTGAAGAACTCTTCGCAGCGGAGATTAATACGATAATGAAACATTCATAGTAAGAAAGAAAATTGTCTCGGGCCTTTCTTAAGACAGATTACAAGAAAAATTGGATCTAGAACAGAGCTGAAGATTAAATATGCAGTGCTCATAATTTGCGAACAAAGGCAGGAGATTAGGTTAGACGGTACGGGGCAAATGCACTATTGGCTGGAGGACAGCGTCCCTGCACGGATGGGAGCATGCCGCCTTGTGTCACTCTTCATAAAACTTGCTTTAAATCATGGCTTTAATTGGATTGCCTGCGTCAACGCACAGCGAAGACAGCGCGCCAATTTTTTTTTTTTTTTTTTTTTTCCTCACCTTAAATATAAGTTTTGTTCACGAAGAATAATTGACTTTCAATGGTTCGATAGATAAACAGAGTTTTAGAAAAGATTTTAATCACTTTTTTCCCTTTTTCTTTCCATAAATCAAAGTCAACATATCTACAGTGATGCATCAATCTCTACAAATATAAGAAATTTCATTTCTTTTTTTTTCTTTTTAATATCAATACTGAAATTAAAAAAAAAAAAAAAAAAATTACACAAATGTTAAGTTTCCAACTAAACTTTCCAATTCTCTAATTTTAATCCGTTTCACTGTTTAATTTTGTTAAGAGTATCATCCTTTGACAGAAGTTATATGTTGCTTCCATTTCCTATATCAAATAAAAGAGTACCGGTATCTGCAATGTATGAGATTGTTTTATTTATTTTTTCTCGGCTGATATTTCTGTGCTTTCTTTTTTTTATTTAGTCTTAATCTTCATAAATGATGTCTGAGTAATCCCTTATCAAATAACTTTATTGAGAAAAGGAAACATTTTTATTAACATTAGAAGACGTCGTAATAGCACAAAAAAAATTAATCTCGAAAACAACAAGTTGTTTAAGCCTACTTTCCTGACTTTTATGTTAATAAAGACCACAAAAATATATGTATATATATATATTTACGAGTACTGTAAATTATAACATCTGCTAAATGCAACCTTCAAAATGTTTCATTTGATGAAAACTAATTAATCCGCAAATACTTAAAAGTTGCCTAAACTAATTAATTTTAATCATATCAAAACAAATTGACACTGAATCACGAAACAGATTAATTGGCTGTTTCTATTTTTATTCTTCTTTTTTCTACGTGGATTTTTATCATCTTCAAGACAAATTTCTCTACACACGAAAACTTTCAACTACAAAAGTAACATCGTACCTTGTTCTTAAATATGTCAAGTTTCAATAAATTCCATACTCCGGTTCAAAAGTTAGGAGGAGAAAAGACTAATTTTATAAATATTACAAACAAAAATAACGAAAAGCAGGAAAGTTTTATTAATTCTACATTTAATATTTCCCTAAAAATCGACACTGATTCCATCTCCTGATAACGAACAATTGTTTAACTGAGCATCTTGTGTGGAAATTTAAACTGCTCAAATGGAAAGCTGATGTACGAAAATGTACATGTAAAAGAGTATTATTCAGATCGTGAGGATATTTATACTGCACTTAATAACACTTCATAAATTGACTCCCTTCCTTAGGCTTTCTTAATACTTGGCGATTAGTCTTGTTGATAAAATTTTAAAACCTGTTTCTTTATTTTTCTTCCGTAAATCACACTTCATATGTTTACTTGCCAATAGTAAATTCAACGGTTGTCTTGGTAACAGCGACAACCACTTCCGATTCCTTCTTAACTACTGCTCAAAATACATTCATTTCAAACCTTCGCTAGAAAAGAATTGTAGACAATTATTGCAAAATAAATTCAACCAATCAGCAACTGATGTTACCCGAAGTAGCGGGTGTTGAACTGTGATGATTTTAATCGCCGTTTAACCAAACTAGAACCACCACGGAACTCTGGGCCACTGAGTTCCGCAGAAAATGTTTGACATTGTGTAGGCCATTTTGTTGGCGCAAGTCAACTTTTTTTTTTTTTTTTATTGCCTTTTTTTGGTTGATTTTCACTGATTCTAGAAATCAGGATTTTTAGGAATTAGCAATTTTTACTAAATCAGTGCCTCTTAGCTTAAAAACTTGAAAATCTAAATCATTTTAAATCTTTTACGCTGTCTAACTGAAAAAAGATGAACAATGAAATAAAGCGAAGTTTCTTAAGGTGCTTCAAAGGATTCAAAATAACAGGAAAAAAATTCTTTTAAACCAAATGCGGCATCTATTATAAGAATTCTCAGAAGCGTTAGGTCAGCATAAACAATGACTATAGGTGAAGCGACGCCATAGTAAAAGGAAATTTGCATCTCCATGTCGTCAAACCAAATTCCAAAATTCACTGAATACATAATGTCCTTAAAGGATCTGCAATGTTCTTCACAATGATGTAAACGCATCCTATTAATAATAATTTCAATAACAAACATTAAGCTATTCACTTTTACAACGATTCATTTTAGCGGGAAATCTTCGCCCAATATCCTTACTAGTTTATGTAAGTACTAACCTTTATTATATACTAAATCAGTAATTACAGCAGTAATGTAATTGATACATCACCTAATGGCCTTTCTAGCTCCTTCTTTGTCAATGGGAGAAGCCTATTAGAATTTATCAAGTCTTTACAAAGATTAATCCTGAACAGCAACTAGTCAATAACAATCAATGTGGGTTAAACCCTCCTCCATTCAGGGTAATCTTTTAGCCCCGTTAAACTTGAAATCAATAATAACAATCATAAATGCTATTGACTTGATAATAAAAAGTGGACTTACCCGCAGTATGTTAATAAATAGATTGGCAAAGCTGAGCAGAAAGGAAATGGAAAATTTATTAACTGCAACGGCCACTGGTGTCGCCAGTGAGCAGCAAAATGGAGTTGATTTTAAGACCGACTGAAAATTTCTTAATAGGAAAACTAGGTTGTTTTACCGAATTCAAAAGTGCAATCCAAAATTATTGCAAATTTTCAAAAACATATCCAGGCCGTAAAGAGTGAGTTATAGCTTTTCCTTTCGATGCTTCTGTTTTGCCTGTTTCAAAAAATCTCTTCCCTTCCCTTTGTATTACAGTTTTTTGTTTCGTGTTTTAAAGTCTTATCTCAAAATTCTTAAACGGAAAAAAAAAAAAAAAAAAAAAAAAAAAATTTATTAAATTAATATATCAATTTTTTTTATTTTGTTTCTTTTTTTTTTTTTTTTTAATTGATATCTATTATTACTTAATTCATTACAAAC
>JAFIDM010009631.1:158038981-158125389 GCA_023159025.1 Thereuonema tuberculata
AAAAAAAAAAAAAAAAAAAAAAAAAAGTTTTCAACAATTAAGTCAGCAATTTTTTCTATTATGCATCGTATTCTGTTTGCTTCGAATTGATTCCTACAACAAAACGCTCTGCTTATATCGCACATCGAAATCATTACTCGATTCCGTTTGGAAGCACGTATGACTAACTATTTCTCAAGTCTTCTCAATTGTTTCCAAATGATTTTGTAAAATGTATAAAAGACCCAAAAAGACTATTATGGCAGCGTAATTTGAAATTACAAAATATAAATTCAAAGACAATCTATACAAAGGCCATAAGGGATTATTCGGGGTTCGATTCTCGTGTGGGTATCGTGGTGAACGATCCGTGACAGGTTTTCTCGGGGTTCTCCGATTTCCATTGCACTTCTTCAACCAGTCTTTCTTCATCATACTCTCTTGTCTGTCCTCATTTCTTTGGGATACAACAAAAGACAAGTAGGACCGGTAGCGATTGGGTAAAGGCGCTTGGCTGAGGGTTGGAGGTGGAGGGTTCGATCCCCGGCATTGGCGGTGGGCGGGGATTTTTCCACGCTCTATTCTCCTCCCAAACGGGTCCTAGGGTGTACTCAGACCTCTGTTGAATGGGTACCGGGTTTTCTAGGGGGGTTAATGGCGGGCGTCGGCTGACCACCCGACCTCATCTTAGTCCCGTTGGTCACGAAACGCCGGGAGCCTTACCTCCCGCGACTCCAAGGGACATTAACTGTAGTGGGACACTAACTTTTTCGAACAAAAGACTTCCCTGCCATCAACATTTTACAAATCAATCAATCAATAAGGCTTAAATAAACGACTCACTACTATTAATTTTTATTATCCTTACTGTCGTAAATATTTATTTTGCATCTAAATATACGGTTGGTGCTAAAATTCCTATCATGCTTTTTTTTTTTTTTTTTTTTAAATAATTGAAACATTTGATGCATTTCTTCCTCAATATAAAGGTACGATTTATAACGAGATAAAATCCTAAGATGTAATTAATATCAGTATTTGAGGTTTTATTCAATCAAAGATTATATCATAAAACAAGTTGTTGGTTTCGAATTAGTGATCAGCATCAAAGGATTGTAGTCACTGACGAGAAAAGAAAAAAAAAATCGATTACCACCCTGGAAACATACATTTGACGATCAACAAAGTTTATATTTTTCTGTAACTCGGGTTTTTTTTTTTTTTTTTTTGGTTTTTTTGTTTGTTTTTCTTAAGGATTGGAATTATTTGAAGTTGAAAAAAGAACAGGATCTTCTTAATGTAAGTAGAGGATCAATGGATTTTTCCCTCGTTTTTCCGAAATACTTGAATACAACTTGACTAAATTGAACCTTAATTCACTAAATCCACAACTGAAGGTATAATAAAGTAACCCGCTCGCGCCAAATTTGTAAATGATGCGTTAATGTTACTGTATTTTACATGTGTTAATGTTCTATCTTTAAATTTGAAATGTCATTTTTATCTTAGAGGATGATATTCCTCGTGTTTAAAAAGTCATTTTTTAAGCTTTTGGTTGATAATCCAGCTCTAAAGGAAAATAATAGCATGATAACTGATAATAATTTCTTTCTTTTTTTTTTTTTTTTTTCCGTCGAGATTTATTACTAAGAAGAAAAATATAATCCCTGCTATAGTAATATTTTTATTCTAACATTCCTTAATTTGGGGATAACGTATATTTTGTAAAGTTACTCTAAATTGCTTGGGTAACAATGGGCAGCAATATTAATATCCCGGCCAGCTGTAATCGACACACACACATCTTCATCTCTACAACGTAGTTCTTGATCGCACACCAGTAGCCTAAAATGGCCAACTACTGCCATCTGTTGCCGAATCTGAGAACTAGGATTTCAAATGACGAACCTGATGGATCGTAATTAGGCTAAATTAATGAGAAATGATAAACAAGCCATGTATTTCACTGGAAAATTAAAAACAAAGGGGAAAACAATACTGCATTATTATCCCATTTATTAGAATAACAATTACTAATTTCTGTTTTGATGCTGCGACAAAGCAATTTAGCAACCCAAAACTTGAAATTTTTTTTTTTATTTTTATTACTACTATTACAAGTATTCATGATAAAATTGTGATGAAATTACTTTGCTATGATATAATGTAACTTCTAGCCAAAACACAAATCCAATGGAATGCGTGGATCTTTATTTGTTAATTTATTTTATTGCATTAACAAGTTGCGTATAATGCAGATGCTTTTAAAATTTCAATTGAAAATTAATATAATAACATGAATATCGAAAAACAATCTTTTAGGATTATTCAGGATTATTTCAAACGAAAACATCAAGGGGTCGAAGCGGCACTATTTTTGACTGGAATGAAAAAATTACTTTTTCGATGATACCCATTAACTTGGAAGAAAATATTTGCTTTCGTTATTGAATTACAAGGATTTTTTTATTATATCATGGCAGCCAAGATATAATAATAATAATAATAATAATAATAATAATAATAATAATAATCTCTTCTGTGAGAAAGAGAAATTTTAGACGTTCACTGCAATCCATCATAGCACGTATTCAAATAAACCACTGCACGTTTTTTTTAAAAGTCTCACAAATACGCTGAAATAATGTAGGCGTATATTTGTTTTAAATCAGCAGCTGTCCAGTTTCAACTTTTTCATTATTGTTTTCTCCTGTTTTTAGTTACATCGTGTAGCCTTCACGTCGATCGCCGTGAGCCCATATTCTTATTTAGATGATGCTTCTCTGCAGTACACTATAATGTCGTTTTTAATAGAGAGAGGATTCTAGGCAAAGGAAATCCAGTCTTCTGTCTAGATCCTCGTGGTTTTAGGGGTCTCGTCAATGAAGACGCATCAGTATTTATTTTGGTTGGTTTGAGGTCGAGATCGAATCAAATAAAAAACTTACATAAATGAGGATGTGTACTTTTATATAAATTTACTTAAAAGTGGTCTTGTAAATCCGCGCTTGTCTAAGAGCTTCTCCTAAATCCGAATCCGTATCTGCTTGATACCCGCCATTTAAAAACACAAAATTGAACTCGAAAGTTTTCTAACTTTGAAGCGAAAAATAAGTATGATAGGGTGCAACTAAAATTCTTGGATACTTCATTAAGAAAGATTGCTTTCACCTACAACAAAACTTTTCCTTATTTTACCTTTGGAGTTCACACAGACCCATGGAAAAAAAGGAAAAAAAAAATGCTCAGTATTTTGAAGTAGCATCTTGCATTGTTATTAAGCCCTTGGAGCTAAATTCAGAATTCAAAAATTACATAGAATATGCATATTTATGATTCAAGTGCAAAACAACTCAACTTTAGCACATTTAATTCTGAATAATATCAGAGGTGGTACAATTAGACATCAGCATTCAATTTTTCAATTAAATTCCCAAGAACATGTAAAAAAAAGTATACTTCCATTTATACTTTTTCAATTTAATTAAAATAGTTCATCTACATATATTTTACCCACCTAAGTTTCACATAAAATATTATTCTTCATTAGGAAAAAGTCAAATAAACAAACAAAAAAAACAACCTGAATAACTAAGTTCGCAATACATTTAAACTGGGTTTTAAGAAAGAAAAATTTATTATTCAATAATAGACGACAGACATCTCCTGGTCAATAATTTCCTGCCAACCCATTATGGAAATAACACAATCTTTGGTCTAGATGGAACTTACTAAACAAGACTTTCAATCCATGATTTACTATAATTATTCTAAGAGATTATCCCAAGAAAGCCATCATATTTTGAATTTTACAATATCAGTTTTTCACTGGCAAGCTTAAGAGTAGAAACCCCAAAAGCATCTGCAACCAATCAAAGTAGTGATGCTGTCACGGCCTTAGTAATCAAGTTCCTTATTGCATTAAACTGATTAACAGCATTTACAATTTCCAAACTTCTTGATGGGTCTCTAAACTTTTGAATCAAGCAAAAAGAGATGAAAACAGGATTATTCAATGATTTGATAATGGAGCAACAAATATGTTTATGATTTGAGTATTTTAGATCAATGGTCTCAAACTCATGGTCTGGGAAGATATTGTATGCAGTCTGCCAAGACTCTGTAATTTATGTTTTTCAGCCAATCTTTTTTTCCTGTATCACACATTCTTGCTCTATTTCATAATTAGCTCAAAAATATCTGTGAAGTTTGATTAGAAATAAAAAGTAAAATTGTGAAAAAGAAACAAAAGAAAAGCTTTGTACAAAGTTAATATTTTCAAAAAAGATATAAAAGATCCTGACCCTGAATCTTACGATTTCTTTTTTAATCTCAGGAGCCAAAAACAACTTCTTGGTAAGCTGTTTTCAGCCAGTGAAGAGACCACCAATGCCTACCTGGAGGTCATGAACACTAGAAAGAATTGCCTGACTGCTTCAATAAATGGTGTTTACGGATGCCAAGGCTAAAAATTGTAAACCAGAATATTTTGAAAAGATGTAAGCATACAATTGTAGCATTTGATCCAGTAATTTTTATTTCTGTGGACTTGAGTGCAATAAGCTGAGTGTTGTCTTTGTGATGAGGATTTTACTTATTGGGAATGCCAATAAATCTCATCAGAATCAATGTGAAATAAACAATATTTACTATTGGCCTGTGTATCGAGACCTCGTTGTTTACTGGTGACTACTCCTAGCTGATGACTGCCATATTAGCGTCAAACAGCTGCTCTAGGATGTCACTTCGTAAACACTTGGTCTCAACCATTGCCAATAAATCTCCTAAGCTCTGATGAACTTAAACATCAACCTAAGAAACTCTTAAGTATGTGACATAAAATTTTATGTGGATGATTGGAGAAAAACATGTACAGATGTCAGAAAAGTCAACTATCTATGTATAGTTAAATTCTTATTTCTTGCTTGTCAGTATGCCATGGAATAACTTTTATGATCCTTCTGAAGATAAGAAGTAATGGGAAGGATTGATTTAGCTTCCACTGTCCTGATTTTCTTGTCTTTGGATTCTTATGAGCAAAATAAAAGAGGATAATCTTCCAAAAAAATGTTGCGCAGATCTAAGAGCTTCACTCTTGGGATTCTGGTAAGTTTGTGAGGAAGTGTCAGATTTAGTCACCACTAATTTTTATATCAATATTTTAAACACATGTTGGTGCAAAGATTCTCAGTGACAGATGAATTGCAATATAAAGGCTTCTCCACTGAACGATTGTAAGGAACCTTAACAGATGTGATTTCAAACCATTTATTAGGTGAATCATTCCATTTATATATAGTGTTAACATATAAACAAAAAAAATTTAGTATATATTATTTCATGTGGGATGTCTTCCATATAACTCTTCCTTTCAATATGGGCAGAATGGATTTATGTTAATCTCAATTCTTTCCTCCTACAACCATTCAGGTGCATTTTTTAAATTCTAATCTTTTATACCATAAGACTCCAAGTCCAGTGTTGTAAAGTCTCAACACTGAGTCACTAAATACACAGTTGAAAATTACAATCCAAATTTAATCAAAATAACATAGAAATAGAAGTCATTATCGACATTCAGTTGCTCTCCATTATAAGACCTCTAAAATTAATAATTTTCCATCATTGTAGGCAACACTGGTTTCTTCCATTCCACTCATTCATAATTTTAGATTACTAGTCTTAGAAAATATATGTATCCAATCCCTTCAAATTATGAAGGACAGAAATGGATATACAAAGTAACTCCTAAAACTAGAAAATCAATCTCTAAGGAGAACTAGACAAACATTGCAAAGTGATCTTGTCCATCAAGCTGAATAAGATACAGAAATGTGTAACTAAAGCTGACAAAATGCAAATAAAGCTGATACTGCTTCATGTAAAAAAACGTAAATGTTATTGCTGAGAGAGAAAAACAACAGTAATGAAATTTAATTAATAACATTTTTCTTTCTTTCTTTTTGCAAAGATAAAAAAGCTGGTTGTAGTTGTGGATTACAGTGGCCTAAAATGTAACTTCAAAATTCTATCATCTTCCTCAGACAGGACCTTTTTCAAAATTGTAGAAGATAAATCATAATGCAATAAAGAGATATTTTCAACATAAATTAAAACACTTCTATTTTATAAAATGCTAGGGTCAATTAATAAAACAAATCTTAAAAAATAGTTGAAATAAACAATACATTCACTTACATTTAACCGATGAACCAACAAATCTAGTAGCCCTCCAATCCTATTACTATATAATATATAGTGGCAATTATCATAACAATCTCGACAGGCAAAATAGTAAATGTTACATGCACAGACTAGGGATCTATAATGAAAAAATAAATTCAAAGTAAATATTTTTCATTTTTATTTTTTAAAAGAAAGTTCTACAATAGTCTTAATACTATAAGTACCAAAAGAGAAATTAAAATGAGAATATTTTTAGTATTTCAGAGTGAATTTTGTTACTCTTGAATGCTAAGGTAACAAAAAAATTATACAACTACTCTTTTTTCTAGTTTTGTTAAAGCTCTCAACCATGCTGAATTAGGCAAACATACATGAAGTTTTATGAACACTGTCATTTTCTTTTAAAGCAAAGTGTATCACATTCAAATTTTAATGAGCAATGCATGTATAGTTTACACTGCTCCTGTTGGACTTGACCTCATTCATTCACTTCATTTACTTAATAGAAAGCTTAAACTCTTCAACTGACATGGATTTATCATGTTAATTTGATATATGAAATTTCATTACATTATATAAAATATTTATAAAAATGAATTAAAAATTCTATTATGTAAAATAGATTTTTTTTTTTTTCAAAAAGTCTCTCACTTGAAATTTTTTAGAATTTTGAATTGTATTGATAATTGGATGATTGTTGCTCTTGAGATCTGAACACCTATAAACATTATTATTTGCCTATTCCACTATTTTAAGAAAACCCACTACTTCCTGCTACAAACGCAATGTTTCCAATAAATCCCGCTCCTATAAAATAAACAGTAGTGACTTCATCATAGGTAGAGCCCTTTTGCATCTATCATTCCAACCAAACCTTCTAAACATCATTAAAGAAATCATTCATAATTTGTTTAAAAAAAATCTTCAATTAAGACTTTCACCATCTGCAATTCCAATTAAAGCATAAAACATCAATCAGAATATTCTTTCAAATACATCTCCTTTCAGTACTATCCTTTCACTCAAAGAGATATTGGTATTTTCTGGCTCTCTTTCAAATACAACCCTGCTTTCAAATTTAACAAATGTCAAACCAAACAAGGATAAAATACATTCTGAATTCTGCACTAGACATGCAGTCCAGACTGACAGACATATCCATTCACTTGAATAAGCAAGAAAAAGCTTTCAAAACAAAAATTCCACTTGCTCCAATATTGCTAAAATTTGCCAAAAAGGACTCAATTTCAGTGAGTGGAATTTCTTTTATCTTTTTACAGATTTTTCCATCATTTGTTAGCAGAAACTTATGATAATCATATATAGGCCTATATACCATCATCTGGGGTAAAACACTGCCATTATCATCAAACTAATTCTTGTATTTTTCTGTCATCATATTTGATTAAACCTCAAACAAAAACTTTCTAATAACTATATAAGAAAATAACATTTCTGACTTGCAAAGGTAATTAATAAATTATTCAGATTCTTAGGTTTCAGAATTTTCTATCAAGGATTAGCAAAATTGATATAAAATGGCCTGAAAATATTGTGGAGATGATGCAGGTAAAAATTAATCAGAATTAAAAAAAAAATAATTTGTATATCCTGAATAAGTAGTCATATCAAAAATTAATATTAAAAATTGAAAAGTATTACAGCTATTATTGTAGATGAGAACACTTTTTTGCAGATGAGAACACTTTTTTGCAGGATGAAAAAAAGAAAAATCAAGAAAAGATTTGACTTTACAGTTCTAACATGATATAGCAATGAATCTCAAAATTTATTGCTGGAAAATCTTGTACGTTGAAATAATTAAAACACAAATAATTATTTTAAAAACTTACTTGTTAGGTATTACAGTAGGGCAATCTGAATTACTACGAGAAATGATCCCTATGATTTGATCCAGATATTGAAAACCACTCACAGCTCTAAAACTTTTCTGATCAGTTTCAACCTATTGTAATATTTTAAGAATTTTAATTTGCAAGAGTAAAAAAAAAAATTCAGTATGAAATAAGATAATTATACCCAAAATAAAAAAAGTTTGAACAAAGACAAAAAAAAAATTCTTATAATCTCATGGATTTCTTTTTAATATTTCTTTTTAACAGTTTTCACTTAAAATACGACAAATTACTCAAAAACGAAATTAATGAACTAAAGTAAATAATTCAATATTCAAATTTCCTACAAAACCATACAAACATACCTTTTTTTCCAATATCCTTGTAATTTCTCCAAGACTGCGATCTAATTGAGCAACAATATTGTGGGGCCATGGACCAGAACCTTGCTGATGAAAGCATTTATTTACATCTTTCACAAATTTATAGAATCTGAAATAAGTGATGATGTACATAAATACTGAAATACTAATTAATCAAATTTTCAGCAAATAGAAAACTAAACATAAGTTGTGTATATTCCATAGGTATGATAATTTACAAATACAAACATCCTTTACATTGTTTTCATGATTTTTTTTTTATTTTAGAAAACGAAGCTTTTAAGTTCATTTAGCAACTTCTTGTTGAATCTTGAAAGCAAACAAAAGGAGAAGGATGTCTCCATATTTTAAATTGCTACTTTGAAATGTTCAAATAAGTAGAGCAAAAAGGTTTTCAAAAATGGATAATTTAACAGAAATATATTTGATTTTACTCCTGCTTTTTCACCCATGTACAGTCCCAGAACTTTAATATGTTCATTTCTACATGAAACCACTCATATCACTGAATATGACTATTTTTTTGGAAAGGTTAATCCATCTTTGATCTTTTTTTCACTAATATACAGGGTGCTCGGGAAAGTCCTAAGTCACCTAAATAATTTTTGAACAAACATAGCTAGTTAGGGAAGTTGAGAATTGGTATAGGAAAGTGACCATGAGCTATCAGATTAGATTGAAAGCAGCACCCCTAGTGGCAAAATGTGGAAGTTAATAACCCTATCTGAAATTATGAGATATACGCAAAAATAAATGAGAAAGTTGTAGAGCATCACCGAATTAGTAGGAAATGACATTTTACAGAAAAGAATCGTGCATATAGAAGGTGGTAGACACTAAGTTTTCAGAATGTCATTTAATGCAAAAGCAGTATGTACATAATCTCCAGTTTAATGTACAGCATTTTCAATATGTTCAATGTCTACTGCAATACATATATGTATGCGGGAAAGAACTTCCTGTTGCACATTTGCCAGGATTGTGGATGTCAAGCTCTCACACGCAGCAACTATTCTACATTGCAGATCTTTGAGAGTTGTCACTTTCACTGTGTACACTTTCTCTTTCAGATAATCCCAGCAAAAGAAAACCATTGGAGTCAGATCAGGTGATCGTGGAGGTCACTCTACATGACCACCTTTGCTCCAACTTTTACTGCTGCTGGCTTATGTGGTGGAGCACCATCTTGTTGGAACCACCATGATTGTAGGTCGTTCAGACAAACATCATCTAACCTGTCAATTAATGTATCATGTAACAACTCCAAGTACCATGGTCCAGTTAATGTTTGTAAAACACAGACCCAACAATTCGGTCCTTCTAACTGCCATATGTTGATCGACCAACTGGACTGATGTGAGGTGTCCCATTGAAATAACGGATTCATAAGTTCCCAACAATGGGTGTTTTGTTTGTTAAGCATTCTGCCATGTGTGAATTGTGCCTCATCGGTCCAAAGAATGTTTGATAAAAAAGGTTGGTTTTCCATCTAGGGTGTTCACTGCAAAATTGCAGCAAAGTGTCGATGGTCATCCCCTGGAAGCAGTGCTTGCACCATTACTGGACGGTAAGGGTGAGTACCATGCTGCTGCAAAATTTTCCATGGGATGGTGATAAGCCACATGCCAAACTAACTTCTCTTGTACTGCTGTGTGGGTTGGCCAAGATGTATGCCACAACATTGGCTGGTTGCACATGCATACCTATTCAGTCGGGTTGGCCCTGTCGAGGATGAGCTGTAATACTGCCAATCTCTCGCAGCCTTTAAACAGCATGACTGATGGTCAACGCAGATAGATGTGGAGCAGTAGGAAATCATAAATAATATTACGAAGCAGCTTCCTTAGAGTTCCGTCCGACATTGCCGTATAGCAGTACTATCTCACAATGCTCTTCATTCGAATAATCTACCATGATCTTTTGTTTACAAGATACTAAGCAGTCATTAACGAAATATTCGATAGTTGATGATTCTTTGTAGACTGCAAAGTATGAGTTTTATCTGCAGGAGTGGCATCACATCACATCCATCATTGGCATACAACACACAAAAGGCATATGCTCGCAACATCTACCACCTTCTATTTGCATGATTCTTTACAACTTTCTTATTTATCTTTTTTATATCTCTCATAGTTTGCGAGATAGGGTTACTAACTTCCACATTTTGTCACTAGGGTTGCTGCTGTCAGTCTCATCCGATAGTATACGGTCGCTTTCCTATACTAATACCTATCTTCCCTAACTCTAGCTATCGTCATTCAAAAATTATTTGGGTGACTTATGACTTTCCCTTGCATTCTATATATATCTGAAAAGTTATAAACTCAAGTTTTTAGCAATATAATACAAATTTTCGTTTTTAAATAGACACAAAATTTAAAATATATTTTAATGAAACAGTATCTAAAAGTGATCTCAAATTTAATACTATCTGAAATTAAAGCTGATTTTTTTAATAATATTTAGGGGATCATAATTTTAAAAATTGTATAATAGATAATAAATTTTAAAAATATGTATTAATAATTATAAATTAAATATTAAACTGACATAAATTTACATTAATAATGAAATATAGATTATAAATGTTTTATCATATTGTTGCAAAAGAAAGATGTTCTCATATATTTTTATTTACATAAAAATTATCAAACATTTTGATTATATTCATTTTGTAAAGTAAATGTGACTTTTTTTAACTTCATAAAAATATGAAAATTTTTAATATCACTAATTGTCCATATTTTCAATATTTTTTTGGTTTCCTATATTTAAAACCTATCCATCTTCATGATGCCCTGTAAATCATTTAAAATAAAATAAGCTAAAATCATACCTTTTATTTAGGGAATTGCATAACTTCATGGTATTTTTTCTTATCTAGCAGAATCACAACTGTAGAAATATCACCAATTTGGATTGATCTCATTTTGCCTGATAAATCCTTCCACAGTTTCCCTTAACCTCCCGCCCCCACTATACCAGACTTGATAGATTGTTTTGTTAGTTAGTTTTTTTAAACGCTTAAAGATGACTTTTCATTTTTTATGATTCACTCAATTTGCTGAAGTTTTCCTGCCAATTTACAACATTGGCTGTTCGTATTATTATTATTATTATTATTATTTTTATTATTATATGGAATGTAGTTTTCAGTCTTTAACTATTTGAACAAAATGTCTAATTAATTACAAGCAATATGAGGCTTCCATCAGAACTGGTGACAGTCATTGCCTCCGTGACTCTCACTGGTACTTTATGATAATGTTTGCAGAACTTAGATCATATCAACTCTGCACCGACTGATAAAGCTAAAACTCTAAAGACGTTCTTTAATCCAAGCTCAAACTCTAGACTTTCACTGCTGCTTTGACAAAGCTGTAACTAGCAGCCTTCTTGCCACAATGACAATTGGCCAATCCAAGAAAACTGGCTTTTGATATCTCGATTCTGTTGGATTTCCTTGGTTCACATTTGAATCAATACAACTGCAGCATTGCTTACCAATCATTGATCTTCATGATCCAATTAGACCTACTTCATTATCCATTTTCTTTCAAGATATTATTCACAGGAAATTCGTGGGTGTGTGTGCCTGTGTATGCACATGTGTCTATATTATATCTTATATTATAAAAGCGTTATTCTGTCTTTCATAAGACTTTACGTTTTTCCAATTTTGTGACCAAACTATAAGAGATAGATTGGTCATGTAAATGGATAAAATGTAGATCTTTTTAATCTTTCTTAGATCTTTTTGGTTTCCAAGATGGCACCTTTTAAAGGGTCAAATTTTGACTTTTTCTTAATTTAAACGAAAGGTATAAAAGATGGAAGAGAACATTATATTGAGAAAATGTTGGTATTTGAAAGTTCTATCGAACGATGTATCACTTATTCACAAACGCTTCAGCGTTTGCAAGATACATGCAAAAATGTGAATTTTCGGTGTGTGACACCGATCTGCAATACATCCGAGTTATTCAGAGAAGCCACAACGGGCTGGAAAGTTATATATTCTCCGAAAAATCGCAACATTAATTTGCTAAATAAATAAAGTTTGTTTTTGGAATGCTATATATACAAGGGTTCCGGAGCGAAGAGACGGTACCCGGCTATTATTATTATATATTATAAAACGTATATTATAAAAAAGGTTATTCTGTCTGTTATTCTATAAGCAAAATGTTAAATTATAAATTACTAAAACATCGGAGCAAGGAAATCTTTTGGAAAATGATTCAAGAATTTTCACAAAACATGTTATTTATCATGAAGTTTTGTAATAAAACCTAATATGTTTCGTTATCAAAAATGTGTTTATGTTATCAAATACAAAATATTAACATTTTAGCCCTATATAAACCAACAAAACACAAAGAAAGGTAAATTTACTGAAGAATTAGAGAATCTATTCATAAAAAATGAAAATATATTAAACAACTGTCCAACTATACTAATTGGCGACCTAAATGTAGATCTTTTCAAAATGAATAAAAACAATGCAGTAGCCTACAGAAATACTTAAAACTTATGTGCGATAATGGTTTAAAAAATTGTCTTTACGGAACAACAAGAAACAACTGTACAATTCATGGAAATACGAAAAAACATGTAGATCATATTTTCATAAATAAGCATGATATCGAAACACCAGGAATAATATGTAAAGAACGAATCTCGGATAATAAGAGTTGAAAAGGAGAAAATAACAGATCCAAATAATCAATGAGTTTAACAAAACAAAATTCATAAAAATCTACGTATATAAAAAGAAAATTCCTGACTCCCTCACTGACTGACTCATCAACACCCACCCCAAACCCTTGGACCTAGAAAGCTGAAGTTTTATACAGAGGTTCCCTTTATGATGTCGACAAGGAATAAGGCCGGATTTTTCAAAATTCCCACGGGTTAGTGAATAATCTGGCAAACTGACCATGAAGTGTGTGGCGACAAACCCAGGTGTGTGGTGCCAACCCGCAATACACCTGAGTTAAGCAGAGAAGGCCACAATGGGCTGGGAAGTCGTATATTCTCCGATCTCAATCATAATTTCTAAATAAATAAAGTTTTTTTTTAATGCTATATATGCAAGGGTTCCGGAGCGAAGCGACGGTACCCGTCTAGTATATATATAAAACATAAAAAAAAATTGGAACAGTATGAAGAAAGACTCCAATTTGAAAGAAACTTTGTAAGTGCCATTTGGATTAAGAGAATTGGAATTGAATCAAATTTCACATTGAAAAAATAAATTTTGATTACATTATTAGTACTGTGTTGAGCCACCTCTGGCTGCTATGCATGCAAGAAGCAAACTTCTGATGATGTCTTGTGACAGATTATGCCAAGCTTGTTACAACTGCTGTTCCAAATGTCTGATGTTCAATGATGCATGCAGTTGCTTGTACCGGATATGCTCAATAGGGGTTAGAGGACAAGTCTTTCTTGGCTGGCAAAGGAAGGATTTGAATTGCTTGAAGGCATGGGAAATGTGTGCAGTGTGGAGATGTGCATTATCCTGTTGGAAAATTGCTCCCGGCAAGAAGGGCAAAATCATGGGTTGCAGGATCTCCTGTCATAAGAAATGGCTCCCCACACCATTACATAAGCTGTAATGGCTGTATGCCTCTGGACAATATTTTGATTTGAATGCTGTCCAGTCTTCCTCCTTATGCAAATATTATGATCATCTGCTGCAAGGCATAATCAGAACTCACCACTAAGCATAATATGAGACCATTTGAGAGCAGATCATGTCTCTTGAGGCATGGCACCACTCTAGATGGTGCCTCTGATGCTGGGCTGTTAAAGGCAGGCCTCATAACGAGCGATGGGAAAGATGCAAGTATTTGCAATTCGTCTAGCAATGGAGTGGGTAGATATCGGTTGCTGTATACAGAATGCCACATCTCTCGCAATGGTGGAGAGTGAAGCTGTTGGAGTAGTTAGGGCTTGCTTCACAACAAACCAACTGTTTCTAGCAGTGGTACTGTTGGGCCAATCAGAGTCTTGGCGAAGTGAATGAGTATCCTCACACAACCATCGATTCCATCACCTTCTCACGGAAGGATCACTATGACCCAGATTTGTCTGCATAACAGCAGACTTCTCGCAGTCCCACGATGTGGTCTCTCTTGAAGTCCTGCAATTGCTTCTAGGGTCTTTGATGGTGTCAAGTCACAACTGATGGTAAACTGATGTTCCACAAAGCATAATGTGTCTAGTAAGAATCTGAGCCATGGAGATGAGGATGACATTTCTTGACAACTAAATTTAATCATTTGCATAACTAATGGAAGTGCAGTTGTACATGGAGTTACATTTAAATTGGAAACTTCCTTCATGGTGCTTCAACTTTTTTGTCAGTGTATGTGTGTGAATATGTCATTAAATAGTTATTTTGAACAATGGTGTACAGGATTGTTAAAAGTCATCTGTAATAGTAAGGTTAAAAGAAAAAGCAGTAATATAAAATTACAGAATATCTTGCATATATTCTTCTATTATCTTCCATGCTTCATATCTAACTATCCATCCATTCCTCTCTTCCTTATTATTTAGTTTCTTTTCTTTTAAAGATATATAGATTTTTTTCAGCTTACTTTATTTCAAGTGAAATGCTATTTTAATTATTTTGAGTAATTACTTACTTAGTTCTGTGTGAAGATTCTACAGGTAGTGTTTTTGATGAAACAGAATTTTCATATTCAGTTCCCCTAAAAACCAAAATATTAAATATTCATTTAATGAACAAACTCACTAAAAATTTCAATAAGTAATCTTTCACTGTTAATCACTCATAGCTAATGTGAGTTTCTGGTTACCTCGAGGCCATCCGCTGACGCAACTTTTTACAACGCTTCTTCAATGCTTTTTGTCTTTCTTTATCAAGAGCAATTTGAGGATCTATTTTATCAGCTGGGGCATCAATGATATGGTTTAAATTATAGGATTCCTAAAAAAGAAGAAAGTGGATTTCTTATATGGAAAACTTTTTCTTGTAACTATGGATTTAGAAAAACCATGTTTTAATAACTGGATTAATGATTAAAGATGATAAAAACAAACAATATTCTTTTTATTAATAATAAAAAAAAAAAAACCAACAAAACAGTTTAACGAAAATTTAAATTATTATTAAGTTATTTGTATTATATGTAATAGGAATTCACAATAAAAGGACAAAATGAAATTCATTAATCTACTGAAATTATTCATTAACATTTTGTGACCTAATTGAAGATTGCTTATTATTGAGAAATTGAAGGCAACTAAAATTTTACCAGTTCTTCTCTGGATGGCTCTTTTCCTTCATGCTGTTCTTTCACAGCCTGCTGATGCTTTTTTCCTCGCAAGTGACTCAAAAGATAGACCTCTGAAGCAATCTAAAAAAAAAAAAAATCCTAATAGTTCATTATACTACTACTACTGTTTTGTAAGTGACGATTATGAAATAAACCAAAAATAAAGCTGCCATTTGTAACTACTTTGCTCTAAGAATTTGTTTCATAGGTGTAAGTATTAGCATTCATTCTTCAGAGATACAAACATCAAAATTCACCATCTTAATGTCTCAAACTCATTAAAGAGATAAAATGAAGTGTTAGAATTTATCATGTAATTAGACAGAGCAAACTTAGAAAATCAAGAAATAGCTTCTTTTTTAAAATATTAGAAATTTTATGACAGAGTAAAAAGAATGACTGTCACAGGAAAACATACTGGTTCAACATTATAAATATAGCACTATATTTAGGTCTATTAATTTTCTTAATGTTGAGAAATGAAGAAAGTGCTCTGAAATAGAGGACACTTACTAAAGTTCTTTCATAAGATAAAAATACTGAATAAGTTATTAAACAACACAGAACTAGAAATAACTTTAAACTTAGAACTTTGGAGGAATGGAGTTTTTTTTTTTTTTTTTTTTTTTTTTTTCAGAAGAACAAGCCTTGTATAGATGGAATACAATAACTTTTTTTTTTTTGATAAATCAAAGCAAAATAAAATGTTCTTTAACATGCAATTTCAATGAAAAATTTACTTTATTCAGTATTATCTGTTAAAATTCTAAATTATCATCACATTACTGAATTTATGTTAATTTCAAAAAAAAAAATTAAAATTATAGAAATAGCATTCATATTACAATAAAACATAAGACTGTGACTTCAGAAAGACTTTTTTCCCCTCAGAAGTTATTTTCAAATATCCTGATTTGCATCAAACAACATCTATCTTGAATCATTAACTTTTTACAAACAGCAAAATGATTTTATGGATTATGTTACAAAATTATTTCTATAATCTGCAAAGATGACTCCACTGTCAAGCACAAATAAATTATTGCACTATAAAGCTAAAAAATACAAAAAAAAAAATCATGAATAAAAAGAAATGTCTTCAATTAGAATAATAAAATGAAATACATAGTTAGTATTTGTAGTAAATTTAAGATTTTAAAATATATATTAAAAAAAAATAATTACAACCTATGGGAATTTCAATTTGGAATGATCCTTGGATTTCGTTTTAATGAACATCTTATTGCCTATAGTCCTTTTCTTTTTTTATTCTAATCTTTCTAATGCTGCATTTTTTTTATTATTTTTTTTTCTGAAAATGAGCGCATAAAACTTAGGTGAAACCTTAGATTGAGTATTTCAGCAAATTATTGTACAACCAATTATTATTTTTGATTTGTAATTTTTAGTTTAGCTATATATTTTCCAGAGACCTTAAATGAACTTAAACATATTAAATAAAAGAGATAATCAAATATTGTAACTTACTAGAACATTGCATACAGTACAAAGCTTTTTTGTTTCATAGGGCACTAGTCTTGGGGCATCATCAGATGAAGATGAGTATCTTAGAACACTCAATTCAAAGGCTCTCTGACGAATATGTTCAATATTTTCTTCATGTCTTCTGGCACTCTCCTCTTGCTGATCAATACGAAAATTAAAAAAAAAAAAAATATCAAAATGCTACATAAATTATTATATTTACTAAATATCTTTTAAACTTACAATTCATTTCAAACTTCTTTAAACCATTGTAAGCTTTCTTTCTGTTACATCATCATAATAATGAATTTTAAATATCATTTTTCATTATTACAGTGACCTAATAGAAAAAAAAGTATATATTAATGTGACTGTTCGACACAGTCTGTGAATGGTCTATACAAGTTTTTCAACATACTGCAAATATATTTTATTTCTATATACAATTACATTCATTTTTGTACTGTGAGTCATTACAAATAATCTTACCTAAAATAGACGTAGGATGGAAAAAATAAAACAAAACTTCTGGCACGCAACAAGATTCGAACCAGCCATCTGGCACTTACTAGACCCGAAAGCTATGAGGTGAGCCATGCCCTCGCTTATCACTTGGTTAACTTTCAGTCAATATAAATCACTTACAATTTTTCACAGTCAATTTTCTCGAAAATACCTGGATATCTGGCCCAATGGCTTTGGGAACTTGATAATCGAGGGATAACCTTGCAGACCCGACTACCTGACAGTCCCTTTGTTAGACCCACTACATGAATAGATTTCCTAATTTTTCTTACCACTCTGTGGACTTTCCATTTTAACCTAGAGATATAACTTATGTCTTACCAATCAACAGTCACCTCCAGTATTAAATTTATTTAAATTTATTATTTAATAATTTCTATTAGTCTTAATGTAGTCCAGTTTACTGAGATTCCTAGCTGTACTTCTCCATGTCCACCTTCTATTAGGATTTCTTCTTAAAGAAGGAATTCATAACAAACAAAAAAAGGTTTCATTTTATGCAAATTCAATTAACCTGGTTCCGTATTCATTTCTTGATCCATATTCAAGAGCATATCAAGATTACTTTCATTTTTCTGTTGTTATCCAATTCTTGAATTAAGTCTCTACAACAATTTTCTTAAAGGATTCTTAATCTTTCTCTGTTTTTGGAATCTTTTCGTAAAACTTCCTCTGAGGAATGGCTAGATGTATCACCATAAACTTGGATGTTCTTAAAGCTGATATTTGACAGTTACATAGGAAACACTTACTTGAAATACTGTTTTTTAGTTATTATAAAGCCAACTGCTCATCTCAGTTCCAACAAATCCGTTTCTTTTCTTACTAAGTTCCATAACATCCCATCCAATGGGGTCAAGTTCTTCTTTCAATTTCAATTAATTTCCCTTCAGACAAAAGTACTCAACAATTGTTGATAGCTATGGTCATCAATAAATGGTACCTGTAAATAGTTCTTTGCACCTTTAAGTATCACTGACTGCTGCCGTAATCAGGAACCTTTTATATCTGAAGGTCTTGATTTGTTGTCTCTTAAAATTTTAAATCTGGAGGTGTTGGTCATTTATTCGAGGTGACAAAGATGGCCACTGCATGTTGGTGAGTGACCCATCCCAAGTCATGCACCATGCTCTCACATAGTTACTAATAGCTGCACAACAAGAAGATTGAAAATAAATAATAAATTACTGTCCCAGTCAGTTCCTACAAGCCTTACAAAATAATCAGTGAAGTTCCTTCCAGCTAATATAACAGCTCTTTGCATAACAAATTAAATATCAAGTATAAAAGTAAGAAAAATAATAAATTAAAAAAAGAAAGAATAAAAATAAAAATAAAAATCACAATACATATACCTGTGTGTGTATACGCACATTTTTATTAGTTTTGGCAAGCTTACTTATAAAAAACTTACAAAAATTTGACCTTCCATCAACATATTCAAGCTTAAGAAAGTAGCCATTCTTAACACTGGTAATGTACACTGGCAGGCAAAACAAAATCGACGAACATTCATATTTTCATTTGCTGCCTATTATTTCAGAAATTAAATTATTTTGAATGACAATGTATATTCATTTGAAAGCTTATAAAATACACTTTATAATGGTATCAGTATATAACAAAATTTTCTTTACTATAGAACCTAGATAGGTAGGTATTCAATGTCTGTACACGTTGGGTGCTTTTAACTCATTTGGTACCATGCTTCCCAATATAAACCATTTATATTTTTTGAAGTTTGGAAATTCTTATTAAGTTTCATACAAGCCAAGAAGATGATCTTCATCCATAGTTGATCCTGGTAAATTACATAAAATACATTTGGCTGAATTAAAAATTTTAACTTTATGTAGGTGAGCGGCAAGGCAGTCATGTCCTGAATTTAGTCTGAATAAGGCAATAGGTTTTCGAGGTTTAGTACTGTTCTCTTTCAAAGTCTTATCTATGTTTGCCCATTTTTTGTTTTGAGACAATTGAATAATTTATTTTTGTTTCAGTTTTTGTTTTGATGGTGCATTTGAGTGAATTAATGCTGATGGGTTTATTATAACGATAAAGTTTAGTTCCTTTTTTCTGCCTACTTGGAATGCTCTTAGAGCTTCATTAATTCGATTCTGGAGAATTAATTGTTGTCCTTTTTTGTTTTTAGTTTTAGTCCAAATGATGATATCGTCTGCAAATGAGCAAGTAGATATTCCATCTACCAATTTTAAAATTTGTGGGAGGTCATTTATGTAAATGTTAAAAAGAATAGTACTGGTGACTGCACCTTGTGGTAAGTCAGTTTTAGTTTATTTATATGTTGAATTACACAGCACAGCAAAAAAAAATGCCGAAACTTGAAACTATGAAATATTTATGTTGTTGTGTGCGCTGAATTCCGAAAATGCATTCCATTTTTTCATACCACGGAAGGTTTTTGTTCAGTGATGCAATCCCGCTTTCTGCTAATATGCGCCGGGTGGCAATCCAGCGTGATCTGATTGTAAATTTAAAATAAAATTGCAGGCAGACGCTAATGGAAGTTATTGGTTACATGACAGATTTACTGCTTACATTCTTTCTGAAACATATATCGCTACTCCACTGCTAAATATATATTAGTATCAATAAAATTCAGACAGTATAGTGAGTTGCTATTGTGAAGAATGTTTTAACGTAAAATTTTGTGTTTGCATTTTTTGTGAGTTCAGATGTTAATTTTGTGGTTGTGAATAACAGTGCTTGTTTTTAACAGTTAGAAGTATGTTAAACAGACTTTTAGTTTGTAAAACTCATACAAGTGGCAATTTATAGCAACGATGTCGTGTCTGTGCGTAAATTCTCCAAATGTATTTTCTAGGTGAATTCACTACAAAATCTCAAAGAGAAAATATTACTCCTACGATTAAGAAAGCATATGGAATGTACTTAAAAAGTAGATAAGGACAAAAGTTTTGCACCTAAATATTGTTGTAGCGGATGTTCTGGTAATTTGAGAGGCTGGTTAAATGGCACTCACCCTTCTATGCAGTTTCCTATGATATGAACAGAGCAGAAGGATCACCTCTTGGACTGTTATTTCTGTTTAACCAAACTTTCTGATTTCTCATCAAAAAACAAACAGTGTATAATCTATCATGGAGGACGAGCATGGAGAAAGATTTCACCAGGAAATATCCCAAATAGAAAGACCATATGAAGGAAAATGGTCTCCTAACATGCTTTCTGACTACTGTTGGTTTCTTGTCTCTGAGTGTTCCGGGCGAAGCCACAAAAGAAAGTCTTCCAGAAAAACATTCTAAAATTGTAAGTTTTTAACATTTTTTTTTTAAAGTTATGTGCATGTAATATTTATTTTTTTTTAGTTTTTTAAACTCTTTGACATTTTTATCAGTAATCAGCACATCCTTTTCAAAAAAATGGGTACTTCTGAACACTGAGTGTAGTAAAATTTTGACTCTGGAACTACAACTACACAAAAACATCAAATTTTTAACAAAAATGTTAATATGGTTGCCAAAGAAAATGGTACATGATAGAGAATTTTGACTTCAAATTCGAATTTAGGAGACCCGAATTATCAAAAGTAACATATTTTCATTTTACATGGCATGAAAAAAGTTAAAATTTTGTTGAACAGTGTTATTATTGAAGAGGGGCCTCTTCGGTGTCAGGTCACCATTCTTCAACCATCTTCCGACTGTCCATTCACTGACATCCACCCCTGTGCTCGTCGCAATTCTTGTTGGATATTAATTCTGGTAAGATGGCGATTTTGGAGTGAAGTTAAGCAATTGTCTCTCTGCAATGTAGACAGCAGTCTGCTTGAACCTGGTCTCCGATCGAAGGAACCAGTTGCCTGATACCTCCAATATACTCATGATATGGCAGACTGAGTCATGTTCTGTCACGGTATATTTTCATTTCAATATAATTAACCATGCCACTGTTATCCCTTATTTAATAATCTTATTCATATATTCCCCCCCCCCCTCTTTTACCCTGTGAATTTCAGTTAATATTATTCTTTCATTGTAATTCTTTGAAATTTCTTTTATTTTGTGTTTCTCCACAAACACGAAAGAATCGATAAGAAAGTCGAGGAGAGAATTCATTAAGCTAAATTCCCCTGTCCCAGACCAGCTCCCTCTTTCGGCCCCAAAAAGTAAATAATTTGCAGACAGCTTGGCGACCCTTCGTCGGTCCCCCCAGCCACTCAAGACGATGGGTCAAGGGTCGACCTCTCTAAACTTGAAGAAACGAGCGACCCGAGTGACCTTGGGTCAAAGGCCTGCATCTGCTCTGGAAAATTAAAAGACGGCCTCATACCACCACCTGCCCTCTACGTCACCAGCTGACACCTTGTTTAAACTTTGGATGATTGACTTCATTTTCCTCTCTCCGATGGTCTTTCTTCACCCCCATCAGACCCCCAACAATAATATACTGATGGGTAGAGACCGAGAGAGCGGTGGAATAAAAAAGAAATTTGTAAGTGCATTATAATTTACAAGCTCGAGGACGATATTTACACTCGAACAAAACACAATGGAGAAACATTCACT
Source organism: Thereuonema tuberculata (assembly GCA_023159025.1). Classification (NCBI taxonomy): domain Eukaryota; kingdom Metazoa; phylum Arthropoda; class Chilopoda; order Scutigeromorpha; family Scutigeridae; genus Thereuonema; species Thereuonema tuberculata. Next base: position 158,061,259 of record JAFIDM010009631.1, read on the forward strand.
TATGTTTTTCAGAGAACTGTAAAGTCAGCTGCATAAAGTGGTGCGAGTAGCGGGGGACGACCCGCCACCGACGCGACGGCCCAGAGGCACGCCAGCCGAGGGAGGGCAACAGATGGCGTCGAGGCAGAACCCACCGTCAGGAGCCGGCAACGGCAAGAGGATCAAGAAATCTACGCAAGTGCGCAGTGCATCGACCTGGCCAGGTTTAACTTCCAATTATACTCTACGAATGTCCGGACAAATCGTAAGTAGGCCTACTTTATCTACATGCTAGCATTATATGGGGAAACCAGCGTACTGTACCTCGTTATGCCCGCAAAGGACATTGATTAGAATTCTCTCCGACTCTAAGTGGTTACAGACTATTTTTGATTTATCACTTTATTACATTTTTATCCAATGTAAACTCATTATCTCCTACCCTATGAAATATATATACTTTATAAAAAAAGCAAAAGGCCAGTTAGTGTGAGTCATTTCATCACATGAAGTTTCTTACCTGTCCCCATCTATAAACCTACCTGCGCTAAGATATTACTCTGAGGGCCCAGCTATCAAAGCGCATCAGGTTATCCTTAATTTAGAGGGATTTTAAGTTAGTCACTTCAATATTTATCTATAATATCTTTTTCTTTTCCCTTAAAGGAAATTATCAAAGTAGATCGCGGGTTTCTCATAACTTATAGATAGTTAGCCGGAATCCGTGACAGTTCAACTGCCAAGCGACAGGGCGCTGGGTGTACCCTCTTCCAACAAGGCAACAACTCGAGCTGCTTCTTCAGGTAGTGTCCATTTCATGAGTGAATACAGCATCTTAATTATAGGAGATGTATGCCTGTCAACTTCTGAAATGTGACTGATGAGTAATTTTTAGAATACACTAATTTTATAGGCAATGAACACGTGCAACCATACATGACATTGCAAGCGTTTGGCAGCGTTGATGAGAAAAGGCCCGATATTCCATTGCAAGTATTGTTGGATACTGACTTTTATCGTACCATTTTCTACGATTTCAGATTATGTATAATTGTCCGCCACACACACATTCCTCTGACATAATTTACAGCAAATGCAAATACAAACATTGAGTTGATTTTTTTTTTTTTTTTTTGATCGCCAATATAGTTAGAAAGTTTCTAGACTTACTTGAAGCAAACAACAGACATTAATCATCTTGCTTATTTAGATAATGATTAATAATATCAGCCACAGCAGGTGAGATAAAATAATAATAAAGTATTAGAACAAATCAATACCTTTTGCTGAATTTTTTTCTGCAATTCCTCTACATTTGCTTGTTGTGCAGCATGTAAAGCTGAAAGTCGTTCTTCACGGTCCCTAAGTTAAAAAAACTTACAATTTTAGCTGTTACATTAAAGTTTGAATAAAACATGTTTTTATTATTAAAAGTCTATTGAATAATGGGAATCAGGTAAAATATCATATAGCTGATTGTTATTTCCACAGATATTAAGTAGATGCTGATGTCAACAGAAGATAAATTGGACTTTAATAGCTCTCCCCTATCAATTTAAGAATTGTTATCAAAAGAATATAGAAGTCACTGTAAAGAAGCTTGTATCAGTTAGGAGTTCAAGTAGATAACAGATATCTATCTGTAATAAATAGGGAAGTCAACTGACAAGGCTGACTATCATCACGGATGAAAACAACAAGATACTGATTTTGATGCTAAAGAGGAAATGAACAATGTAAGTAGCTTTTCATGCTAAACCACAGGCAATGGCTGGCATATCCAAGATATATATGTTCAAAGTAACAAAGCCAGAGATAATCTCAGGGAACTTTCCATGTTCCTGTAGGAATTTTCTTCCTTTCAATCCAAATGGCCAAAATGTCTAGTGTTGGCAGATTATGCATATTCAAAAGTTCTTCATAGATGTCAGAAAAAATTTTTCTTTTCAACATTCAATGTTTTCCAAATGATATTATTAAATAAAAGAAAAGATCAACAAGCAAAAGGCAAGATAATAGCATACAAGAAACAAGTGGAACATGCCAAATGGAAATATTATCTAAAGCAGTGCTCCTCAACCTATTTTGCTTCACAGCACACCAAAATCTTGTTCCTGAAATCCAGCAGCACACCAAATCTTGTTCCTAAAATCCTGAGGCACACCAAACTCTTTCATTGCTAATTTTTAAGCTGATTTGCATGTAATTTTAATACTTTATTAACCTTAAATTGTTATAACAAAACAGAATTTAGTTTTTATTTCTACTTGCCCAGATTATTTGACATCTAGATTATATTCTAGACATTTGACTAATGTCAAGCTACATGTTGATTACAAGTGAACTCTCAGAATTTTCTAGCAGCATACCGGTTGAAAAGCTCCAATTTTATTCTTTATTCTATATTTTGATTGGTTTCTTTATATCTATGTATGCCACATACATATATACTAAGAACTGTGCCCTGCAGTGTCACCCGCGTTAAATTCGGCCCTTCTTGATAATGTTCGGTTCTCGCCGTGCGGCCAAGCCGCTCGTTCGCCGCCGCCGCACCAGTTGGTTGACGTTTATGTTTACTGCTCCGCTCCTATTGGTCATAGCATGATGTTATATAGCCTATAACCTTCCTCAATAAACGGGCTATCTAATGCAAAAAGAATTTTTCAAATCGGACTGGTAGTTCCTGAGATTAAAACGTTCAAACATACAAACTCTCTTCAGCTTTATACAAGGATCGCTCCAAAAGTAATGCCTCCTATTTTTTTTCATAAAAAATATAACAGATAAAAAGAACACAATAACACTGTTCGATAGAGCAAAGTTTTAGCTACACAAACTTATTTTTCCACATAGTCACCACCATTGGCTATGCATTTTTGCCAGCGATGAACGAGAGCCTGCATGCCATGTTCATAAAAATCGGGACCCTGCGAATTGAGCCACATTTTCACAGCTGCCATGACGGCAGTGTCAGTTGGATAACGTTGCCTACGCAGTCCATCTTTCATCGGCCCAAACAGATGAAAGTCCAAAGGGGCCAAATCTGGACTATACGGTGGATGCAGTAGGACAGTCCAGCCAATTTTGCGATGTGCTCCATGGTCTTGAAACTGGTGTGGGGGGCCTTGTGTTGTTGTGTTGCAGTCACAAGGTTGTTTTTTTCTCTGGCCTGGATCTGGAAATTCTTGTCTTCAAGCTTCGTCAGGGTCTCCATGTAGAGGTCGGAGTTGATGGTGTTTCCATGTTCCGTAAATTCCAGATGGATGACCCCCTTCCTGTCCCAAAAGACAGTGGCCATCAATTTTCCTGCGGAGGGCTGCATCTTGAACTTTATTGTCTTCATTGGAGAATTCGCATGTCACAATTCCATTGACTGGCGCTTCGATTCCGGCTCGTAGTGGTGACACGATGTCTCATCACAGATAACGATGTAATCGAGAAAACCATCACCCTCAGCCTCATATTGGTCGAGCAGATCCTGACAAACATGCATTCGGTGGTCTTTTTGTTCCTGCGTGAGCATTAGTGGAAACCACCTGGCACAAACTTTGTGGTATCTTAACATTTCCAACATTGCTTCCAACGCGTTAAAACCTGCATTCAGCTCCCTACACAGTTCCCTGGTCATAATCCTCCGATTCGCGCAGATTGAGCTGATCGAGACGCTCTTCATTGTTTGGTGTGACAGCTGTGCTTGGTCACCCGGAACGTGGTTTGTTGTATCACCCTTGTTGAAACGCACCACCCAACGCCTCACTACGCTAACATTAACTGTTTGGTCTTTGTGTAAACATTCAGCAAACGTTTGTGAATGTCAATGAGTGAAATTTTTTCGGTGTTAAGGAATTCAATTACACACCTTTGCTTGATACGCACATCTTTGTCAGACGCCATTTTATTAGGCTATCTCACTGCTGCCACCTGGTGCACGTCAGTAAAATTAAACAGATATTGGCGGGAAGGTTCAAACTGTACTGCCATATCACCAACATTTGCTTCTGACATCATGGGCAAACATAAAAAAAAAGGAGGCATTACTTTCGGAGCAACCCTCATATATTAGTATAAGATGAAAATTCTATAACAAGTGATTGGGGGGGGGGGGGATATTATGATTATATAAACTGCAATGTAATAACAATACTCAAAATAAAATTAAAATTATGAAACCCAATCTGTTATTACAAAAAATGTGTTTACAGTAATATTAACAGTATGGTTGTGTATTCAATGGTGCACTCAATGTCGGTATATATTTACAATATTATATTTACCTGGCTTTCTCTCTTGCTTGTTCTAAACGCTCCTTTTCTTTTTCTTGCTGTTGCTGTTCTATTTTATGTTCTTTCTGTTTTCGTTTCTCTTGAATTTCCATCAGTCTAGCCATGCGTTCTGCTTCTAATACTCTCCTTCGTTCCTGTTTGAAAGTAATTGAAGATGTAATATATATATATGGGCGAGCCTCAAGGGCCCTAACCCCACCCCCTGCATTTAAAAATATAAGAATAGCAGAGGTACATACAGACTGAAATTAACAGTGACCGATTTTTCTGTGACTTATATTTTTATGTGGGCCAAGTAGTTCAAGTGAGAAGGTACTTAGACTGTGGGCTGGAGGAACCATGTTAGATCTCTAACAATTGTTGGAGATTTGGTTCTTTCTCCTCCACAGTGGTCTTAGGATTCACCCTACTCTATGTGAAATGGGTAACAGGTATCTTTACAGGAAGTTAAAGGCAGCTGTGTGTCGGACTGACCACCTAATCCCAACTGAACAGTGTTGGTCATATATGACACTGGATCCTTCTGCTCCAAGGATTAACAGTTGGTCTGAGTGGGATACTTTAACTTAATTATATTTTCTAGTAAAAACTCAAAGAATTTACATACTATCAATAATAATTAAAATAATAAAATTTTATATATAAAAAAGTTCCATTTACTTGGTTACAGTCATTGTTGTTTATCACAAATATCAAGTTCGACAGATTATTTGACAAGTTTTTCAATTTATGATTAAGTGATCAAGAATGAATCTATCATGGCTCAAAACTGCTACATTTTATGGGAATTTGAATTAAAATACTTTGATGTCAATTATAAGAAAAAATCCCCATATATGCAGTATATTAAAAAAAAAAATTATTTTTATTGCTTTACTTTTACTAAATCTGAACAACAAATTAACACATTTAGATGATACAAGGAAATATTAAGTCATTGGTAAATAGGATGATATTTCCTCTGGCATCAGCTTTCCTTCCTAACCCATTTCCTCAACTTGAGCTCATTTGTCTCTCATTTCTTCTCAAAAATTATATCATATTTTGAAGAGTGGAAGAGAAGGCAGCATATCTAATCATTGATTAAAAACAGGGAAATGAAGTAAAAAATATATTTTGTTTATTTTTACTTACTGTACTGTTATTTATAATAGGTTTTTGTTGTGGTTGTTGTTGTTTTTAATTTTAATGTTATCTGATGAAATTTGTGTGTTGAAAATTCTTAGTTTTAACCCATTTTCTTGTAATTATTAAAAAAGATTAAAAGCTGCTGCTCTATATGACTCTTGTCACAAACAAGCACAACTTTAGACATACTTCCACTGCTGCTTCTTTGGCAGCCTTCTCTTCTTGCTTTCGCTGTCTTTCTTCCTGAGAGAAAAAGAAAAAGCAGAGGTTGACATGTAACTGACTAGGCAATTAAGATCAAAGCAAAATTTCATAAAACAAATGAGAAAAAAAAAGAAGCTCATTGTGGTTTCAAAGCTAGCCATTTTCAAGGATGATAATCACAAAAATACAAAAGATGGGTGAGGGTTACTGAATAAGGCATTCAATTTATCTTTACAAAATTAAATATATATTATATTATATTATATATTATATCATTATTATTTTTTTTACTGAAATCATTATCATTGTATAAGTCTATTAAGCCTTAAACAATGTCATTAATTAATAAAGTTAATAGAAAAACCAAAATGCAGTAGAGCCTGAAAAATTTGTGTAATATTTTAGATTACTGCATTAACATAACACAGAGCACGTGTCATGAAAATAAAATACTGCTTGTTTCATAATAGTTCATTGACTGATATATAAAGACTTGGTGAAATAGCAATTCTGGAAAAGTAGGCAATTTTAAAATATTTGGTGAATAATACATCTATAAATGTTTGTATAATTCATGAAGAAATTTCCTGTTAAATATAAAAAAGTGTGATGAATATTAGATAATTATTCTGTATTTTTTTTTCTTTTCTTCTCGTGAAAGATAATTTTTATAATTGAAATTAAATCGGAACTTATCTGAAAAGGATACTTGATATACCTGCAAATCTTGGAGTCGAGCTTCATGGCCCTGAATTCTAGATAAAACATCATGACGCTTGTTTTGAGCTTCTAAAGTATTAATAAAAGCTATTTCATTAACCTGTGAAATAAATAATGGTTGAAACACTGAAGCACATTGATAAAACATTTCCTTAATCTTGAATTCTGCAGACTATAGAATTAATTTTTAAGTGCAATAAATTTTTTAATCTAAAGTATTAAAAAATATTTCATTAAACAGTGAATTAAATAACAGATGAAACACTGAAGAGCACAATGATATAACGTTTTCTTAATCTGGATTTCTGTAGACTATAAAGTTAATTTTTAACTACAGAGTATTAAAATAAAAATCACTGGATAATGGGATTTTTTTTTGACATTTGATAATGAATTAATTGAAGGTGTCTGCTTTCCTTTTGTATATTTCATTTTCCTATTTTTTATATTTTATTTTAATCCTTTAACATTTTCAATTTCTCTTAAAATAGCCTACAGAAGATTATTCTAGTCTTACATTTTTTATTTGACCAATGAGAATGAAAATTTTTTATTTCAGTTAAGCCTTTTAACTCGAAATTTCTTTAAATAAAAAAACAAACAAACAAAAAGAGTTACAGTGATATAGCTGACACTGAATAACTTGTCTAATTTTTATAAGTTTAAGAATGCTTAAATGAAGCAGATAGCTTGAGTTCTAATGACATTTTCTGTGATTTCTTATTTTTCTGTAAGTTTAACAACTTCCAAACAATAAAACAAATCTGTAATGGGATTGATCAGATAGTTATTGAATATACAATCCCAACTAGAAATGTTCACAACATGCATATTAAAAATATTAAGTGACAGAAGCAGGAAGTCTCACATAATGGAATGCTGTTGATGATCACAGACAAATAGGTGATATATAATGAGGTAATGAAGGGACAAATCAATAAGATATTCTGCAAACTTTAAGGAATTTACTGAATCTTTTCTATAATTTATCTCTCTCATTTTTTTTTTTTTTTCATTTAAATTCTTTAAATTTGATTGTCTTCAAGTGGAATTCCGTATAAAGTCATTAATCAGATGATTAGAAATCTAGAATATCTAAAAGCCTTCAATTTTGTTCTATCTAAAACTGTCTTTTCCCCAAGAACTGGGGTGGGGGACTTCATCTGATAACAATCAAAGGTCTTCCTATTGATTCTTTCATGTTTTTGACTAATAATAACATTAATTATAAGGAATTAAAAAACAATAATAAAAAGGCTTACTGAGAATGTTCTTCTAAAGAACTCCATCAAATTAGTATCTATCTTGTGTAAATTATGCATTTAACTCATAATTTTTTGTTAAAAGTCACGTTATATTTGTTAACTGAAATTTGATGATGTTATTGTCTATCCAATGTTTCACAATACTTATTAATACACAGAAATGGTCTTATGAACTACTGTCAATATATTTCTTTAAATTGTTTTTTGAGATCATTCATTAAGAAAATAAATGTCTATAAAATTACAAATGACTGGAATTGTAAGCAGAAGGTGATAATGGAGGAAAAACATTCTGACAGAGCAGTGAGCTTTTCCAACTAGCACAGAACTTTTAAAGCAATGGTTTTTGAAGACAAAAAAACTGATATCTACTATTGATATTCCAAGTTAATATCCTAAATCCACTTTGAAAATCTCAGGAATGAAATAGGCCTGTCAAATATTTCATTTCAACAGATTACAGTATGTATAGTCTAAATCATGATACAAGAATGCATTTAATGGAATCACATCTCTTTACTATCAGGGTGTTAAAAGGAATGAGGAAATCACCCATTCCTATTAATGGCCTAAAAGCAGTGAGATAGCAATAAACAACTAAGGAATGCAATAAATGAGTCTACTTAGATATATCTGATAGGAACTGTTATTATTCCATTCTAAATTCATAAATTACTTTGGGGGAAAAAAAAAAAAGAAATTTACATTTTTTACAAACAAAATTTTACTTTCAAAGATTACCTTTTCTTCTTCATCATGAGCTTTCCGAACAATCATTTGTAACTGAATACGTCTCTTTTCTTCAGCTCTTAGTAATTTCTTTTCCATCATATCTCTGCGTTGGTGCAATAACTCTTCTTTCCACATTCGAACTTCCTCAGCCTAAACAAATTAATATCCAACATTTTAAACCCTATATTATTAATGGCTAGGTTTAGTTTTCTGGATTTAGTAGGAAAACTACAACATTCACATTTTTTTAATTAACAGTTTAAAATTCCAAAGAAAAAAATAGTTCATTAAAAAAGTGTCTGTCATTCAAATTGTAAAGTACCCTAGCCATAAATTAAAGTAGAAGAAAATTCTATCTATTAGCAATGTTTGTCATGTGTACAATAATATATAACAAATCAGATATATGACATCACGATTCTGAAGGGGTCCAGTAAGCTCAAGTGATAAGGAAGGACTAGGTTTAATTCCCAGAACAGATCAGGGATTTCTCCGTTATTTATTTTCCCGAAGGTCCGAGGACCTCACCCAGCCCTCTCTCAAAGAGATACTGTACTGGGTTTCTTACGTGTGAATTAAAGAAGCTGAGTGTGAAACTGAACGTCAGACCTCAAATTCTTTCCTTTCGGATGGTGATAACAGTAGCCTCATTGCACTGCCTATCCTCTGAAGAGGATAAAATGTTTTAATGATTCTGAGGATATGTCTGTCCCAATTATAATGTATTAGTCTGATATGCATTGTCTTCACTGATAAGTTAATTTATTAGTAATATAAATTTTAAAAACAACATAGTACTCTCTAATGGAACAAGAATTTGTGACTGATTATTTTCTTTGAATATAATCGACTATTAAAAACCTATTTTGAATAGAATTTGCAAAATACAAATATAGTTGGCCTCATCTACTGATGCCATCCAAATAAATTCTTTATGTAAGAAAAACGAGATTAATTTAATAATAATATTTCAGATATTATACTTAATCACTTTCATTGATGCAAATTACTGTGATACCAATAGATACTTTAGTTGGTAATTTAATGATGAATTTCATAATATTTCTATGTCGTTTGCTTTTGTGAAGTGCTAATGGTAAATTTGATAGCTGAAAAATTCAATGACCAGACATCAATTGATGATGAATTACAACTGCAAAGTTAAGCAATGAGAAAATTATGACAGGAATCTGGATCTAGGGATACCTTATTGTTAAATGTACATTACCTTTTACTTGCCTGTCATTTTAATTTCAGTAAAAAAAAAATATTAGCAATAAAAAGCAGTAAACGATATTAAAAATATCTTACCTTCTTGGAGAGTTCTCTGAGTTTCTGAGCTTTTTCTTCAAGCAATCTTTCTCTTTGTTCTTGGGCCTTGGCCTGTTTGATTTTATGCCTTCTTATAGATTCTGAAAGTGATCTTTATGGGATGAAACAATATATGAGTTTAGCTGAAATGAATAGGAGGAAAGAAAGCTTACTTCTTTTTTTTTTAATGAAAAAGGAAGAATACTATAAAAAAATTACAATTAATATTGTAAATTAAGAGAATAGGTGGTGTGCAGCATGGGATTCTCAATACACAAAAGGGTGAGCATCTTTCTTTTTTTTTTTTTTAACAAATTATCTACATCAATTAAGACTAGCCTGAATTTAAAGATACTTCATAATAATATAGGATTTCTCCTTAAGGCATATTTGAACTGTTCAGAATTTGCAATATGGCTTGCATACAGTTATTCTTCTTCAACTTCCACTTCTCAACACATCGTCTTTCTAACAGATGGATTTGATTCTGAGGAAAAGGTTTTTCTAATTCCTCAAAACTCCTTAACATTATTGTTTGTTTTGTTTTTTCATTTTTTATGTAATTTTTTCCAAATATAGCTAAGTTTGAATGTTTGAAAATACATGACTAACTCTCAGAAATAAGCAGTCATCTAAGAGGAATTCTAAGGGATTATTATCAAAATAATTATAATTTGCAAAGGAAAAGATAAACTGATTAAATGAAACTACAGTTGAGTGACTCACAATTAAGAAATAACAATTTTTGTTGTGTTGCAAAATATTTTCTTTTCTTAATGTAGCTTAAATATTTTTTTTATTATTACCAAAAAAGGCAATTCACAATAAATATTTATACACAACCTTTTCCTGGATGGTGAAGAAAGTTTCTCGTGCATATGAAGTGCGTGACCAGGAAGTCTAAGTTCTGCATCAATTCGGTCCATTCGGTCACCCCAAGACATTTCAGCCAAATGATTCCCTAGAAGTTCTTCAGCTTAAAAAAAAAGTGCCAAATAACGTTTTGTATTTTGGTCCATTTAAAAATAATCAGTTTACATTAAAAAACAAAAAAATGCAATTATGTTTTCATACCTTCACACTTAAATTTTTAAAGCAGTTTTCTTGCCTAAAAGCAAAAAATCCTATCTTTAAAAAACAAAACAAAAAAACAATTACCACTTTAAATTTAAAAAAAGTAAATACACAGAAGCTTGGTTATAACGCAATCTTTCGGATCCAAGATCTCGAAGATCGTGATATAACCACGATATAACCGAACTTTTATTACTTCGCGACGTCAAACGTTGTATATCGCACCCTATTATCGCTCACACAATTCCAAATCGATTAAAATGGTCATTTCGCCTAGAGCTATTACCTAGAGCTATTCATTCAGAGCTATGTGAGAGAATTTTATATTTATAAATAAATAAATCATTATCTTTTCAACACTTTGATGGGTTATACAATATTAGCCAAAATCGATTTGGCGCCACCATCTTGGCATCTTGTACAAACAACGAGTCACGTGGATCGAAACTAGGTATTCATACACCTATTAGATTACACGGGCCTCTTTACTGGTTGTCAATGGCAGAAAAATAGATCTCGATATTCATTTTGGTTAAACGAAAAAGTCCACGGATTCTGATATATTTTTAAAAATACATTGTATTTGACGCATTTTCTATACATTAGGGTGGGTATAGAGTCTCAATTACTGTAAATAATAAGGAAACAAGCATATTAATTTATACCTTTGATTTGATTTTAGGCGAAAAAATGGTAAATTTTGCAATTTTACAATTACACACCTTTTCCAAAATAGAAGGGGTCCAAGACCAAATCGCATTATATCCGAATTCGCGATATAAACAACCGCATTATAACCGAACTTCAGTGTATTACAATTTTATCTTCTAAATGCTATATTTAAAAATATACTACAATAAATTTAAAATTCAAAACTAAGAGATTTATTTTTTTTTTAAATGTTTGGTTCAGAAGTAAAAAGCTTCCCGAGATAAAAGCAAGATAACATTTTAATTTAATCAGTTGACAAATTAATCTACAGGTTGAGTCAAAAGTTCCAGGACACCCTTGTATTTAGGAAACGGAAGGGAAAATGAAATATCTGAGTACACCTGCAAAGAACAAGTGAGGGGTCTACATTTTAGGATATTTCTGGAACATGACTGCCATCTTGAATGTAAGTCAAAATTTTCAAATGGGAACAGGATCATGTGATGTAGCATTCCAACAAGGAAAGCCCCAGAAATTCAATGGTGCAATTAGTTTTTATATAACATTATTTATTTTAATTTTATGAGTGTTCAAAGTTACAAATTAGTGACAATTATCACAGCAGAAATCCCCTGGGAATGCACATATGGGCCTACAAAATGCGTTCAATGTGTTTCCCTTCTTGCTGCATACAACAAATGCTGTAAGTCATCATGAACACATGGCAACATATCTGGAGAAATCCCTTCATAAGCGTGAGCTTTACTGAGGACTCTCAGGAATGATGCTAACACTGTGGTTGAGGTTTCCATATCAGTGACTGATCTTGGGTTGATCAACTGAACCTATCTGATGAAATTTTGACTATTAATTTCCTCACTCCGCTGTGCATTACAGGTGGACGAATTTCTAACTTTGAACACTCATAAAATTAAAATGATGATGTTACACAAAAACTGATTGCACCAAAGAATTTCTGGAGTTTTTCTTGTTTGAAATGATACGTCACACGATCCTGTTTGCCATTTGAAAATTTTGACTTGCATTGAAGATAGACTTCAAGATGGCAGCCATGTTCTGGCAATATCCTAAAATGTAGACCCCCTCACCCATTCTTTGCTGGGGTACTCAGATATTTCATTTTCCCTTCCGTTTCCGAAATACAAGAATGTCCTGGAACTTTTGACTCACCGTATACTGATCTTGATAATCTGATCTCTTGATCTTTCCATGGAGAAAATGTACATTTAGAATTTAAAGGTATTTAGCACAGGTATCGTGCCAGCAGAGTTATCAAGCCTAAGTCAGAAATTCTATGTTGCAAGAATGACAGAATTAGACAAAATTTCTTAGGAAAAAAGAAAACTTGGGTTTATGAAACATTTACATTTAAGAATTAAAAAGAATTAGATAATAAAACTAAGCTTATTCTCATTTTATATCATCACTTTAAAAGTGAGCAAGGATCATCATAACATTATACAAAAATAATCAGTTGTGAATAATAAGAATACTGATCCACTTTTCTAATACTCCCATTTCTAAAAGTAACATGTGAAACTTTGATTAGCACATCAGATGGATCAAGCAATATATTCAGTAATCATAAGCTTTAATTAATTTCCACTGGAAAATGTACATCATAAGCCTGGAATAGACAATTGTCTTGAAAACACATTCAAATGACTCAAAATGAATAGAAAGCTGGAACTAGTAAGCAGTTGAAAGAATCATGAAGTGGTTAGACTTCTTGGTATCCACATTCAATTCCTTGATTCCTTGATGGACCCGTGGTTTCACCTGGGATTTCTCCACAGATGCAGGTCGCAGAGATGCTTCCAACAGTCCCTGTCCTGTGCCTTCCTCCTCCAGGTTCTTTCCAACATCTTGACCAAAGGATCCTCCCATCTCGTTGGTGGTCTTCCACGTTTTCTCTTTGTTCTAGGTATCCAGTCGGTAATCCTGTAAGTCCATCTATCATCCTTCAATCTCACCACATGTCCAGCCCATCTTCTCTTATTGTCATATATCTGCTCGACCACATCCTTCAAGCCAGTTCTTCCATGTAAATCCGAATTTTTGACATGATCCAGTTTGCTCACACCGCAAATTTTTCGCTCCATAGCATGCTGGGTCACCCTGAGGCCTTCTTCTTCTCTCTTTGTTGTGTTCCAGGTCTCAGAATCATACAACAATGATGGTAGTATATTGCTGTTAAAAATATTTGCTCTAATTTTTATGTCAAGCCTTTGATCTGTGATGGAAGTTCTGAGACGGTTGTAAGACAACCAGGATGATCTTTTTCTTTGAGCCAATTCTGCTTGGAACATTCATTCATTCAATTATGTCATGGCAATAAATGCAACAACAAACAGTCATTAGAAAACCATAACTTCATAATTTTCGAAGATAACCCACACAATGGCATGCTAAATGGAAAGAAAGGCATGTTTGTTTGCAGATCTCACAACAGCAATAGGAGATCTGATAAAGTTGCATTCAGTGTCAAGTCTGGACTGAATGTTGGCTCACTGCAGTTCTGTGGATTTTTTTGCTTTAGAGTCAAAGACAAGATTCCTTGAAATGATGGTGAAGTCAGAAAGCCTAGATCATAAAAAATGATCTAGACTATATCCTCTATATGGATCAGTCCGACATCCAATGGATTTATGATCAGAGATAATAGAAGCCACATAATATCTTTCAGAAAAGTGCTGTAAGTGAAGATGTTACACTATGGATACAGCAATTTCCATTATTTGTGATGGATGTTAATTTTTGAAGAAATACAATTGAAATTTGTATGAATAGATTTATAAATGCTATAATGATTGATAAATGAGACCAAGTGTTTACCAAGTGACATACCAGAATAACTGTTTCATGCTTACTGGTGATCGTCAATCAAGACCACCAATAAACAGCGAAGTTTGAGGACAGAGATTAGGATGAATCATAAGAATAAATGTGTTGCTTACTAGTGACTATTCTTGGCTATTAATAGCCAATAAGTGAAAAACAGCTGTTCTGGGATGTCACCTAGTAAACATTTGATCTCATTAATTGATCTTTACTGAAAATGATTATGCTTTTGGATTTTTTAAGGGTGTTAAAAAAAATATTCATTGCTTGAGTTACTAGCTAGCATGACTTTTCCCTTTGTTTGTTTGTTTTTTTTTTCTTTCTTTTTTTACTTTTGTTCTTTAGTTCTTAAGAGGTCCCACATTTATTCTCACAAAAGACCTCATAATGTAATCTGATATATTCTATCCATATATCACACTGAAAACTAGAGCAACTGAGTTGATGAAAATTTTATATTATTGGATGAAAATGATATTGGATTCTAGACCTCAATAACATAAAAAGCATCTTTGCAAATTTAGATAACATAATTACAGCTCATTCTTCAAACCTTCTCTTTTTATCAGAGAATTGTTACCTTCCAAGTCTACATTACTTGACAAAGTATACAAAATGATACTGCTAAGCATGACATTAGGCTACAAGGAGGCCATGATTCTTACCGACTAACTTCCCATTTTTTTACCTGTTGATATGAATTACCTATATTTTTTTTATAAAATTATAAATATTTTTATTTATATTTTTTTATAATGCTGATATTTTTTTTATAAGACTTTTGCAACATGATCAATTTTTCGTCCTGTGCATGTCTCTTACAGGCAGTGTCAACTGTTAAAAATTCTATTTCGTGAGAACAATTTTTTCTCACAAAAATTAAATTTTAGGAAAAAAATAATAATCAGATAATGGATCTTAAAACAACAACTTTTTCTGCTATCAATTTAAATATCTTGGTTTGGAAAAATAACAGACTTACTACACAAGTTAGAAGCCTATGTTTTTAGCTATAAAAATAAAACGATTTTAAAGGAAATGGGTGCTAGTAAAGCACAGTTAACTTATTGAAAATTTTGAGCTGATTAAATGTTTCTTTTTTCTTCATCTTCTTTTAATTTAAAATCTAAATTCTGAAGCCACTTAAATAAATTATGATGAAATTGTATATGATAACAGTTAAAACTTTGGATTACTGACTTTTAATGAAAACAGAATAAAAATGCAATATAATTCCAGGTTGAAATGAGAAGAAAGCCAATCTATTATGTTGTCTTCATGAGCAGAACAGTAATTAAAACATCACAGTTTGATGTTTAAGATATAAGATTATATCATCACAGTTTAAGATCTACAATTTCATCATACTTTGCTTAAGTTTAAACTGTTTAAAATATCAAATATCAAAATACTTGAATTACAAGCAAAATATCTAGGAATATCAATATTTTCTTTTTTAATAGTTTATTATAAAATTGTAAATATTACTGCCAAGTAAAGCAAATACAGCAAAAAAAAAAAAGTGGCAGATTTTTTTTTTATTTGTGGTTTCAGACAAATCACATTACAACAATATCCTCAGAACTTGAGATATATTATTGTAATAGGGTTTACAATGACAGAGATGTTTCTGTAAAAAAATGATAGGTAATTTTTTTTTTATTTTTTAAATTCCCTATTCAATTTAATTTCTTTACCTCAGAGTAAATTAGGAATTACATTCTTCACTTCTTACACAAGAAGAGTTATGAATTTCAAATCTTTAAATAACTCCAGAATGTAACTGGTTTACAATATCACCACTCATCAGCTAGGATAACTATAAAGATGTGAAACTCTCTGCCTGATTAGATTTTTTACTTCTAATGGCTCTTCCGATAATGATTTTTATAATATTAATTCATCTCTTCTGCTCTTTTATCCTGTTACCTCAGAATAAATTAGGAATTATCATTTTAGAAGTGTCATGAATTTCAAACCTTTAAATGTCCCCAGGCCAGATCTTTTTCGAAGTATCACCTCTTATCAACTGGAATAGCTCAAAAGACTGAATCTCTCTCCTTGATATCATTTGTGACTAACAATAAAACTTCTACTGTATCGTCCACTAATGAAAGATACTCAATTTGTCAGTCACTTTAATTCCTTTACTCAAGTTACCTCAGGAGTAAATCAGGAATTATCCTCTTTGCTTCTCACTTCAGAATCATTACGAGATTCAAATATTTTAAGCATCCAGAACAAATCTGTTATGAGATATCACCTGTTATTAGTAGGATAGCTCATAAGATTTGAAACTCTGTCCCAAATTCAAATGTTTATTAACTTCTACTGATTCTTTTAATAATGGTTTCTACTTAGCATTAGTCACTTTAATTCCTCTGTCTCCAGTTACCTCATATTAAATTACTTTTGTTCAATATCCTCATCCTATTCAACATTTTTACATTTTTTTAATGAGACTTGTTTTGTTATTTGGTATCCTACATTTCTACCAAACCTATGCATTTTAGTTCCAAGTCTAAGTTGGTCAATTTTTTGAAGACATTTTATTATTATTATTATTACTATTATGTAAAAGTTTCAAACCTTGGGTTTCCCCAGCAAAGACAACATTGCGGGTCAAGGACCAAACCACATATTGCCAAGTGTAAAAAAGTGTGCAAGAATGGTTAGGGATGTGTGGATGTGTCCATATATTTCCTAACTATGTGAGTTTATTATTATTACAGTAGATGCCGCTTAATGTAATCACGGTTAATGTTATCATTCGTTTAATACTATCAATAACCTCCGGTCCCGAACAGACGTATTCGAATTAATGCAAAAATGATCGCTTAATGTGATCGCTACATCGCTTAATGTTATCAAATTTTAGGCCAATTGGTTCATTTTCGATGAGCGATTCCCGGCAAAGTTCGTGGAACATGACTGCTCAAGATTTCAAAGCTTGAATGGAAATCGACGAGAACCTAGAAACTTCGGCTGTATTAACAGACTACGATATTTGTGAAGCTGTATCGAACACAAACGAAATATCGATGTCTGTTTCTGATGAAGATGAACCCCAAAACGTTATCGAGGAAGAGAAGACTCCAACGAGTGCTGAGATGAGGAATGCATTTCGAATTTTGCGACTGGGAGTGCAAAGAAAAGCTGAGGCCGATGGGTTTCGTAAACATTATGAGTAAGAACGTTTTATTAATACTTACTTCGTAAGCAGACCAGGCAATCAACAAATGATGATTTCTTTGTTGATTGACACGTATGTACTATTTTTTGTCTATCAATTTCACTTTATTTCATTATGTTAAGTAAATGTTTTCTACTGAAATCATCCTCTCCTCACCATTACTACAGTATAGGCTGCCCTTTTTTAATTCATATTTTTCGTTTATCAATCGGTTATAGTTATCATAATCGGATAGGCCCAATGTGATCACATTAAGCGGCATCTACTGTATTACATCAAGAAACTGGAAATTGTGGCACAAAAATATTTCTTTAAAATGTAGCAAAATTCAATCACATTTTTATTAAGTATTTCAATTTGCCTGCATTCACAATTAAGATTCTTAAATGTTGCTAATGTCTGATGAATGGAATACAATTGCTACTACAATAATCATATTAAAGTGCTTAGCAGCAGAAATGGCTAACAGGTGCTCAAAATAAAGGTGAAAAGGATGGCCTCTTACTTATGCACTCATTTGCAGCTAAATTCAAGAATACTTAAGAGGAATTTGGGTTTTTGCAGAAGCATACTTTCACTAGAATTCCTATTTTGCATCAATTATGCACTTAAGCAAATAGTGTTTCAAAAATTATCTATTATAAAGCGATTTCAGCTGAAAAAAAGAATAATGCCAATAGCACATGAATTATGAAGACTCGAGAGATGTGACAATTGTTGGAAGACTGAGGAAATCATCCATGAGATAAGAAGCATGAACTAGTCATAAAATCATCACAAATTAAGTAATAAATGGTTAGGCAACTCTAAAACTATGTTCTAATTCTTTAAAAGAAATTCCATTAGGAAATTTCTATTCAGGTTCAAAAGTGCAAACCCCACTTATCACTGCAATCAACATAGAATACCATAAGAATACCATAACTCAATATACATTTTCCAGCTAAGTCAATGGCATTTTGTCAATTCTGATGTTGGCAAGTCCCTGGATATGTTAGCAAGGCAATGAATAATTTGACACTAAAATCCTCATTTAAATCCTATTAAGTTTCTTTCAAAAGTTATAACTATCCACAGTTCCAATAAAATGTTCTCTTACAGTAGTAGTAAACTTCATAATTTCTATTTTAAACATAAAATACACTCATGTTTGTGAAAATAGCAACACCATGAAGGAACCATCAGAATGGAAGGAAATTTATTACACACATTGCTAATAGTGATACAAAGAAATGATTAAAGTTTGAGGGCAATGCAACAACAGTACTTGCAAAAAATCAGTATGGTGTAAAGCCTCCATGAGCTGCTATATGCCATGGCATCGAATCAAAAGGCCTTTGGATGTGTTCTGGGATATCGCCTGCCAGGCTACTTCTATCCGAGTCCACAGTTCATCGGTATTCGCTGCTGGATGACAAGGACGGGCTAGTTGCCAAGTGACTATCCCAGACATGTTTAATAGGTGCATATTGGACGAACAGGCAGGCGAGGGAAAAAGGGGTATCTGTTTGCTTCAAAGATGACCTGGACATTTGGTAGGGCAACACATGGTAGGGTGTTGTCTTATTGAAATATGGCTCAGGAGTGGTGCTGAAGGAAGTACGACTTCAGCCTCCACTACTTCCCTACTGTAGCGGTTGTTGTTGAGAGTGCCCACAATTCGTAGCAGCCGAGATCGCCTAGGATACCGATTTCCTCCCAAACCATCACCTTTATCGTTTGTGCAGTATAACGCTGGACAATGCAGTCTGGAAGATGACGCTCACCTTGATATCGTCTACTGCATATGCGGCCATTATAGTAATCCAAGTTGAAGTGGGACTCGTCCAAAAAATGACTTGGTACCAATCTGCATGCCAGTGGGTGTGCTTGTGAGCCCATTGTAGTCTGAGGCGTCAATGGTTCAGGCCCAAGGGGATCCTCCGCAAAGGAATGCATGCACGCAGTCCTCTGCACAGCAGATGCAGTCGAACCGTGGAACCAGACAATGTCAATGCCGTGGAACCTGTTGCAGTGTTGCAACATCATACTAACACTCGAGAAGAAGCTGAACAGTCCATCACTGTCATGCGGATGAGGTGTCTATCATCCCTTGGTGTCCACATTTTTTGGTCCACTTCTGGATTTTCAACTCGTCCTGTTCTCGTCAGTCCACTGCTTCCACACTTGCATCGCTGTCGTGGCCTTATGCCTCGTATGAACAGCAATTTTGCTGTTTGAAAATCCTCCTTCACGCAAGCCGATCATTCGGCACCATTCAAACTCTGTAGCTTGCGGCATACTGACTCCAGTAGACATGTGTACAGCTCACTGACGATGAAAAACTATTTGTCTGGATCCACAACAGTCCTTTACTTATATGCTCTTACATGGCAGTTCAGAGGGCGCCTTTCAGTCTAGGCATGCGCAATCATTCCCAAACTTTAATCATTTGCATATCATACCCTGCTTTACATTACCTGTATGTTTCACTTCACTTGCCAGTTTCTTTCATGGTATTTCATTTTTCACAAACATGAGTGTACATAATTTTAATAATAAAACAATCCATACAGAACAATAATTTACTTTGTTAAAATTTCTTACTTTCATTGTGCAGAAGATGCAAGTCCTCGCCTCCATTTTCTCCAGAATCCTAAAAATTAATAACAATAATTGGTTAAAAAAAAAAAGAAGAAAGAAAGAAATAGTTCAATTTTATCTTAATCTCTGCCTTAAATTTCACTGGACAGTTGGGCAGTCTGACAATATTAGAATTTTTGGAATTGATAAAAATGCCTTTGAACAGAAGAAATCTCAAAAAACAATGTTTTGTCAAAGCAGAAATATGTAACTACAATAAATACTTTTGGATTTAGAAAGGCATTTATGATCTGCCAACTAAAAAGTCAGTGAAAGATTGCATGAGAGAACTCTAGAATATGAAAATATTACGTCTAAAGTATAATTAATTCTGACATTACTTATTAGCATTAATCAATAGCTGAACAATGAACCCCATTTAAAAGAAATGAACAGATTAAAAAATAAACAAAATGGGCTCCAAAGTACATGGAATAGTTGGAGATCAGCCATTGGAAATGGAAGATTTTTCAATGTAACAGAATGTCACAACAAAATGGAATACAGAGTCAACAGCAGAATGAGGGGAAAAAAATGAAAAAGGTGGGAAAAAATGTACTGATATAGGAAAGGAACAGCCAAGGATGGCCAGGAAACAAAGAATATGTATTCTGAATGGACAGAAATGGTCAGATACAGCAGAAAGCTTAAAAGAGAAGTTGTATCAAGTATAAAAAAATCAAATTAAGCAAGAAATTGTCTGTATGGCTTCGCATTTCAAACTAAGTGCTGTAATTAAATGTGGTAGTGATTGCTACAGAATGTGTGAACAATGAGCGCATACTAATGGGATAGGAAAACTGCAACTCAAAAGTATACACTGCTTGTATAAAATCATTTGAAACTGGACAGGTTCAGATTATGATCAAGATATATCTAAGATATCAAGTGAATGGTAAAGCATTAGAATAAGAGATAAATGAGAATGCCATGAAATATGTGATGAACTATAAATTCATTTTAAAAAATATATTTTTAAGTGGAAATGTATCTAATGAGGTAGGACTTATCTTTAATTAACAAAACTAAAGATAAAATTGCAACAATTTATTTCCAATCAGTGATAATAACTACTCATTAACTCTCCTACCCCCCCCCCCCAAAAAAAATAAGTAAACAAACCATAAAATCTGACTACTCAGAACAAGCTTTGATAATGTGACAACGAGAAGTGTTAAATTTTAAGAGAATGTAAAAGCCAGCATTTCAACTAATGAGTATGAAAGTATAGAAACAAAATTCATATTAGAAACAGTATCATTCTTTGTTAGAAAAAATTTCAATGCAGAGCCTCGGAGAGATGAGATAGAGCCTGGGTCAATCACAAATTTGGCATGATTTCCTATCCAAAAAACAAAAATTTCTGAAAAGAAATTTTGATAAGAAAAAGCTCTTCATATTCTTTAATATTTTGAGTTGCATTTTCTATGAAACTTAGTCAAAAATGAATAGTTACATGAATTAAGAAACTTTGATTTATAACAGACATTATTTTTTATACTGATAAGGTTCCACAACAAAATTTGATGATTTGAATAGCATTACCCAACCTGAAAACAGAAAAGAATTCAAATTAATTTAAAATTGCTTTTTGAGCATTATTACGAGGCATGTTTTTTAAGTAAGTACCGTTTTGCAATAAAACCAAAACTAGTAAAGATAGTGTCAATTTTTTTTTTATATTTTATTCCTGAAACATTAAGCTATTTTTCAATATAATTTCCTTGTTTGTGTAAACACGCATCACAGCGTTATATCAGTTTTTGTATATCGATGTCATAGCAATCACCCGCCGGTGAAGACAACCAGGATTCAACCGCTGTTTTCCCTTCTTCTCGGTTGTTGCCAACCGTTTACCACCGAGAAACTCTGTCAGGAAGCACAGTTGTGAACTTCCAATGACAAAATGGAAATCCTGCATCGCCTGTCTGCAGGAATTTTGATATCAACTGCGCATACCAAATCATCTGTGATTACAGAAGGTCGCCCCGACCCTGTTTCATCATGAACATTGCCACACCCATCTTTGAACAATCTCACCCTTTTACGCACTTTGCTGGCTCTCATTGCATTAGAGCCCGTACACAGGAAGAGTTTCTCGGTGGTAAACGGTTGGAAACAGACGAAGAAGGGAAAACAGCAGTTGAATCCTGGTTGTCTTCACCGGCGGGTGATTGCTATGACATCGGTATACAAAAACTGATATAACGCTGTGATACGTGTTTACACAAACAAGGAAATTATGTTGAAAAATAGCTTAATGTTTCAGGAATAAAATATAAAAAAAATTTTGACAATATCTTTCTAGTTTTGGTTTTATTGCAAAACGGTATTTACTTAAAAAACATGCCTCATATATTTGAAAAGCCTACTGCTGTGCAAAGATATAATTTATGACATTTGATCTTCAGAAACTGTAGAACTGTTAAAAATACATTCTTCACGATAATACAACTTCTTTCTATAGAAGCAACTGAAAAAGGGAGACTCAAATATTTCCCAAATGCAGCAGATACATTTTGAAGCAAATTAATTTCCAGTATGTTCTGAATTTTTTCCAAATATTAATTAAAATAAAAAGTTAATCCAGTAAATCTATTAGGTTAAGTTTAGAAATTCCACCATACATACAGCAGCCCAATATTCATAAGAAATGTCAAGATTTTTTTGATTTTTTTTTTTTGTGATACTCTGGAGTTTACCTCATGAATATCATTAATTTTAAAGTGACTCATATTAAATGAAAAATTTCAATGGAATAGAAATATTTTTAAATTCCCCTTGGGAAGGATTTGAAGAAACTATTAAGAAAAAATGAGGCATGGAATATTTTCTCATTCTTAATGTTCCAAAGTCAATCCTTTCAGTAGCAGCTGATAAGCAATCGTAGAAAGTATTATTGTATCTTTCTTCAACAAAAGAATAACTCAATTACCAGTGCTATTCACACTCATCAATTTTAAATTTAATTTTTATTAAAATTGAATTTTTTCCAATCACTATCACAAATTTTTTACAAAGATTAAAATTTGGGAGAACCTCTAGGCATTGGACTGAGACTAACTGGCACAGCTGCAACCTCCTCTATCTAAGCATGTTTTATACATTATCCCGTTTTTATTTTGCAGACGGCTTACAAGATGACATAATGTATCCTTCCGCCAGAAGGAGTACAAGATGTCAGTATCAATATTTTGCCTTTATAATGGAAGTTAGCTGAATTCAAGACAATAAATACTGTTAAAAATGTTGGGGAAAAAAATATCTAAAATTTAGTCTTAATTTTTTTTTTTTTTTTTAAATCTCTAGATATTTTTTTTGAAGCTTTCCTTTAAAATATCAAAATTATAAACACAAACATAGAAATAAAATTATAATTTTCCATCAATGCAAAATATTTTTTTTGTATCATCCATTATATATATATATATATATATATATATATATATATATATAAATATTTGTAGGATCCATCTAAACATTTTTTTTAAGTACAGGAATTTTGAATTTTTCTACAAAATTTAATCTAAATCATTCATTTCTTCATTAGTTTTATGATCTATGAAAATGATCTGTAATTTGGTATTCTAAATTACACATAAAAAAATGTATCTTGTTGATAATCATATACATAAGGTCTACGACAATATATTATATACATTAGAAATGAAAATATATTAATTTTTCTTGAATAATAGATATTTTTTTTAAGTTCACTCCTCGATTTTATAATTCTGACATGAACTGTTGATATTCAGTGATAATCATATTTTTTTTTTTTTTTGTAAGTTTTCGAAGAGTGGGGATATGAAATGAATTATTGGTATTTAGTGAACATTAAAATTTTTTACTTCTGTAAGTTCACATTACTTGATGTAAGTTATGAAATGAACTATTAATGTACAGTAGAAATGGAAGCTTATTTTTTTTTAAAGTTGACTCCAACATTTTGTAGTTATGAAATGAACTGTTGATGTTCAGTCGACATTGAATTTTTGTTAAAATGTGTGATTGTATTGTTTACATTGCATTATCAGTGGTTGTCAATTTCTATTACAAAGCTTTGGATTTCATCCTCTGTTATATTATCAATTTTCCAAAAATTTCTACTGCTGTTGTAGTTTGCTTTATGAAATTTTTTTCACATCTTTGTTGACTTTGCTGTGAAAATATCTTAATTTTTTCTTGTATAATAGATATTAACTTTTTTTTTGATTAGTTTATGATTTTATAGTTCTGAAATGAATTGTTGACATTCAGTGACAATCATTTCTTTTTTTTTTAAGTTCACATGAGTTGGAATATGAAATGAACTGTTGATATTCAGTGAAAATAATAATTTTTTATTTATTTTTATAAGTTCACATAACTGGGGAAAGGAAATAAACTGTTGATATTCAGTAAAAAAGATTATTTTTTTGTATTTTTGTAAGTTCATATCAGTGAGGATATAAAATGAACATCAGTAAATATTCATTAGCATATTACATTGGAACCTGGCTATTCTTACACAATTCGTTCCAGGAGGCTGTTCAAATTGCAATTTGTACGAATGTTGAATCAATTTTTCCCATAGGAAATTATGTAAATTGGATTAAATCCATTCCAGGCTCCCAGAAGATGCTTATTTAAACCCCTATAATAATACTTAATCCAAAAAATCATGCATAAAAACTATATTGAGTGGCCAGGTCCGAGACAAGAGTTCTACTTTCAACAAGAAAGAATACGAGTTTTTTTTTGTTTGTTTTTTTCAGTTCAATTGTCGTTTTCACCTGCTTTTCTTTTAGGCTTGGTTGAATCACTAATCTCTTTTGGACACATGATTAAACTTATTTTCAATGAAAATATTTAAAAACAACCAAGAATAGCAATAAAATATCACGTTTTACGTTTGCTAAAAATGCTTAGCGAACAAGGGCCAACACGAAACGTGGTAACGTCAGATTTCCAAGTCGAATTTTATTCGAAAAAGTTAGAAGAATGTGGAGTTGTACGAGTATAGAGGTGAAGAAATGGTGGGTTCCACTGTATTTGGTCTTTTCCCTCATTGCAGATCCGTCAAAAATCCTGTACAGAAAACTATATATATCTTGCCATTACAAATATATATGTATGGCGCCCCTGCCATGTTAGTTTCCACCCCCCGTTATGAATGATTCCGTCCGGGCCTGGGGTCAACGACTGAAAACAATGATGAAAAATATGATGGTGTGATTTGGGCATAAGCTGGCAAGTTGGACCTATTTTCTTTGGCGGCAAAATACAAAAGCATGTTCTTCCTGCAAATTTGAAATAGGATGGACCGTACTTGTATTATGACAAGATGAACCCCTTTCCCCAATATGATTATGTTTCTAATAGTTTAAAGCATACTCAAAAGTTAATCCAGATAAATATAGTAGGCTATGAGTATTACAAAGAAAACACAAGATATTTGTCTCAAAAGTATATACAAATTGCATCAAATATATCTGCAAGTTACATAACGTAGACTTTTTTAAAAACTTTGCAAATTAACTTATATATATGTAGAATTGTAGGATCAA
This sequence comes from Thereuonema tuberculata, assembly GCA_023159025.1. Classification (NCBI taxonomy): domain Eukaryota; kingdom Metazoa; phylum Arthropoda; class Chilopoda; order Scutigeromorpha; family Scutigeridae; genus Thereuonema; species Thereuonema tuberculata. The sequence continues at coordinate 158,086,832 of JAFIDM010009631.1, forward strand.
ATGATAAAAAGCATATTTAATTAATAGTAAATAAAAACCTCTGTGGCATCAGCTTGATCACTATTTTCAGCTTCCAGTATCTGAGGATCTGTATTCTGAGTTTCTTCAATTTGCTTCGTTAAATCTTCTTCTTCTTTAATTGCCGATTCTAATGCCTATAAATTAACAACAAGAAGCTTAACTGAATTAAATACATTAATGCAAATGAATAAAACTCTTAAAACTGTAAAATACTAAAATTTGTGATTTTGCACCAATTAATAAAATTTCATAATTTTACCAGTCATTGCAAAAGTTTTGGTCTTGCATCTTTTCTTAATAAAAAAAAAAATATGTAAATTTTCTATAATGCATAAATGATTGCATCATTCAAACTATTCTGAAACAGCTAATCTGGTCTTCATTGTTAGATTATTTTATAGGTCACTTTCATTTTTGCTGATATCTTAAGAATGAAAAGTTTAAGACCAAAATTTTAACGAAGCTTTTTTTTTTTTTTTTTTTCTACATCACACTGGCCAAAAATTTATGAATCTGTTAATATTGAGTAGGGCCTCATTTATTATAAATGACATATATATTTACATAGCTATGATTCTAAGAGATGCCAGAGGTTGTTTAGGTCCAAAGACAGCCATTCTTGCAGCAAAATATTGCTCAACTCTGTGATCATTGATGGAAGAGATTTTATAGCCATTTCCAGTATGTCCCAAATATGCTCAATAGAACTGAGGCTTAGAAGTCAAAGAAGATGACAGAAGTCCTCTTCATGCTCAGCAAATCGTTCCTGCACAATGTGATGAATGGTTTCACTGCCATCCATAAGAAGGCCATCACATTCTAGAAAAATAGTGCAAGATGTACTTGGTTGGCTACGATTCCATTTATCTTTTCTGAATGACATCTTTGTTTTCTACTGGTATTAATGGACCCAGTCCACACCAACAGAATATCCCCCATATCACAATGACACCTCTAGATCCTTAGTTAGTTTTCACAAAGCAGGCTAGGTTCAACAATTCATAAGGTTCTCTCCAAACTCTTCACTTTCCATCAGTACAAAACAATTTGTATCGAGACTCATCAGACCATATCAATCTCTTTCACTGCCCTAATGTACAATCACAATGTTCTTGGAACCTTTGTACAAGTATTATTCTGGTTTTTGCTGAGACCAGTGGCTTCCGAAGGGGAAGTTCTTTTACACGGCAACATTCAGCAGGATCTAACTTTACCTTCCATCAACTTATGATGCTGCCAATTTCTAACTTTACCTTCCATCAACTTATGCTGCTGCCAATTTCTAACTTTACCTTCCATCAACTTATGATGCTGCCAATTTCTATCTTTAGTATGGTAACATCAGTAAGTCTAAGAAGTCCAACATTCAAATGGCATTATTTAATCCTGATTTTGGAAACTCTTTTAATGAGACGACATATCCTTATTTTGTGTCAACAAACAGCACAAGTATCACTTTATTATGTTTTCTTTATTTGATTATCCTACATTCTGTGTTTCCTTAATAACTGTTGATGATGTAGCTTTCATTCTGTTCTATTTCAACATCACTCCTTTTCTGGGTGTGTCATCTAATGTCAATCAAAGCTAAGTAAATTTAACCAAAACTGCTTCTATTTATTTGCTTATTTTTAACTTGGTTATAAAACTTAAAAATATATAACTTGTTGTTCCCAATGAATTTAATCAATCTTATTGATTAGTTTTAATAACTTAACTGCCTTATATGATTAATGAAATATGTAGAAAGAATTCAATTTAAAAATAATGAATTTCATATATTAGTCAACAGTTTTATTTTGGACTTTAAAGGCTAATTAGATAATATTTTACAAGAGGAAGTAAGTTCCAAAACAACAAACTAATGTTTAATCATCACCAACCATTTTGAATTGATTTTCAAAATTAAGGTAAAATTTTAAAAATCATTTTCTTCCAAAAGAAGCTTTATTAAGATATTATTGAGATATTTCTAAGAAAAAAGAAAAAGAAACAACAATAAATGATAAATCCTTACATCATCTAAAGGAGTAGCAAGCACATCATCATCATCACTTTTGACATCGTTCTTTTTATCATCCAGGGATTTCACATCCACATCAGAAAAGCTTCCCTCTGAATTAGGTAAGTAAGATGACTCCTCTTCAGAAACATTTTTCTCATTCATACATTCTTTTTCATTTTTTTCAGGTGATTCATCTATTGTAGCACAGTCTACTTCTTTTTCTATCACAGATTCATCAGATTCTTGACTTTTTTCCAGTTCTTCTGGGTTGTTTTGCAATTTTATTGGCTGCTCTACTTCGACATTTTGTATCTCAGTTTCATTTTCTGAAGATTTGCATTTTAACGTTGAATCACTTTTTAAAACTGAAGAGTTATTTAATTCTGAAGATGAATCTAAACATTCTGTTTGACTTTGATTTTTCTTTGAGTTTTCTTTTGTAGCTTTGTCATTGTTTTTCTCATGTTTAACTTCACTTTCATTTTTAATTTTTATGTCAGTAGTTGAAACAGTATTAGTGATTAACACTGAATCTTTTACTTTGATATTAGTATTGACATTTTCTTTTTCATTGTCATTCACTATAATTTTATCCGAAGATGCCTTCTTAATGCTACATTTTTCATTTCTTAAATCTGAATTGGATTCTTCTTGAACAGTTTCCTGTCGTCCACTAAATGAGTCCTTCTTAAGGTTGGTAATATTCGGAATGGAAGAAGCTTTCTTGCACTTGTTGCCAGTTGTTGCCTGACTTCTATCCTTGGGAAGAGATTCTTTTGCTTTGGTGCTTGCAAATTCTTTAATATATAATGAAGGAAGAGAACGAGCAAGGTTAGACTTATTTTTATCACTCTGTCGACTTACATTAGTCCTTCTGTTGTTTCCTCCTTCATATTCCTTACTATTATATGCAAGAGGAACAGAACCAGCACGAATGTTTTTATCATTTGCTTTATTTGCCCTATCGTAGTGGTTTGACGGCAAATTTTGAGAAGGGGAGATTCGAGATTTAAACTTACTTCTTTGAACAGTTTCCCATCCTTCACTATCTTCTGTAAACAAAAATAAGAGTTATTAAAATTCAGATAAACTTCAAGACTACTAATTAAATTTGTAAATTTCCTTCTATTGTTTTTACTGTATACATTATTTGATTATAAAATATTTCCTTTAGCAATGTTATTGTAATTTTTTCTATTTAGATCCCTTAATTTTATATTATTTTATGAACAACAAAAATTGCAAAGACTACAGAAACTACAAAACTGACTAAGAATCATAAGAAGTTCTAAAAATAACACTTCTCAAAAAAAAAGGCAATAAATTTATGAATTACTATCAAAGAAATATCTTTTCACATTACCATTGTAACATGTAATTAATATTAAGTAAGTAATATTAAGTTCAAGAAAATATAATAAGATTTTCCAATGTAAGAAAAACGACTGACTATTAAAGATCTAAATTTCTTTTTCAGAAATTTTAAATATTGCTGAATACACATTGGATAGTTGCAAATATGATTTAGATATTAGATAGTCAAGTCTCTATTAGAAAACATGGTGCCAAATTGTGATAGTGTTATTAATGTTCAGCTACAGTATTTTGCAATGTCTGGAAAACTCAAGGTTTACTCCAATCCAATGTACTTTCTAGAAATTTGAGGTAATGGGTTGAAATCAAATGAGGTTTATTATGAAATTATCAGTGCTAAAGAAGCATCAATTAAGAATCTTATCAAAACTGTCACCACCTACCATTAATTTATGAAGTTTGGTTAATCATGTGTGGTAATTATTATTATAAATTATAAATTTTTGATTTACCTTCTTCTCCAGATGGTTTTGATGGAATTTGTGAGGGTGGAGATGAAGCTTGCGGGCCTTTTACCTTATCAGCCCAACTCTTTCCACTTGATGTACTACTAAGGGAAGATGTAGATCCACTTCTGGGATCACCATTGGCTTTGGAAGTTATTCCTGAAAGGTTCACAGCATTTTGCCTTATCTGATGATTTGCTAGAGCTGCTGCCTGACGTGCATGATAGGTGGACATGATTGGCTTATTCTGGTGAGTGACAAAACTGTTGGTGTTTGATTTGGTCGCTAAGTTAGCTGTCATTCCAGCTCTGGCAGCCGAAGAAATTGTCTGTCGAACTCCGCCAGCATTATAATTGCTCCAACCTCCACGAGACCTAGTGACTGCTTCTGACATAGTACCTCGTCCTCCTGACGAACGTAGACCAGTATTCTTTGCTGCATTATTTAAGCTTGGGGCAACAGGCGGATGTCGCAGTGCTGAGGTAACTGATGTTTTAACAATTGGTTTAGGAGAACTTGAAGCAGAAGGAGACCTAGCCCCAGAAGATGCACGTTGGACAATAGTTGATACAGATACAGATGCTGCATTGCCTCCAGATGTTGAACTGCTTTTCAGTAAAGGAGATGATGTTTGTATTTCTTGATCTGATGTTTTAATCACAGATAAATCAGTCTGAATAGCAACTGTAGAGGTGGCTTGTTCATTACTAGCAGAACTATAGATTATCAAAAGAAAAAAAAATATCATAAAAGGCAAAGATGTTTTGTATATCAAAGAAAAAGCCAAAAAGTCATTTATATTTAAAGAGAATTTATCAAACAATCTTTTCCATTAAAACAACATGATTAAAAACAAACAAACATGACCATGACCCAGAAAACACAATTTTTATTCAATGGCTATGAATAAAAATTCTGAGACTCCATAACAGTGCAAAATAGGAATAATCCAGAGTTAATCATCATGCTTGCATAACTAAAGAAACAAACTAATTTATCAACAAGCAACTGATGAAATAGTTAATAATATTTCCAACAAAAGTTTACTCATTTTATTTCATCAAAATTCATAGTTGTTTTTTTGTTTGTTATTTAATTCCCCATTACTGAAAAACTAGATATGGACTATACTGAATTTAGTGATTTATTACATAAAAACTAGAGATATTACTTGAAAAATAGGGGGTTGAAGTAAATTTTTAACTAAGATATTCAAATGATGGCAGCACTTATATTGCTTACAATAAAGCTTATGGATTTATACTAATTTTTTAAAAAGACAAGCACCAACTAACCCAAGGTGATATATAGCATCCTGAAAAAATTACTAGGTAGCCAGCTGGATAATTGAACCAAACTGATGGCATACTACTGAGATTGTCAATTCATGTGCTGATGAATGAATTCTACTACAATGTAAAAAGAGATCTCAAAACTTATTCAATAACCAAAATAAAATGTTATGGTTTTATCACGGGCAGCAATAAGACAGAGCCAAATTAGCAAACCTTGAAATAGCCAACTTATTTTTTTTTTAATTAATACTTATTTAGAAATTCTGTGGCAGTGTTAATAGTCAAAAGTTATATTTATATAATAGCAATGATAATAAATCTATTTACAAACGTTTTTATTCTTTCATCAGATGCTTTTCTCAAAAATAATAATTTCAATTTGCACTAAATTATGAATTAAGTTTATATTAGTTCCCATAAAAAAATTAAAATTGTAGGTCATTGTGTGACGGTGGCTTTATTTTTCTCATCTTTGGATCTAATTTGAATCAAAATCAATAGGGAGCTCAAACTGAGCAAAATGAATTTATCATTAAAATTTCAGCTTTCTAAGTAGTTTTGAGTTTATAATAATTATGAAAATGTATGTAGATAAATCTGGGACTATATTCCCTTTTTACAGATTCCCTATGTATCAAAACCAATAGGGATCTTATCTTGCATTTAATATTTTAAACATTCTAGTAAACTTGTGGCTGCCTATGGGGTAAATGCTTCTCAAGTTATCAGGATTATTGTGTTCTAATGGCAACATATCTTTATCAACGTTTTTGGCCTCCTAGCTGCACACCTTTTAAGAGGGTGGAAATTTTGACACAGCTTACACAAATCTCTCACTAGATGACTCTGTCTGTTTTGACCTAATTAAAGATAGCTCCGCCCTAGTGATTAGTACTTAACAGTTCTCCACCTCTTTTTATAATCTTACAAACCAGTTCATAAAACTCCCCCAATTCTGCCAGAGGCTAATAGTCGGGGACAAACCCTGTGTTTTCTTATGTTAGGGGATTTTCTCAAAGAATTTCTTTTTTCTGAAACAATGCAGGTTATGCCATTGTATTTACGTGTCAATCTTCAATTTTTTTTTATATATATATATAAATTTATATATATATATGTGTAAGAATGACGTAGTGGAGAGAAAATTGAAGTTAATAAAAAGTAATATCTGAATAATTTCTAAGAAAAAATATAAATTAAGTAAAATTACAGTGGCTTTTTTTTGTGATTTTAAAATTGACATTACTTGAAAGTTATATTGTAAAATACAAAAACAATAAAAAATTGTACATTACCTCATTCTCTTAGTAATGAATATTATGTGTCATAAAAAATGTGAAAATATTTCATTTTTGGGTTTTCATTTCAAAATATAATCATAAGTTCAGTCCATTGTATATTTGAAAAACACGGAATGGATGAAATTTAAAATCAGAAAAGGAGTTTTTTTTATTATTATTATTATTATGATTACTAACTAGGCAATTAAAAAAATAGGAGCTCAAATTACCAAATATAAAATTAAATGATAATTTATTTTTAGATTTAAAGTTTATTTATTTCATCACATCAATAAGTTAAAAATGACAATATTCTATGGATTTTTTTTATTAAATGTACATTTACTAACAAACAAAGTTAGAAAGTAAATAAAATCCCTAAATTTCATTGGCGTCTAGTGAAGAGTACAAGATAGTTTCAAAATTAAAATGTTACTAATAATTAAAAAAAAACAAAAAAAAACGCATCACGCATTAGCTCGTGGTTTTTAAATTTGAACTGAAAATGTTTACTGAACCTTAGTCACAGATCTAGGCTGCTATATGCATTATTCATTGTATGGTTAACTAACAAGTAAACAAAATAAAACTCTGAATAAATCGTTGCTTTAAAAAAATATACATAAGTAATTGAATAAGCCACCGCACATAATTATATATGAAAAAAAAACTATTTATAAAAAAAAATTATTTCATTTTGTTATTAACCACCTGATGAAATGGAGTACCTTGAACCATAGTATTTTTTTTTCTTATATGTAACACTACAATAATGTGCGGTGACTGATTTCAACTCTTGGATTGACAAATGAACTTCTTCAACTACAATATAAAATCATACAAAACATTAGACTTTAATACAATTTGAGATTCCATCAATTCATAAATTCAGTTAATACAATAATAACTTAATTTTCCCTTTTTCTCTTTTTCCAAGGTAAATTTTATCTTTCCTAGATTTACTTTTATTAAATAAAAATAACAGCTTATCCTATGAAAATTTTGAAAAAGAATTGAAAAACAACCATATGCTCAATTTCTATTCAAACAAAGCATCCTTACTAAAAAAACAATAATTCAAAATTATTTGAAAAGGATATTAGATAACACTGAAGATAAAAGTTTATGGAATGCTAAATTAATAAAATGAAACACATCTTTTAAATTAATGAGTACCAAAAAACTTTATTAACAAAACTGTTAATATTTTTTTTTTCAATTCAGATTGAAATGTAAACATAAAGCCATAATAATGTATATTGAAACTTATTAAAATTACCTTTAGGTATAAAGTAACACAAATCAATAAAAGAATTATGTAAGAAAAATGACGTTGAAATTATATTTTACAAAGAAAACCAGTTGATAAAGAAAAAGAAAAATTAATTTCCTTCTGTTATTATGAAGACGATGGATGTCATTTACAATTTGAAATGCAGAGAATGTAATATGGTTTATTTTGGGAACATTAAAACAAAGAGTCTTATAATATCGTTTTTAAGAACAATAAACATGGTGTATTTGATTGGCCAGATCACTGCAAAGATTATAATTAAGACCCTGATCCTGTTATATTGTTTCATATTCCTGATGAAAATGATAGATTTTATGATAGAATCTTGTGTGATTAATTCTTTTCCTTGTATGAATAAGGATAGATTCTTAAAAGTCAGTAGGTTTATCATTAGTAAATTTAAGAAATGCTTACAAAACACAAAAATGTTTGTGTAAAATTAAAAAATATTGAACAACTTCTTCAAAACGTCAAAATATAAATGTGTTGATATCTGATGTTTATATTTTTAAAAATATTGATTATTATAATTATTTATTGTATTTCAGGAAATTTAAAAAGAAAATATTATTGTTTTTCTAATCAATTATTGTACAAACAAGACTATTGTTTTATTGTATTTCACGAATTCCAAAACTAAAGCATTGTTTTTGCAATCACTTATTATGTATCACGAAACAAAGATATTGTTTTTATGATTCCTTTTGTAATGAATTCTACTGATGGAGGATATGTTTACATCCCTATCATAAGTCATCAGAAGAAGTTTCTTCGATTAGAAGAAACGAAATATCAGGAATGATTAAAAAGTTTTGGTTGAGACTTATCCAGATGTTGGAATTATGTAAAATAGTGAAGCGCTGTTCTTCCTTTTCTAGAATTGGTTAACAAATTAAATATACTCCAAGACAGAACACAAAAATTAATAAAAATTCATTTAAATAAATAATTACAGACGTTTCGATTTGCTACATATTACAAATCGAAATATTGTACTTAAAAGTTGGCAAGATTCCTCAATAGTTTTTTTTTTTTTTTATAATGTAATAAATGATGCCTTTTTAACTGAAGACAATTATAATTATATCAAGTTTCTATCTACTTTTTAACTTCATTTGCAATCGTCATTATTTACGCTGTAATTCACTATCTGTTTTGTATATGCATTTGTTTTCGTTTATATAATCACTGAATAGGTTACTTGACCAGGCATTGTATCTGTGCGAAAAGAAAGTATTTACTCCTCCCTAATTATCAAACCTAATTAGTGGTCATTAAGATTTTAAATTTTTATTTTTGTTTTTGTTTTTTTACTTTAATGCTTCGGCTTATTGTGATGCAATAATCAAGAAATAAAGGAAGTGAAATAGTAAAGAACGTATTTATTGTAATAGGAAATGATTGGAAATTAATAAAGTAGATAAATTTTAAATTGTTTACTTTCTCGATAATCGTCAAATTGTTTAGTATTGATTAAATAAATTACTAAAAAAAAAGTATTTGATCTAAAATAGTCGAAATATCAATTCTGTAGCACTTTTTACAGATACACCTAAGTTACATCAATCTCTCATGTTGAGAGGAGACTAAACGGCTTCAGTAATGACTAGGGAAGAACTGAAAGTAGGGGAACTGTCATAAAAATTCCTGAGCCATCCATTGTCCTCAAAAAACCTTAAGGCGACAAGCTGAAAGTTAAGGCCCTCTACAGGGAATTTCGGGAACTCAATTAACAATACAAATGTAAGATATATTAAATTTCTTAATGATATCTTTAGCCATTTTGATATCAACCAACAGAAATGGAATTGCAAATGAATATTGAGGTTTCCGAATTCAAAAGTCTAGGGAAATACACGGCTTTTTGGCTGTAAAAAAATCCGAAAGTAATTTGCTTCAGATCAAATTTGTGGTTTTTATTTTTTTAAAATTCGACTAATGAGAATATATTGGAAATGTTGAATTCAGTAAATGGATTTTCACTGTATGTCTTCAGATGAACCGAAATGGGAGTGTTTTTCGCTAAAATAAAATAGTAAACGACTATATCTTTCCAAAAACTTAGTTGGTTTTGATATTAAATATAATTAATTCAGTTATCATTTATATATAAAAAATAGGAGAATGTGAATCATTCATATTTAAACTATCATATTTTAAATTTATAGATTTTATATTGCATTTGTATCATTTACAGAACGATTTGAAATCATTCACATTGACCTAGATGTGACTTAACCCTCACCTTAAGTGCAATGCGTACCAAAATCACAGGTATCTTCCTATTAATAACTTACTTCCAGGGCAGAAACACTCAAAGCTCTTTATTAAAAAGCCTTTAAGAAAAAGAGCCAGGGAACTTATTAGTTTAAATAAGAACCAGACTAGAATCTTGACAGGAGTCTTTACAGGACACTGCACTTAATGAAACACCTTTTTAATATAAAAATAGTTTCAAATCCTACTTGCAGACGATATGGAAAAGCTGATGAAACAGCAGCACACATACTATGTGAGTGTGAAGCGCTTGCGAGCACTAGACACAAGTTGATAGGTATGGGCTTTCCCAATCCCTCAAACTATGTGACTATACCCCTGCATAAAACACTACAGATTGGTAAAATCCTAGGACTTATGCAGAATTAAGGACATTGGGATACATAATAGGCCTTTTTAGGCCGCAGTGTTAGGGACTTTATAGTACCTCCCATTTTATGTTATGTTATGTTATTAATAACTTAAATCTAGTAATCTAGTACTTGCACTTGGACTTCAGCTTTATATAATAAATAGTTGGGTTTATCTTAATCACAGATTAGTAAACATACATATTGTAATTTTATATTGAATTCTGTTTGCTCTAAACTTTATTTCTCTCTGATGTGTATCACAAGGGGTGTTACACATATTAGACCAAACCTTTATCCTTTGGTAGCTATGCACTACAGTAAAGAAGGATTTCGAATATGTAAGTTTAAAATTTCCAAATGAAATAAAAAATTGTCAAAACATTGTTTTAACTTAAAAAAGAGCTATATCAACAAGGTGATAACTGTGGTTAAAAAAAAACAAAAACAACAACAACCAAAAATTATAGAAGACACAGGAAAACTATTGTTGGTGAAGCAAAAAAGGTTTCGCATGATAGTTGATGAAAAGATATGAAGAAGAATATCATCATTGGAAGGTAAAAGAGCAAGTAGATCACAAGTGTTGGTATTCAAGCAAATCTAGATAACTTCCAAAAGAAACTTAAAAAAAAAAAAAAAACTGACCTGTTCAAATTCTTAGTTGTGCTATCACAGAAACCTTAAGACAACCATTTTGCTTAATATGAAGCCTACATATGAAATATTTAAATAAAATATGAATGTGTCTGATAGCTGCAATGCCAATCTGAGCTAATAATAGTTGATTGTAAATAGAAGACTAGATTATCATAGAAAAATATGGAAGAATCCAAAAAACAATCCCTTTGGTGTCAAAGTAATTAGGAAGCACTGACTAAACTCAACCAACTATAAAAGGCACTGAAAAGTTGCAAAGAATTTGAAAAATTTTGGAGGGCCAAAACTTTAATGTAAGAAAGGAATTCGTACAAATATGAAATAAAGCACGGAAACTTACAGACAGAATCTTTACAAATCAGTTATATTATCTTTGTATTGCAATGTGAATTAGAGGAAAAACTGCTTGCAAGCTTATACAGATGTCCAGTGAGAATTAAGCTTGTTTAAGCAAAACTTGAGATGATGTCAATGTTAGCTCGTAATACTTTCCTGCAAATAGTCCCTAAAAGAACTGTGATAGAGGAGGGATATGTAAAGACAAACTGAATTACTTGTATAACTGAATACAATAAAAATACACCTACATTACAGACAGTAATGTCCAGATATTTAAATAACTATCTTACCTTTTAGGTTCAGTATTGAATGTGAGTGCACGAGCCACTTGACTTTTCATATGTCTCTCTGCAGAAGTTAAAGGAAGAATTTTTACAGGCGATGACTTCCTTACCTCCCAGGCCAAAGAAGTGGGTCTGGAACAGAATTCAGCATTTTAGTCCTTATAAGAAGCTTTTATCCATGATGCATACCGTATATGCTCCAATAAACGCCAAGGCTCTTATTGTCGCCGGTCTCTAATATTGTCGCCGGGCTGCAGAGGGGATAAGGCCAAATTGTAGCCAGTCTCTAACAGTAGCCGGGTCTTTGATATTTGCCTACCAATACTAGTGTAAGCATCCGTATCTTTATAGTCATGCGTAATACCTTACGGTACATTGCCTTACAAAATGCCGCCGAAACGGTCATTTGACATTGCCTTTAAGATTCGTGTGGTGGAATATGCGAAAGAAACTTCCGGTGAGGCGGCCGCCTGTCATTGCGGATTCGGATGATGAATCTTTATCATTTATCTTTAACAGTCTTATGTAGCATGTGAATTTCAATAAAGAAGCTGTTTGTAATATTAGCCGGTATTGATGTGTAAAAATATTGCGTTCGGAAGGTTTTGTTGATAATGGCCAGCCTCTAATAGCAGCCGGTCTCTTATTAAGCGCCGGGAGCCGAGGCTAGTTTTGCAAATAAACGCCAGGGGCCTCTATTGGAGAATGTACGGTATCTTATGTAAGGATGAATTTTAAAAAGATTCATTAATTTCTTTTATTCAACTAAATGCTGTGTGTGTGTTTTTTTTTTTCCTGCATGAGCCACTTTGAATTTAAGTACCTAAATTTTTAAATGTAATTACCTAATTAAAAAGAAACAAATATTTATAACATTTTTAAAAATAAAATATGGATTCATGTACAACTAACAAAAAATGGTTTAAATCTCATGAAGAAGCAATCATATCGTTATTGGCCTTTTGAATACAACAATAGGTCATTCGATTCCATAGGTATAAAATTGCTTAAAGATTTAACAAACTCAAAATCAGTGTAAGCTTTGTTTATTTCTTTCTCTATTCTGTTTTTTCATTCTGAAACTGCACATCTTTGAATCAACAAATTCCTCATCAATTGTACTCATCAGTTGTTTGATTAAAACATCTACTGTTGATAGCGCTTTCATGCTGAAAATTTAACTACTTTTAACTTTATTATTGATTCTTTTATTTAAATTTAATTTTTATGAATGTTATTAAAAATTGACTTCAAAGAGCATTATTTGTAACTTTTTTAAAAATTTGAACTTATAATTCATGAAAAACTGGATATGTGCTCTGTATTCCAAAAGACCATTGTGGAAGAATGATAGTATCACAGGAGAAGTCTCCTGTATAGATGGGAGAGGGGAAAGGAACAATTGTATTTTATGATTTAAATCCAGACTATTATGGTTCATTGTCAAATTGCTGAGCCAGAAGTGACTATGTGTTTGTTCAAATAAAACTGAATAATACTGGCCATTAATTACACTGGTTTACAAATCTTTATCAACTTTCTTCTTCTGTTGATTTTTCAATGGTTCATTAATAATTTGGGCCCACTGATTACAAAAATGGCAACAGTTTTGCCTTAGTGTCAATGGTTAGGAAGATATAAGCAATTTATATGTTATTAAAACAGTAAATGTAGTTCATTTGTAAGATATAAGAAAATAATAACAATATCAGAGACACAGAAAACAAGAGTATTTCCTGTACCCACTTTATAAGACAAAAAATCCGAGAATTTTGAAATCACCACATATATCCCACTGGTGACTTTCCTACTGGATTTTTTCCAACATCAACTTCACACTTTGGTAACTCTCCTTCAGGTTGAAGGAGTATACGACTGGAATTGAAGGATGCTGGTTTCCATTGTGTAAAAGAACACCATTCAGGCTACTTTTGGAACTGGCCATGAACATGTGCCATTCTTTTGGTTCATACGGAAAGCAAATGGCATTAGACAAACCACTTACATTGGAACAGTTGCATAATGAATCTTCCGAAGTAAAGTAACATGCAAACAGTTTGTGTCAGCTTCAGTATTTCTGTATTTTACAGGAAGGAAGTAGAAAGTTCCACTCCTTCAGCCATGAAACTAAAAAGTTCAGAATCAGTTTTTCGTGAATGTAGGTCTCTAATAAGGTCATCTAGCTCATTCTGATTCAGTAAATGAGGTTCATTTTTATCCTTCTCGGGAAAACAGTCATCTGAACTAACTGTTTCACTTGATTCTTCAACAATTATCATTTGAACAGAAGGTGAAGGAAAAGGCAAAGCAGCGCTGTGCAGGACAGGTGTTCTGGAGGATGGTATGTTGGAATACTAAAGCTGATGTCTATTCTTGCCCTTCTTGAAATTTTTCAAGTAGACATACAAAAATAACAGTCATGGTGGTGGTTTGCAGGTTCCCTCAAATTCAGGAATGGCAAATGGCATGTTTTTTCTGGTATTATGTAGGCAATGTCCCAGTGTCGACTGGCAGTCACCACAAATCTTTGTTCGCAAAACTTTGTTCCAGGCACAATGGTATGTTTAATTTGCTTTGGCCCAATATAACATCCACATACATAGCAGAATGAGTCTGCCCGTAATTTGCACTTCCACCCTGTTGACATATTGTTCTTAAAGCATCACAGGATGAAAGTAAATCAACTTATAAACACAAACATATACACAACAGCAAAGATGATGTGCAGGTGTTTATACACAAGAACTGTGCTTCCATCTAGAATACATACATGTTCTTTTAGGCTAAACAAGTATTAGAAGAAATAAAAGCATGCTGATATTGCCCAAAATATTGACCCTTCAACAAAATCAGTGCCTGATTCATGTTCAGGGGGTTAAAATCTACAAGAATTCATCAAAAAACAATGATAAGCAAAATCTTGTTTACCAGTGTTATATAAACAAAACAAAATGGGGATTCATCATCACAAAGATGACAAAAGGTGTAGAATGGATCCAGGAAAATATCTGTATATAGGTTTCAAACAGTGTGAATATTATGTGCTGAAGCTGACTGACTATTTTATATATAATTTCTAGAAAATTAAGAAATCTGTATTAACATTAACATTCATTTTATATTTGCATTATGCTAAGTTTAGGACAAGAGTAAATAGTCCATGAATAGAATTTTTTTCATTTTCTTTGTTACGTTAAATCATTAAAGCAACTGATTTTTTTTTTTAGTCAAGATATAAGCAGTATTATATACAAGAAAAACAAACATCTTTTAATTTAATGGCTTTCACAACTTTATGAATTAAACATAGCCCAGGGTAGACCTAGAGTTGGGTTTATCAAATTTGTGAAACCACTAACTCCAGGCGATTAGTTTAGGGTGACCATATTTTGAAAATAAAAATATGGGGTTATAAAAATGTGCAGACAAAATAAACAACACTTAATTGAGTGTAATGGACATTCAAACTTTAATATGAACCTTATAGCAGGTACATGAATAAGACGTTGAACTTAGTAACTAATTGATCTAAAGTTTAAACGCAAGTATAATATCCAATGTTGGAAACATGTTCATAACTTTATAGAGCAGAAACATTCGACAAATGATTCAATATTGCACTGCAGAATCACTCAATGCAGATGGTTAAAGTGAAAATACATTTATCTATTCTCTGTTTCTCACATTCTAAAAGGCTGGAAATAAAACTAAGATATGCAGATAAGTAGTTATCTTGAAATTGCATTAAAATACGGGACAGTTGTGCATCCCATATTAAATTTATCAGGACAATAAATGGAACATCTTGTCACCCTATACTAGTTCCACAGTGCTTTAATTTCATGAGGTCCATTAATGATATCAGTGTCTGTAAAAATAAATGATCTAAGCAAGCAAGCCTGCTAAGAAAAAGCAGCTCGATTAAAAAATAAAAATAAAATCTAAATTATCAAAAATAACAGAGTGAAGTTACCTGTTAAGCTTGGGAGTTGTTTCATAATCTCTCTTCAAATTAAGCCAATCAATCAGGGCATTGAATTCTTTAGTATAATTGTCAAGGATTAAAATAGCCTCCTGAAACATTACAAATCAAATTAAAAAATTAGTCTTCTTAAATTATTTGAAAATTAACAATGTTGATATTTCTGAAAGGAGTTTTCAAGTCACAGATGTAATTTGATTATGCTCTCAATGTCTTTGCAAAACTTAAAATACTTGGATGGTTTACTCGAATCAAATAAGAAGTATGATTCATTAATGCATTTTGTATTTTAAAATCAATAACAATAAGCAAAAATATATTAAATCTGCCACACTCCTAAAGTTGTAAACATGGTAGCACAACAAGAGTTACCGACAAAGACTTACCAATCAACCCTGAAGGTCTGATTTATTAATATTTACTAACAAACATTCAGTCTTTTCCTTAATGTGCATATTCATTGAAATTAAATAAAAAACTGAATGGCAACTGAAGAGAACCTGCATTTTCACAGTGAAGTTATTTCTGTTTTTCTGAATTTTTGAACATTTCATTGTGTTTCCTACAATCAAATCTATTATATGTTACAGCAGATCAACATGTTCATGACATACTTGATGAACACCATCTATCACGAAACAATTCTACTAGCATGTCACTTATGAACACAAGGTCTCCTTTATTATTAACTATGGTATATATATTTAGGATTTTTTATTAATTTGTGTGCCATTTAATTCATTTACAGCATGTTTCTGAAAAGCAGGCATGTGAATTAGTTAGTTCATTTTCATAGTGATTTTACTTTATAAATATATACTAGCAGAAAGAAACGTTCTTCATTTGGGTTACACAAAATAAATGTCCTGATGTGGATGATAAAGAAATTGCAATTGCGAGATCACTTCGAAACTTTCCTAGTTGGTACAAAAAAAAAAATCAAAAGGTCTGATCTCATTACTAATCTATATCTATCCCAAAAACTCCGTAGAAGTATTCTTTAACAATGTTTGCCCATCCACTCACCGCCCTCCCGTGTACACCTAAAGTTCCTGATTATTCAAATTTTGTAACTCGAGATTCCTAGATATGAAAGTAATGTCAACAGAAATTCTAAACTGGATTCCGAGGAACGAAAGGAAGCCGAGATAGTGTTCACAAAATAGATGGGCTAATGAAATTAATAGTTTTGTTGGATTCGATTGGAAGAGGAAAGCTTTTGACCAAAAGAACTGGAGAGACCTTCATCCTGAAATGGATTGAAAATTTTACATACATATATATAAAGACAGACATACACACAGTGTTCAGAGTCCTGTAGCAAAAAATAAAGTGGATAAAATTCAACTAAACTTGGTGTAAATACTCTCTGGAATATACAGTTTTGATTTATTAAAAAAAAAAAAAAAATCACAAATTGATTAGTATCAGGGGGAATTTGGAGCTATAGATATTTGATTTGGGATTATTTGAAAGAGTAATGACTAGAAAAAATAAATTCAAATCAATTTTCATGTTTGTATAAGTTACAGATCAATATGTCGTCTACTCAGATGTTCTAAGAACTGCATATTGTGAACTATCTTTTCCACAGTAGAACACAACAGATCTGCATTGATTTGAGTCACATTCTGCATTATTCTGTCTTTCAAGTTAACTAAATCAGGAACATGTCCTTGATACACCAGGCTTTTGAGATAGCCCCAGAACAAAAAGTCACATGGGTTGAGATCAGGCAAACAAGGTGGCCATGCTGTGGGGGCATGACTAATTACTCAAATTTCTTTGAACAATGCTGTGAAACCACACCACACTGACTTTCAGAGAGTGTAAATGGTTTGATGGAACACAAGGCTTATTCATTACCCAAATGCGACAATTGTGTATGTTAATATTGCTATTCACATAAAAACGTGCCTCATCACTCTATAAGATCTTCCAAGGCCATGCATCCTGTCAGGGCAAACTGTACAGTTGGGTTTCCATATCACCAAGAAGCAAAGCAGTTCACGACAGCAGTTGCAACTTCAACTTGAGAAATAATCGGTTTGCAACTTCATCCTGAACTCACTACTAAAGATCTACTATTTTAAAATCATAAAATCTTTTTTCTAAGATTTATTATTGTCTCTAAGTGACTTAGATCCAAATCATGTACATTAAATTTTATTTCTTTTGAATTTATTATTATCATTGCATCTTTTCTCCTGTGCTTGGAACCACCAGAATTCTCGAAGCATGGAATTAGCATTGCCGCCTTGTTGATAGTAAAACTTGACTATTAATGCATGTTCAGGTAAAGCGAGAGCCATAGAACTTCAGTCAAACTGACATGAATCAGTTTCCGTCTATCTTTATTTCCACCCACTTGTCAGTACTAACCCGTGAGATTACGCAAATATCATGAGCTTCTAGTGCCAAATATCCCCTGGTGGCAAAATTTTATACTAAAACAGTGAGATTATGCAAACGTCATTCCTGGAATGTAATTCTTAGAACATCTGAAGGGAGGATGTATTGAACCACATCTGTAACTTACATGAACACGAAAATTGATTTGTAGTGTTTCTTTTAGCCATTACTCTTTCAATATTCCCAAATATTTAGCACTTCTAGCACCAAATTTTCCTAGGCGATAAAATTTTGTATTAATTCTTTTTTGTTTAAATCGAAATCCCATGTTCCAGAGAGTACTTAATGGAGAGTTTGGTTGAATTTCGCTTATAACATTTTTCTTTACAGGGCTCTGAACATCTCTTTAATTATTGACATCTTGCATATATGCATGTATATAGGTAGGTTGTTAAAGTAACAGTTATTAGTGTTTGTATTTTTATTATTTATCTATGAAAGGGACATATTTACATTAAAAAAAAATAATACCACTTAACCAAAATAAATTAAAACACTAAAAAACATATCTCAAAAAGATAAAACATCTACTTCATTCTGTCCTTTCAATGTATCCCACCAATGGCAATCTGGAAGGGAAAAGGAAAATGCTCCCATCCCTAGTTGCCCCTTTCATCCTCTTTATTTGCATCACTTTATAGATGCATTTTCACTCAAGAAATTTAATTTTTCTTATTTCGGATTTTTAATTTTTTTAAAATATATTTTTTCTCATTTTGGTCTAAATTTTAAACTGGCGCAAATCTGAATCATCATAAATAAAATGAGGGCTGCTCGTATATTCAACAGAAAAAAAAAAAATAGAAGCTTTTGATTTTAAAAGTAATTTTTCTCTGAGAATATATGTTCATTTTTATTAATAAATAAAAAATACATCCTCTATTCTATCATATTTGATATTTTATTCTGATTTCCTTACCATATCATTGACAAAACCATAAAAAAACTACTCAAAATTTAGTATCAAGGAGTCGTGTAAACGGCCCTTAGGGCAACAAGGTGCCAGAGGTGCCACCTACATGGAACCATGAGAGTGGATTTGAGCAGGTTGCGAGGGAGGGAGGTTGAAATATGTTATGTACCGACTTCTTATTTTACCATATATAATAAAAATGTAAAATAATCTAGTGGCACTTAGTGATCATCAATTCTTACAATGGCAGCAGTCAATGTGTTAACATGTTGTTTAACAACCATTTATGGAACAATTACAAGTTCAAATGGTATCTGAAAACATTCGTCTGTTAATATCAAGTAGCTTCTGTTTCAAAATTTCCTGAATGATTAAAAAAAATAACCAAACAGAACTTCAAGAAATACAGTATCACAAAAGCACTTCATAATTCACATGATTTCTTGTAGGAAATATCTCTTGAGCAGGAGAATGAGGTTATATCTGCTCTGATTCAAAAGCTGATCAAGAAACATTCCAACATTCAAAATATGAAAAAAGTTCTGATTTGGATTGCAGCATCTATGTTAGTGAATTAAAAAAACGAAAAGGTTTATGTTGATGAACAAAAACTAAACCGAATTTGGTTTTGCTAATTAGTAAAAATAATTGAGTTGTTTATTATTATTATTATTATTATTATTATTATTAAAGCATACAGATTTTTAAGAATTTGCCATAGAATTTTATTCAAAAGTTATTAGTAATTCAAATATGTTCTAGAATTCATACTGAAAGCAGACTTGAATGGAAATTGATGAAACAACAATTATAAATTTTAATTATAACAATATAATTAAAAACCCAATACATACTTTACATTCAACAATGCTTTCATCTGCTTCACATGTTTGATAAATTTCATCTATGGCTCTTCGTAGATTTTCAAACAAAAATGCCCAATAGCGTGCTCTAAGATCGATCTTGGGATCCCGACCTGCTGACGCCGAACGTACTCTTGATTTCGTTTGTAGATCAGCAGGTCTTTTAACTTCCTGCGGTTCTGCAACTGGTGATTTCACCATTTGAATTCTTGGTGATAATGGTGGCTTTGCTGCTTTAACTGAAATATGAAAACAACAATGCTATTAATTCTTAATAAAAAAAAACAATACAAAACAAAAGACAAGCAAAAAAAAAAAAGGATTTCATCAAATCCTTAAGTCATCATTCAATTTACAATATTGAATTGTCCAAACAAGAATAGAAAAGAAAGAAGAAAAAAATCACCAAACATTTATACTTAATCATAAGTGATTAAGCCAAAATGCTTCTGGCATAACAAACATGAAACAAGTTATGAATTAACAACAGTTTAGTTAAGGCTTAATGACTGTTATTTGGAATGAAGAATAGTAACATGACAATTTCAGCAACAAGTCTCAAAATTATCTAGATGCTGATGACTGTTGCCTGCACATCTGAAAAAGCTGTAAACAGAGCAGTCACCCATCTGTAAAATAGCTGCACAACATGACTTGGAAGACCCATGTTGAGCTGTCTTGCCAGTACATAAGAATTCTCTACACTTATATGATATGCCATGTTGCTGGATGCTTTACAAGCAATGATGGTTAAGCTGCATGCTAAGATGTTATGTAATTCATTACATTTCACATTCAATATATTATATTGTCGCATTCATTGTGATTGTTATTTTTACCAGTCTTCAAGGAGGTTCACAGCTTCAGTTTACTCCTTCCATGCATTGCACTTTAAAGATGCATAATTTATTGCTCAAGTTGAAATATTCAGCAGCTTCACAAATTTATTTACTTGGTAACTTGATTTGATAATGGGTCAAGGTCACCAAACCCACAACTGAGTGGATACGTATTCATCAATTCTTCTAAAAAAAAAAAAAAAAAAAAAAGCTATCCTCCACTCTAGGTATTTAGCTTCACCCTCTCCCATAAAAATACATACAGTAGAACCTCATTATAACGGACTAATAGGGGCTGAAGGTTGTCCGTTTTAATGAAAGTCCGGTTTATAACAAATAATTCTTAAGGGGTGTAATGCAGCAGGGTGTACATCAATGAAAGTACAATAGTTAGCTATAAAAAGTGTTTATTATATATCAAATAAAAAACAGCCTTCAACATAATAGGTTGAATTGAAAAATATGTGTACGTATACACTGCATTAATCATTAGAACAAGAAGGTCCTGGTTCATGTTGATTGCTTACATTCATTGGTTTGAAAAAATAATTTATTTTATGCTGGGTTTGTGCGATCGATGTTTAATCGCTTGCTTGGAAATGTAAAGCTCGTCAGATAAAAATTAGCATCCTTTATTATTATTACAATTTTTTTAAAACCTGTCTGTTATAAGCGACGTCCGTTATAATGAGGTTCTACTGTATATTTAACAAAAATGAGTTATTTGTATTTTATTTATTTAAAGGGATGCTGTAGCCTATATACTAGAAAATTCCATCAAACAATAGGAAGAGGAATATAATATAAATCAATAAAGCAAAATTTGTTTTGTTTGTAATTTCTGAAACCTTTAATTCACTATTACATTATCAAAAAAAACAAAACAAAAAAAAACCATTTCAATATTATGAATATTTTCTCCAGAAATAAAAGCAAATGAAAAATGCATCTTTTGTAATTTCTTAACTATTTTTATAAGTGTTATGTATTGTTGGTTATTCAATAAGACATATGCCTTGTAAAGTTAGATTAATGAACAAATAAAAGAATATAACTCTAAAAATGCTTTCCATTGAAGCTAAAACATCCAATTATATCAAATAGCTGGCCCTTGATGATGACTCAAGTTCTGTTTTTATAATATACACTACTGAAGAAACAAAGTTTAAAATGCTTTTACATTTAAAACCAAAACTTCCTTTTCAAAGTTACTATAATAATAGTCATATTGCGATGAGAATTTCTTTTGGATATATTTGTACTGTCAGCAATAAAAATGCATGCCATCTTAAAATTCACATTTAAATATCAACATATATGAATGGAATTTGTGGAGGAGTTCAGGTAGTCAAATGCACCCCTGGTATCATGCTTAGCAATTTCTGCACTATATTCAAAGGAATTAAATTAAAATAAGTTTATGTTACTCATATATTCGAAGTACAATAGACCTTAGGTCGCGGTGCTAGGTATATTTACCACCATCTTCTACTCATATATTCACTATTTAATAATATTGAGATGAAGAGCCTTAAGAATAATAATAATCATATAGACATTATTACATCATACATGTAGTCTTAATAATATTAAAGTGAATGTTGTTGTAATATACATACCCTCCAACATTGGTCATCCTCCTATCCGTAGTGGAAATCATCTCATTAGGGGCCATCCATTAATTAATCAAAAAAAAAAACCGCCGCAGGAAAAGTTGACGTTAGATTTTCGTTGACACTCCCCTCCCCCCTTGGTGAGATTTTGCCGGATCCCCCCCCCTCCCCCTTTTGACCTCACGTAATTAATGGACGACCCCTTAGTAGTACTCATGCAACAACATGCATTTACACAGAACATGCGACAGTGCCGCAAAACACACACATATATATAAATATATAGTCTTTAAGCACATACCCTATAGCAATATATACCCTATAGCATTTCTTAAAGCAATATTTATTGAGTTTATTGATACTTTTTTCTTTGCTCATATCAGCATTAGCTTTGGTGTGACTACAGCGAAACTTCTTTGCAATATCAGAATCGGGAAACATTTTTGAAAATAATGGACCTGCATGATCCGCAGCCGAAATTGGTATATTATGTTCAATCAAAAAACGGACATAAGTCTTTCCTGGTAGAAGACAAGGGAAAAGCTTTCGATACTCCTCTCGAAATTTTTGATTGTTTTTTTTTTCTTTCTAGGTGGATCTACATCTATATCCTTATTACAGGGTTTTAAAAACCGATCCATGATATAAGCACTTGCAGCTTTCAACAAATTTACGAACCAAATGAGAGTTGGCGCCCGGTTTTTGTGAGATCTGCGCATGTAGCATCGATTATTCTGGTCAAGCACTTCTGCCTGATCTTCTGACAGGAGTCCGCCATTGCGCTAATCGCTGGTTGCTTATCAAAAGCGAATTGTATTTATAAATCCTGAAATCTAACAGACATAATTTGTAAATGAAAGTCTACAAATAAACAAGTATTTTTATAAATTAGAACTTCTCCGATAATTAAACGTTAGCCTACTATAAGTTAACTATAATTTCTTGGCGAGCACAAACGGCGGCGTCCATTTTGACAGAAAAACGTAATTGATCAGCATTTTTTTTATTTTTTTTTTGAGTAAAAAAAAAATTAAGGATGAAAATTTCAGAAACCATAGCTTTTCCCCACTTTCGCGTAGTTTCGTAGTACTTACTTATTTTCCGTACAAACTACGGATACTCCGTAGAAGTTGGAGGGTATGAATATAATACTATAATCTAATATTGCCAAAATAATATTATCAGAAGTATTAGGCAGAAGATAAGCAATTCAAAAGAATAACTAACAAAGTTAATAGATATAACTTTTTAAAAGAAAACAAATGGTGAGAGTAGCCTAGGCAGAGCTAGATTTTGTCAACAGGAATGATAATTTCAAAACACTCTCCTCAAATGTGTTCATTCCAAATAAAAATGAATCGCCCCTGCAGTAGCTAATTGTTTGCTCTAAGACCAGCCGTCCACTGGAAGCGACAACGCGCTACGAAGATGAAGCGCTACAACACGCGACGTAGCACGACACGATGTAGCGCGACAGGACCTCGTCCTCTGCCAGCGAAATTGCGTGGCCTATGGCCAGTATTCAGTCTGCCTTTTTAATCGCATGCTGCAATATCTTTTGATTTGATAACACTTTTAGCCCTTGATTTCCCTCTCATTAGACGGAGGAGAGTCAAGAAAAGGAGAAAAGAGTGGGTTAATAGAATTTTAGAAATGGAAGTATGGTGAGGTTTTTTTTGTATAGTGATCTTCAGGATTCTGAAGAATATCATTTTTCTTATTTTCGAATGCAGAAAGACACTATTTCTGCTGCCACTTCGTTCCACTACTTCATCGCCACATTTCTCATGTGGTAATGCTGCTCCTTTTGGTCCCACAAATATTTTTTTTCGTGAACTAAATTTATTAGTTTCTCACTATCCATTTTTGTCGAGCTACATGGTCAAAAAAAACAAA
Organism: Thereuonema tuberculata; assembly: GCA_023159025.1. Classification (NCBI taxonomy): domain Eukaryota; kingdom Metazoa; phylum Arthropoda; class Chilopoda; order Scutigeromorpha; family Scutigeridae; genus Thereuonema; species Thereuonema tuberculata. The sequence continues at coordinate 158,110,975 of JAFIDM010009631.1, forward strand.
CAAGATTGAATCTTTTGCGATGTAGCACGACAACCCGCTATGTCGCACGACAAATGTTCTTCCACTGGACGAGCTCCAATGCTATTACATGTTTGATTTGTGTATCACGTTGTAGCCATATGTCGCTTGTTGTAGCACGTTGTCGCTTCCAGTGGACGGACGGCCTAAAAATGCAACAATTAGTGGCAGGTGCAGATCAATAAGGACAGCAGTGAAATTCAAAATTAAATCAACTAGAAAGATTGTCAGATGGAAGAACTATGAAGAAGTTAACAGAAGTGCTCACTGTCTAAATCTCCATAACAGCAAATACTACAAGCAGAAAGTAGAACACTGTCTTAATGTCATTTCTAAATAATTTCCCATGGTATCTAAAGGCAGGAGAAGAAAATAATGTAGGATTTAAATTAATTCAATGATCCATCTGAGAGTGATAAATGGATAAGAGTTCATATGGAGGATGATAACAGTGAAGGAGTTCTAGTTCAAAGTATCAACTTCCATCAAATCAAAAGATATTAGTTGTATTATGAATAGCTCATGGAAATGATCAATAACAGGAAAAAGAAACATTGAATGAGGTTAAATCAATGACAATGTTACTGATTTTCAATGGCAAAAATCTGAAAGTAAAGAACTGTAATTGTCTTACAATAAACACATGTAGTAGCATGAACCAAAGTATTACCTTCTGAACTACCAGATAAATTTAATGGCACATTCCAGGCAACAAGATTCCTGGCAGATCTGCCTTCTTCAGCTATCAGTTTACGAACATCATCAAATGCTTCTGAATTTTCCTTAAATACAAATCATTACAAATGAGTCATGTAAAAATAAATAAATGCCTAACATTTCATTATTTTCTGTTAGTTATTACTATAGCTAATATTTGCCTTAAAAATGTCAGGTAATTTCCACAATCACAAATAGTAAAAAAAAAAAATTATTTACAATAATAATTAAAGACATAACACATGATTACAGTAAGGGAAGGACTAACAATAGTGATTTGTCTTTTGTTGTAGTATTCTGAAAGAAAGGTAACAATGTCTGCTTCCATTTTACCAACAAGTGTTTTTTAACCATTTTCCTTTACTTTATTTCATCAACACATCTTAAGCCTTCTCATTCAATAATTATTATTACTGTTTACAATAAACTGAAGAAAACTTAAAAGAAGGGTCTAAGTACCAATTAATTATCGACTAGTAAAAACAGTCACTTAAATCCACTGTTGACCATGATCATTATAAATGGGATTAATTAAGACGCATTTAGATCTACTTTTGAAAGGAAAGGGTCAGGCCTAGCTGTTAGCTTTAATTTTCTTTCATAAATTTCTTTTATTTGTAATTTTGCTTTCAAATTACTTAAAAGGCTTCTCTGATTATTGATTTTAATACATTCACACTAGCATGCAACTACAGCATCTTAGTTCAGTCATATTTTTTTATTAACTCATTATCCTGTAATTAAATAAATTTCATTAAACAACTTTTTGACATTTAAATACAGAAATAATTGGAATTTTTTAAAGTACCATTCAAACATAATAATGATCCTTTGAGGTACAGATTCAAACTAACTTGCACTTTGGAAAAGTGCACCATTTTGGGGGGACAAAATCTGTCTTTTTAAAAAAACAAAAACAAAAAACAAACTAGCACTGATCAGATTTTTTCAACATTATATATCACTTAAAATTTGATGAAATTAAAAGCTTTTATATTTGTGGGATTTTTATCATAACAAACTTTTATTAAATATTACAATTTGATTATACAAATCAATTTCCGATTAACTGATAATTTTTTATATATTTCATAATAAATGCATAACAAAAATAAAACAATATATTTGTCTCTATTTAAATTTGACCATTGGCTATAGATTTCCTGACTCATGCAGAAATGTACTCAGTGGCACAACCAGAGGTGAACAAGAGTGGGGTCTACATAGCAATCTGGTGAATGGGGAGGGGGGATTTATAAAAAAAGTTAATAGTTTTATTATATTTCATGTTCTTAATATAAAACATTAATAATTAATAAAGTAAACATTATTGCCTGATGACAGTGTTTCTTTTTCTTATGATATTTTTTTCTGAATTAATTACGAATTCCAAAGGAGGTTATGACCCCAAGAACCTTCTGTACTTATAACACTGAATATTTACGTATCTGAATCTGGATTCTTCTAGTTAAAGATAAATGAGATGATATTAAACTTTCTGACCCTTCTGATGTTTATGCAACTAATACCACTATCACATGTTTTTAAATTTCTTTCTGACTACAAAATTTTAAGTTTTAACATCTACATTCAATTGTTATCTGTTTAATTCTATTTTGTTTACCTAACATTAAATATGTTAGGATGTTTAATATGTGTAAAAATATAACTAATATGAGTATTGGATAATAAAAACGACACACATACTTTAGGAAAGAAATGATATATTAAAACATTTATAAAATATGTAATGTATTCTTTTATATTTTATAAATGTTTTAATATATCATTTCTTTCCTTATGTGTGCCGTTTCTATTATCCAATACTCATATTAAATAATTAACATTCAATCAATAATTAATATAATCAAAAAGAAATAAATGATTCCTTCCTTCAAAATTATTAAAATAGATTCATAGCTGAATTCCAATTTGTTTAACTTTCACAACTGAAATCGTGAATATATTAATACATACAATAATTCTAGAAATTAAAAAAAAAAAAAAGAGTATTGTCCCAGAAATATAGAATAGTAGAAAAATCAAGATTAATATTCAGTGAGATAAATTTATTGAAAAGCTATTTACTGTTATGAGTAAAGACTAAAATAGATAACTTAATATGTGATTCAATGTGAAAGGAAAAAAAACACCACCACTTTCAATCAAACTGTAGTGAAACTGTAGGAGTATCATCTCATGTTTACTGAAAGGAAGTGCTCTTTTTTTACCTTTCCCATTTCTATTAACAACAACATGTTAAGCCTAACTATATACTATTAATCACAATATGATATTGGCATTTCACACATAAATTATATTCAAATTTCAATCACATAAATTAACCTAATATTGTTTTTAAACAACAACAATAAATTGATAAGAAATCTAACATGTTTTTGCATAATGATAATCATTTATTATTCTAAGAAAATTATTTTTTTTGCTGCAACATTTAAATCTCTTCAAGTTTTCTTTTATAATTACTTATTTTTTCCAATTATTAAGTGCTGTCCTGATAACCATACACTAATCATCTAGAAGTTTAAGTCTTAAAACAAAATTTCTTCAAAAATAAAAAAACAACAACTGAGAGTGAAATAGTAAAAACAATTACTTTATTCACATCATTTCAATTCTTCGCATCTTATTATATTATTATTATTAGTATCTAGTCTTATGCAGTGATTCCAAACCCTTTTTTTTTTTATTAACATTACTTTTCTTGGGGAGTGGGGTTCAGTAATTTGTTTGCAAAAGCTAGAGAAACCCCTCAAAATTACAGGTCAATATCAGGTAAAGGCAAAAAAAATCAGCAGAACATATCAATGGGAAGGTTTGGGGATTTATTTTATTTCGTTAAGAATCAATGCATTTGCTTCATAAACAGACAATGACTAATAGTTTCGTGGGAAAACATTTTAGACAAAAAAAAAAAAAAAAAAATTTAAGAAATTCTGGGAAATGCTTGTTTGAATTCCTCAGAATCCAGATGAAAATTGCTGCTTAGTGTTTAGTAAGATTTGTTTGTGTCGTTGATGCTTGTTACTTAATGTCAATTATACATTATAAAATTTCAAACAAATGTGCAATATTCCTAAAATGCATTTTATTTTATTAATTTAGGTTTTGCCAATTTCAAAGTAATCTGTGAGTAAAAGAACTAAAAAATGACAAAAAAAAAAAAAACCACAAAAAATTAAAAAACAGTATGAATAGTGTAAATAACTAACAAATGCCCTTCTTCTATCCCCCCCCCCCCCAATAGATAGCAAATCCTGATTAGAATGTTCAATACATTTTGATGAAAATTCCTCAAATGAATGAAAAATGTCTTTTCATTATGTTTAATGTAGTGAATGGCATAGAGCCACTATAGTAGATCAACGTCGTCTTATTAAATCCTGCAGACTCAAGGCTCTTCTTTGCTAATAATTACACCATCTTGTCTTGACAGACCATCTTAAATTGTTTTGATATTTCAGTATTAAACTTATTCATAATAAATTCAGTAAAATTTACAATTTTCCATTTACCTAAAAATTAATTTATCATTAAAATTCTTTAATAATACCTATCCAGTGCTTTCCAAACTTCTTCAATGTATGGCTCAGTTTTAATATCCCAAATTTCTTTGCATCACAACACATATTTTTAAAATTGTAAGCACTAATATTAAATGAAATAACATTGACTTCAAACTGAAAAATAAATACAGTTTTTTTTTGGTTTTTTTTTAGAAATAGCCTATTTTAACTGCCCTTTTCCAATTACAATTTTAATGCAAGTACAAGTTTGTTCAATAAAAGCAACTACTTCATATTTGCTTCATTGTTGAAAACAGTAACAAGAAGCTCTTGCTCTATGGAATCTCTAATATTTCCGTAGCTTACAAAGGTAGATGACTAAATTTGACAAGTGTAAAATTACCGAAACATAAAAAACAAAAATAAATAAATAATGCTTTACTTTAGAAGATTCATTAAGAAAAGGGGTGTGGGGGCTAACCTTAAGAATTTGGTGGAAAGGCCGTCAATCGTGTTGTTTATCATTCACGTCGATTATTTAAATTTTAAAGAAGCAGTTAACGCTAGTAAGTTTGATGGTTGATTGACTGAAGGTTTTAGTATATTTTGTTAAAGTAGGGGTTGCGAATAGGCCGTGTGGGTGTCTAAAAATATCATCCGGACGCAGTTTGGGAAGCACTGTCTTATCAAAATACTGAAAATGTGTGTGCATTGAATTAAATGGAGTCAAATACAACTTGTAGACAAATTATAATTACGTCATAGTACCGCATTAAAAAAATATTTTTTTTTTAACAAGAATGACGAAAACATAACATTTCTACAACGTAAATATTATTAAAAATTATTATTTTTTTAAAACATAAACATTTTGAACATAACCTGATCCATTACATACTTGAGCCTCAGCACTGCAGTGCCCTTTCCTTGCAATCTGAGCTTTAGCTTGGGTTTGAGACATCTGTTGTCGTGTTGTTGTTTTTTTTATGTTAATAAATAGAAAAAAAAATAATCAATTTAGGAACAGAAAGAATGCAGTCATTTACAACTTAGTTCAATTAAGATAATTGATTGAAATGCTAGGCCTAGTTACATATATTAACAGAAAATAAGAGCATTGTTTCGATTGATTATTGCCTATAACAGAAATGACAAACGTTATATTGAATGAACAATGGTCATACTCGAATACAGTTCACGGAATCACCTTTTATTTTTAATATTGCAGTCATTGTGGAATTGTATTCATTAAAATCTGCTTCCAATCCTCTCAACAGTACGTCTTTTCATTTCTAATAATTACAAAGTAAATGGAATTGATTGGTCGTAGGTTTAACCAATCAAAAGGAGTGAAACAAAAACTGCCAAGAACCAACCAATCACATTCGCTGAATCAAAATTGTTAAGCACGAAAATATATGGCGCGGACTAAGGAAACAGTAGTCGTAGGCGTTGTAGGTTCTACGTTGTTGTTTTTATGTTAAAGCATTTTTTATTAAAGAAATAACTATAATTGTTTTCTTTAAAAAAAATTTGTATTCATACATATTTTGTATTTTGTTTTCATAATTACTTATTAGAAACGATGTCATTTAATGTTGGAAGACTTTTGATTGGTAAAATGTTTCAGGTGCATAAACGGAATTATATTGTGCAAACAGATTGAAAGCACTTCAGTACATTGGTTTCGTAATAAAAAAAAAAAAAAATCCACGCGTAAATGTATACAGACTATTTGTTGGTATCGGCATTTAAATTCTTGTGCTTTTGCCAAGATATAACATCGCATTTGTGTGATTTGTTTTTGGAGTGTCACAGTGTTTATTATTTACATTTTATAACTGTATTTTAATTTACAGTTTTATTTATAGTAATTTACATTTCTGTCCTATTGTATTTACTTATTTTCGATTCCTTCCTGAATTGCTATCGATTTTAAAGAAAATTGGTTTTAGTGAAGTCTTGTAGAATGAGATTGTCTAATAATAGATGGGCTTTGTTTTTATTTTATTTATATTTAGTTCTCGAAAGCTAAATTTGCCAATGAGTGAAAATAATTCGAGTTCACTCTATTCGTTGCAGCAGTTGTTAGTTGACAGCTTTTATCTACCCTGATGTATCTCACGGAAATACTGACGGGAAGTAAAGTAAGTAAAAATATAAAGTAAACAACTTCAGCTAAATTCGTCTCTAACAAGTGACAATTATTAAGTACTCAGGTGTAGCGTTGAACTTCCTCCTTCACTAAAACTAATTTGAAATAAGTTCTTTGCCAGTTTATTGCAGTTAAAATTTTCACCATGTATTGTGTAATTTTTATTTAATTTTGAATTAGACCAGATGAATAAGTTTCCTAACCTTCCATGAAAATACAGTTTCTTAAGTTCAGTAGAAAAATTAAGAGTGATATATGCCCCCTTTAAAAAAAAAGAAAAAAAAAAAAGGAAGCGATCTCTGACTGAATACTACCATGCAGTTGTCTGATTGTTTTTGTTTAAGTAGAATTGTACAAAATATAATTACTTTGTATTCTCTCCATGCATAGGAAAAAAATAGAAATGCAGATTTACTTTTTAGTGATTCAAGCGATCAAAATTAAAATACTTATTTAAAAATAAATAAATAAATATTGCAATTCTGAGTTCACTTGAATTTATGATTCCTATTTCTTAATTTACTATGAAATCAAATATTTTTGTTTAATATGTTCTGTCTTGTTTCACTTCATAAGTATTTTTAAGAATTTTTCATAAGCCAAATTCAGATAAGACTGCAAATTTTTATTCAACTGCATTGTCAGTGTGGAAGCAAAAATAATAAAGCCAAACAGAAGTAAATTCTGTAGCTTCTTTTAGTGGTAAATTCATGCAGAGTTTTGATATCTAAACACGATGTGCAAAAAATGACTAATGTGCTGACAATTAATAATGATAAGTAAGTTTTTATTATCATATTTAGGCCTGAAAAATATTTATATAAAATCTCACAGATCTTTCTTTCCAAGCAGGCATAATTGCAAAATTTATAATTATCATACTATTAAATCTTCTTACTTAATTTATCAAAGATAATATTAGGGATTTTGTGTATGTGTAAGCAGAGACAGACTGGCTATATGGATTCACCAAGCAAAGCCTGATGGGCTGGTTCTAATTGCTGTTGGTTGGTCAAAGATATTTCTTTGACATGAGATAACAGGGCCGCTTCTTCTAAAGAAAACAGTAAAGAAAGGCTACAGTCTGCCCATGTGTGTAAGCCAAGTATTGCCATGCTACCATGTTTCATATGTTGATTTGTTGCCAAACTTTTCTTTGATAACCTGGATGCTTCATTTTGACCCCACACCCTGCTTTTATGTTTTGATTACTGTAATATCAGAATTTTTTGAGAAGTACCTAATTAGGAGATTTGGATATCCCATTTCAATAAAAAGAAGAGAAAACTTCTTTGATAGTGTTTTTGTAGGAAGCTCAGTTTTTCATTAGCCAATGTGTTAAACCAAAGCGAACAAGAAAAGTTTTACTTCATTTCTGTTATTACATGATAAAGTAGATCCTGTAATTGGGCATTACAGTATCAAATATAGAAAGACAAAAACAATATGAATGAATCGCAGAACTAAAAGTTAGTTTACCCAAATAAAACATTTTAACGTGCTGTGAATATATCAATAAAATCAAAACAAGAAAAGAACAGAACAGCACATGAATAAGTAAATTGCCTCTCTGAATCAATTATCGGAAGGAATTGGGAACAGCCGTTTCGTCCTTCTAGGGACTCATCAGCCCAATCCGCCTTCCCCGATAAAAGATTATGTTGATCAAGATCCTACCTTATCAATTGCTGATTTTACTCTTTTAAGATGTAGTTTGCTTTCAGTAAACAAACGGTGAGTTGAATATTAACTTTTCCCATGTCAACAGAATTCTTAATATCAAAGCAATTAAAAATTTGAAGATCTCATTAGCAAAAAAGAAGTATCCAATTTGACTGAAATTTTTGATATAAATTTCATAAGTGAGGAAGCATTCATGGTGCTTCCATTAGTTCATTATGTTCTGAAGCTTAAGGAACTCAAAAAAGTAAATTTTACATTGAAAATGACAAATCATTTTTTATTAGGTTGTTCAGAAATAAATGTTGGAATTAAGGCAGCATGGACAAAAAGAACTTTCAGTTGATTTTCCTCTAAACTTTGGATGGAAACTTAATGAAAAGAGCATCCACTAGGTATTGAGCTATGGAGCCAATACTGAATATACAATTCAACATTGGATCGATTAGTTTCAACATGTAGATTAGAGTTTTGAAGACAAGAAGATCAGGAAGAAAGCCATCTTTAGATGAAAACACATTAAGCAAAATAACTGGGGAAATACTCTCACACAACAGTACATCAGCCTACAAGAAACCTAACACAGGAAAGTCAAGCCAACCATCTGAATATGATTGAAAAAAAGAAAAACAAATGGATAAGTTGTACCACATGAACTGATTGAACATTAATAAAATTGGCACTATGACATCTGTTTTATACTGCTTTTGTAGGATCCAAAATGCCCCATTTCTTGACTGGATAGCGACTTACAATGAAAAGGAAATTCTGTATGAATGGTCTGATCATGAAATGCCCCAAAGCATTTCCCAAAGCCTAAATTTCACCAAAGAAAGGTTATGCTAAACTGTGGTTAGCATCATTCACTGTAACTTCTTTAATCAAGGGAACACTTCATAGCATTAGAAATAATGTGAAAAATCAGATAAAATGCATCAAAAGTTGCACACGAAATAACAAGCTGGCCAGTCAAAGGTGCCCTATCCTTCATGACAGTGCTTGTCCTCATGTCAAAAATGATGCTCCAAAAATTAAACTAATTGGAAATTGAGCTGCATCCACCTTATTCTTCAGACCTTTCCACTAAAAGATTTTTGTTTTTAAGTACTTTGTAAACTTTTTGAACAAACAGGCCTAAACACCAGACAGGTACTGAAAAAGCTTTGAGTTCACTGACCCCAGGCTCTGATTTCTTTAGCAAGGGAATAAATAGCACCATTACACAGTGGCAAAAGTATGTTGAAACAATTGATACTTCCTTTGATTTAAAAAATGTTTTACAAAGATTTATAGATTTCCAAAGTTCACAATTCAAAAATAAAATTGATTCCTGGGCCACATAATGCAGTCTTAAGACAATATTTTTTGTATGTTACTGCAATCAAATTCTTTATCCTTGGTGTGCTGGATATGCTAAATCCAAACATCTTAAGTATCTGCTCTCAATATTTGCATGGACAGTTTTCATAAAGACTTTATACCTTAAGATTCCATGAACTTTGTCCTCTCAGTTGACTAAAGAACTACTATAGTTTGTATGCATGGATACTTACTATTGGTTCTCTGTTCAACCATTTTGAATTTTTTTTATGGAAAAAATGTAAATATTACTGTTTCTTCATGTGAAGTATGAAAGCAATGGTCTATGTTAATTAATATAATTCACTTTAAATCTCTTTTCGTCCAATTCAACCAAATGAGCTATGGTTCTTGATTATCTTCAGTTGTCAAAGACTAAAGCTTCAAAAATGATAATTACAGCAATAATAATACTAACATTATTATTAAATCCTGCAAGACCATTTCAAAATACAATATGTAATCTAGAGAGAAATAAATAAATATTCTTTTCAAAAATGAAGAAAATGGAGTAAATTTTTTCAACTTTTGTTTGAGAGCATATTGCTCTTAAGTAATAAATTCAAGAAAAATTTTCTAGCAGTATAATGCAAATTGTTGATTGATATTAAAGGTTTTTAGTTTTTCTTCAATTACAGGGTATGATTGAGTGAATAAATTGCTGCAGAAATTCATTCTAAAGTAACTGAAGAATATATTTTAGTTACACATAAATGCCAGTTGTATGTCTTCTTTCCATTGGCCAATGTAACAATTCGGCCAGTGATTAAGAGAGATCAGTCAACATAATTCTTCATTCCCCTGAAATAAACTTACAGTTTATCCTTTAGATGTTCAGTAAGGTCAGATTGAGACATTTTATCAGCTTTTCAAAACATTTTCTTTTTTTAAAGCATTTGTGCATTTATGACAGAGAACTATAGTGTAGCAATATGGCTTTATTGTAGAAGGATTTATTCAAACATGAGCACGAAAGCTTTGTCTAATTATGAGGAACATGATACCACCCTAAATATTTAATAATTCATGGTAATTGGCACAACCAGGGCCGGATTATCGCATAGACAAATGTCTAGGGCCCACTTTTTTGAAGGGCCAGATCAAACTGTCTATTTTGAAAAGATTTGTAAATAAAATAGTTTACTTTTTTCTTGTGGGAGAGGAAGGGGGCCCGGTGAGAAGAAAATGTCTAGGACTCCAAAGTTGGTTAATCCGGCCCTGGGCACAACCCATTAAAGCAACTTACAGAAGGCACATTATATTATAAATACAGAAATGTGAGGTATTTTTAGGAGATAGCGTAAGCACTGAAATTGATTTTTTTTTAATGAATATTGTTCTTGTTATATTTTTAGGGTATTATTATTACAAGACAAAATCATATAACCTGCTTCTTATTCAAGTATTGTAAAAGGGTGTGGAGACATTATTTTATGATTATTTTTTTTTTCTAAAGCCTGTAAAAACTGATTAATTGTTTTTAACAGTAAGTTGTTGTAAGAACCTAAAGCCTATTTTCTATTAATTTTTTCAAATACAAAGAGGAGTTAATCTTTTGTCCATAAATGTTCATGTTAAGCTTTAAGGTGATCTGGTTTTGAAAGTTACTAGGGGAAACAAATATGTTGAACACATAACTAGGGACCCTATTTTTTGGTAACAATGATATCCTTGAAATGTTTTGTTAAAGGTGTATTTATGTTTATCTATTTTTATGTAAAACTGATCCAGTGAATGCAAATACAGTGGAGCACCGTTTATACGTTTCTCGTTTATACGTTTTTATCATTTATACGTTTTTTTGAATGGTCCCGGCAAAATCCAATGCATATTAACATTAAATAATTTCATTTATACGTTTTCCTGAATTCGCAAATTTCATTTATACGTTTTTTTAAGAACTCAAGAAGAGAGAAAATGCGCATTTCAACCACAGATTCCCACCTGCCGATTGTCCAGTCTTAGAAAATTGCACTCAAAAACCTCTGCCAAGTTTTCAAAAAGCTTTAGCGGGTTTATAAACCATGCAAAAATACCCTATTAGCAGAGATTTAAATGATAAAGTTAAGATGTCACTTTTAACTGTGCACAATGAACTTTTTTCTGTGCATTCCAAAAAATTCCTACAACCTAAAATAAAAAAATATTTTGTAAATGCTGACTGAATATCAATAGTAGTACTAGTTGTACATTAAATCCAAAATAAAAAGTTTTGTATTACAAACCTCATGTATTTCATTTTCATGTAATATTTTAATTTACCTCTGACTTTTTATTGTTGGTTATTACGAAATTGTTCGTAACTTTAGTGAATTTCGTTTATACGTTTTTTTTTCTCAGTCCCTTGAAAAACGTATAAACGGTGCTCCACTATATATATGCTTTCATGAAGTGATTTTTACTGTATTTACTATATCTTTAAAATGTTGACAGAACATAAAAAATGTATGTAGATAACATACATCAAATTATATGTATGACAATATGCAGTGTTGCTATGATTTTGACATCTTGTAGGCCTAATAGAGAACTAAAAAGAGACAAGCAAACCAGGCTTTGAAATTAAGTATTACAAATGCAATTGGATTCCAAGTTTTCCTTTTGGAAATAACTTCAGAAGAGAGGTGAAGTTTAGTGGCTGTAATTAAATTCTTGATTTAAAACATTGCCATAATTGAAGGCTACATAGGAATGAGTAGAAGGCTAAGAAGAATCTAACATAGAGAACTGAATCAACTAAATTTGTATCAGAAGTAAAAAGAGAGAGAGAGAGACTAACAGGAAGAAAAAAAGAATTGGCACTGTATGATGCTTAATTTTGTAAGAGAAATAATAGATTATGATTATGGAGAAAAAGATTTGCAGAGATTAACGTGCTGTTTACTACTATCATGACCTCCACGTACCAGGCTTTCCCATCATGAAAGATTTTCTACCATTTTCCCATGAGTAGCAGCGAGATTACCAGCTGATATTGGACAAATTGCCCTGGCACTCAGTTGACATTCCAACTCCTAGGTGCTAAGTAAGATTAAGTTGGGGAGATTGGTCCACTCAAATTCACAAAACACCACCTCTTCACACCATTCTTGTATAGACCTTATGAATAGATGCATTGCCATGTTGAAATGGAAGAGATCTTTTCCCAATTTTACTTCATTTTGATTTTCACAAAGGAAAAGAATAAATATCTCATGAAAGAAATTATAAAGAAATTTCCTCTACTCAAATAACTAAAAAAAGCACCGAGAAAAGATATCTCAAAGTGGTCAAATTATTTTTCTCGTATTCTTCATCAATATTTTCAAATGAATCTCTCCTATTTTTTTTTACATAGTTAGACGTCTTATTTTATTTTTATTTATTTTTTTACCATTTTTTTTAGAAATATTTAACTGCACTTATTTAATGCAAGTAAACTTACAAGTTTGTTGAGTAAAAGCAACTACTTGATATTTGCTTCATTTTGAAAATGGCAACAAGAAGCTCTTATCTATAGTATATCTAATGTTTCAGTAGCTTACAAAGGTAGAGGGCTAAACTTGACAAATGTAAAATTACTGAAACATAAAAAATAAAAATAAATAAATAATACTTTGCTTTAGAAGATCCATTAAGAATATTTAAAAAAAAAACGGGTGGAGGCTAACCTTAAGAATTTTGTGGAAAGGCCAGCAGTAGTGCTATTTATCATTCATTTCAATTATTTAAATTTCAAAGAAATTGTTAACAATAATAAGTTTTATGGTTGATTGGCTGAATGTTTCAGCATATTTTGTTAAAGTAGAGGTTGCTAAGAAACCATGCTGGTGTCTAAAACAAATCATCCGGATACAGTTTGAGAAGTGCTGTTTTATCAAAATACTGAAAATGTGTATGCATTGAATTAAATGGAGTCAAATACAACAACTCATACATAAATTATAATTTCAAAGTATAATATGTCGTAGTAGCTTTTAAATGTCTTATGTTTGTTTTTTGTTTTTTAACCTTTATTTAGGAATATTAACCATATATACTTAATAAACAGACAGGCCTTCCCAAAACAATTTATATTTCTTCCACTTTAGTTTTAAACTGAGTTAATATTTCTTTTTTAGTGTCTTTTATTGTAATAACCACTAAACCAAAATCTTGACTTTTAATTTAAAATTAAAAGTATATTTGAATTAACAAAATCGGTCATCATCTACATACATAAACAAAGTGATGAAGGGAGCCTTTCAAGATTATCAGCCCAAAAGTAAAAAAATGTAGGTAGACATTTGGAAAATTTCGTTGAAAAGTTTTTTGTGTTGACAGAATGTTCCATAATTTTGATTTTCTGTAATTCCAGTTGCCTACAACCATCTAAAAAGTTAGAATAAAAAAAAAACAACAATCATTTGTTATTTTTTTTCTGGGGCAAATATGAGCAATATACCACTTCAGGCCTGTATTTTAATAGCAACTGAGGCTAAAAATAAAATAAAAAGAAATTACTAACTGAAAAAATATGGAACCATTCTTTCTGAATCCTCTTAATGAAAGTTGATGCTTTATAATCATATGAAATTCCATAAAATTAATTCATATGTAGAAATGACTTTTAATTAAAAATTTAATATAAACATATTTTTATTAGAAGTGAAAGAATGGACAAAAAAAGTAAACTTGGGCTTTGTTTATGAATTGGCCCACTGATATCAAATTTTATAAAAATCGACCAGTAGGAGTTGAGTTGTTTCTTGCAGACAAACGTAACAAAAGTTAATACGGTTTCGCGAAAGTATTTTGCAGTATTCCGAAAAATAAAAATAACGTGTCAGAAAGCTGAAAAGTGTCATTTGAGTCCGTCCTTATAGTAACTATTAAAGCCAACAGATGGCAGTCAAGGTCAATGCATTTCAGAAGACCTGTTGAGCTGATCAATTTCAAGCCAACTTTTTATAGTAGCCAGTGGCGTGTATAGAATATATT
>JAFIDM010009631.1:158135389-158150910 GCA_023159025.1 Thereuonema tuberculata
CTCCCCCCTAGTTACGCCTTTGGTTATAACTGTGAATAACACGAGAGAATTCTGTCAGAATGGTTCCATGAAAGTTGCCAATGAATTTACTGAACTCATTCATCAAGTATGTATACTGTATATTGCAGTATCTGTTCAACAGACTTTTGATATTGAAAGTGTTTCTATGTTCTTTACGAAAGCGAAAGTGCATAAAAAACCAGACTGGCGAATATGCTCTCACCGAGTTAGGTATGCTATCACAAAATAATGCATTACATTTTGCAAACATATTGTTATTTTATTTGTCACACTTCTTAAAACTGCATTAGTATGGTGGAGGAACTTTTTATTTTCTTATAAAATTGCTCGTTTTTCATTCCAAATCCTGAATATCATGAAAATTGGTTAGATTTAAGTTGCTTGATTTGGGATACGTTACTGCATTTGATCAGAACAAAGCAACATTTTTACGAAATGTTCCCTTTCCTCATTTGTTTGTGTGTGTGCAACTGACCAAGTGCAACCGTTCATGTTAACAGTTTATCCTCATGCAGATGGCTACTTCCAGCAGGATAATGCGGCGATGCACAACGCCCGCATCACTGTGGTATGATTTGAGGAATATGACGATGACTTTTCCTTGCTGCAGTGACCCACTCATTCCCCGGATCTCAGCCCGATTGAAAATTTGTGGGATGAGCTGGAACGGGCTGTTCACTCCAGGCCTACACCTCCATCAAATCTTCAGGAACTGCGTGATACACTCATGTCTGCATGATACACAATACCTCAACAACGTTTTCTGCATCTTGTGGAATCCATGCCTCGACGAATTCAGGCTGTCTTGAGGGCTAAAGGACACCCAACACGCTACTAGGTAGGTGTACCTAATAAAGTGGCCGGACAGTATATGTTTCGTAAGTGAACAAGAAGAAAACGTCCAATAACAGCTACTACTACTACTACTACTAATAATAAAAACTATCCTTAGATACATGTTTTTAAAAGGATCAAAGAAGCAAGATTAATTAATCTAAGAGGTAACGAAACCGAAACTAAGGAATTTTGCAAATCTGTTTATTGAAAAATTAGTAATTTTTTTTTTTTACTTCGGAAATTTATCTACTATTACTACTAAGTATTACTATTGTAGAGGCCAGAAACGCCGTTTGGCTCGGGCAAGTGGGGCGACTGCCTCGGGCCCAGCAAATTATGGGGCACAAAATGAACCTATAATGAATAATAATTTAATTTTTATATGGATTTTGCACCGGGCCCCAAATTACCTAACGGCGTCTCTGGTAGAAGCTCTATCTTTCTTGTTCGATTTGCTGCGAACCGAGGAGGGAGGGCTTGAAAATGGATGCCAATTTACGCACGGAAATAATCCGAAATATGGCTTTGAACATGTAAGTTCTCGTTTCAGACGCAGCGCAGGGTAGAATTTTCAAATCTCTACAGAGAAGATATTACGTTGTTTTAAAACATTCCCTTCCCGCACCAGGATATACATAGATAATTGCACGTAGCATAATGTATAAGCTGTTGAACGTATCCAAGCACCTCCCAGTTGTTGCTGAAGTCATTGACATTATGAAGATTAAGTAGCAATATCTGTGTCATTTTCTTGTATGAGTAGAAACTGGATAGTATTATCAATAAGGTGACAAAAAGATCTACATATTGGAAAGGGTGCCATATCGGGAAGCATCTTATGGCTCTTGAGTCGCCAAGTTGAGACACTCAAAAACCACGAACGCTGAAAGACACCGTCAATCATCAACAATCATAAAAGTTCTTTCAGTCATCGTATTTACGATACAGTCAACTTTGGTCAAAATTACTTCACTATTTCTTGGCGTTTCGGTTTCCACTGATGGATGGACATACAGATAAATTTTCGTAATTTAGTATTTGTGGTCATGTCTGATCATTACTTTCTCTGCACTGATGAATATGACACTATATTAATAGTATCAAGTAAAATTTGTACGTGTGGTTTTTAATACATCGGCATCACTTTGTGTGTATCAGTGTGTGATTTAGTCTGATGGGTGTTGTAAATGAATAAAAAATGCTGCACTAATCTACATCTCATTTAAGAATTTAGTCTTCCTTCCTAGTTCTAATTTGATTTTGTATTTGGGGCCAAACACAGTTTAAAGATCATTTCACAAAACATCCAAAAACAAATCGGTATTTAATGAGTAATTATAGTAATTTGGGGAGAGATGCCACACCGTCTGTATTTCTAAATTCCACCGCCAAGTGAACGGTAAGATAGCGTTAGTACAGTCTTTGTTATCGAAAAACAAGGAAGCAATTCAGTATTTGTGCGATGCACTGAAAAACAGGATAAAAGGAGGTAAGTCTACTTTTTATAAGTAATGAATATTGAAAGCATGTTAATTTAACACTTCTGTGTATATAAGTAATCTTAATTGGATAATGCAGCCCTTAGCTTTGCTGTTTGTTGTCGCGTCTCTCCCTTAGAAATGGAACGTCACATAGTGTTTAGGGATAGATGCCAAGAATTTAAACATTGCATATATTATTTAAATTTTATGATTTAAATTTACTCATTTCAACATTGAAAGAATGATAAACCGACATATACACAAGCTAAAATTAGATATAAGTTATCTAAAAATAATAATAATAATAATAATTTACCAGTCAGTTTCTACCAACTTTACGTTAGGTCATCATCGGCGACAAGATATCATTCTCAATAGAACAAGCTCTTATATACAATACGTGATTAACTATTCTAAACTTTATTAATTATGCAAAACAAGGTAATCCGGATGAATCGAGGGCACTGCCTCAGGTCAGTTTGGTGGCGATCATATGAATCAAAATTGTAAACATAAACAATCGTTGTCGTCTGTTTTTGTATTTCATTTGGTAATTCCACCCTCTGTAGCGTCTTACTAGAATTCGTCGACTTCTAAATGTTAGCATAGTAACGGTTCTTTATAAAAAAAAAAAAATCAATCTCCGACGCCGCAGTGCCACCACAACAGCAAACTAACTTTACCAATACAACTCAATCTGTTTGAAAGTCAACCGAGTACTTCAAAGGAAATCACGCCTGCTATTCCAAATACACTTCAGCCGAGTGCTTCAAAAGAATATATACCTGGTGCTCTAAATGAAAAAAAGTTCAAGTGACACCGTCAAAACTTCTTGTGAAGATTAGTCCATTTCTCACATCTCAAAGTCTAAACCAAAAAGGAAACAACAAGCTTCGATTTTAACATCTTCTGACTATTTCAGAGAAAAGAAATAAAATAACTGCCACTTACAGAGGAAAAGGTAAACAGAAAAAAAAAAGAAAAAAAACCCCTCAGGGAAGTGTTAAAGCCTGTGAAGAAAACTATATGATTTTTGTGTTCCCTTAGAGAAGATGGAAATGCTTCAAGAAATGATAGTGAAGTCGAGAAAATAGTGGACTTAAACTCTTGCGCTAAATGTTGTAAAAATTATTTCGTGACATCAAGAAATTTGACTGGATTAAGTGCAGTGCTTGCGGAAAGTGGTTACATGAAAATTACACTGCATAAAAAAAAAAATGCACAGATTGTGGTCGGAAGGCAAGAAGAAAAATGCATGTTGCAAAGCAAAAGTAGATTTTACAATGTCTGGTTATTTTCTAAAAAGAATTTACTTTTAGTATAGGATAATATTTATTTTCATGCTTGCAATTACTGTATATCAATAAAGATAAAATGTTATGTTGTAAAAAATATAAATATGATTTTGTATGCTTTCTTTTATATATTCTTAAGGTGTAATCTCCCTAAAGGTGTGGCATATTACCCAAAATGTATGGCATCTCTTCCTAAATATTTGGTAGAGACCCCACTGACAGTGACGTAAAAGCTTCAATTTTTCTCATTGATTATAAATAAAATATTTATAATTGTTTTGATGTAGAAAAGTCAAAGGAACGTAAGACGCTTTTAGCTTTTCATAATCTTTTATTTAAAAAAAAAGGGGGGAGGGGTAAGTTCTTCGAAAAGTGTGGCATCTCTGCCAAATTCCCTTACATATCTTTCTTTTTAGAGACATGACATTGTTTAAATCTAACTAGATGTTAGTGTTTCTAGACCCATTTTAAGACCCATAACTGTAATGACGTAACCATTGTGCCCTTTTTTGGTCTACTACTAATGCTGATACATAAAGTTTCATGAGGTATTGTCTGAGACTTGATGAGAATTTAATCCGTCTATGTCAATGTCAAGAGATTTAGGCCCTGATATTCTTTTTACATAATACAAAGAATAATTACAACATTACGTTTCAACAGCTCTGAATTTATTTGAAATTATATAATTACTGTATAGAGAAAGCCTTTCAATGATTCATAATTTTGTTTTTAGTTTTTTATTTATTTTTTATAAAAGACTAGTTTTTAGATGCCAATTATCCTATCTGATTTTAAAGGTGCGGCTAAATGTAGCTGATTATGCCTGACATGTTTACTTCTATTATTGGTTGTTTCCCGAATGTTTTGGAATTTAAAAAAGTAAGAAAAAATGTTTCGTAATAAAAACGATCTATTTTCTCTGGTTACACCGAAGAGAAATTATTAACCTGCTGAATAAATTGCTTCCACACAATGAACATAATTACTACAAAATTAAAGTAGAACACATCAAAGCACTTTTCACTATTCAGTCAGATTTTTACCATCTCTAGTGCATGGTTTATAAGCCTCTATCCAGTGAAATGAATAGATTATCAAGAATCAACCATGTGAGAATTGGAATTTATTATTTAACCATATTTATTATTGAACATAATAAACATATTAATAGGCCTTACCTGTTTGACTCAATTTACTATTTAAAATCGAGTTGTATTGTAAGGTAATTTAATTATCTAAAAATTAAAATCACTTTATTGAAAGTGTTTAAAAAAATAGTGATTTTGAAAAGATAAAGATGTCTCTGTGTTTCTTCATCAGTTAGTTATTACCAAATTAATAATAACAGTCGCTACTTTTGCTGAATTCCTTTATCGAATTATGTGACAGTTATTTAGGAATTTTCTTACCCCAGAAACTTCAGATCTTTCAAACTTCCAGATCAGCTAATCACAAATGACACCAGGGAGAGAGTTTCAGATGTCTTGAGCTGACGAAAGGTGATGCCTCGAAATAGATAGATCTATCTGCCCTGAGATGCTTAAAAGGTCAAACTCCTGACCGTTTTGGGCAAGAAGCAGAAAAAAAATCATAACTTAAAACATTAAAATGTTCCATACAGGGTTAAATAATAAATGATAAAAATATAGTTAAAACCCAACAGTTTCAACTACTATCTATTTTCAAAGTTTGGACAAGGACAAACCGAAAATATGACGTTCACAAATGGTTAAAGAAATAAACAGGGAAGAAAGTAGGGGTCATTTGCTGTTTGTGTATGTCCCATTTTAGGTTTGTCCTTGTTTAAACTTTGAAAATGGCTACTGAATAGCAATTGAAACTGTTGGGTTTTAACTATATTTTTATCTTTTATTATCTTATGTTTATGTTTATGTAGTGAATGTGGGTGGCAGAGAAGCCAAGCACTGCGACCGGAGGTCTATTGTACTAACCCACGGAAAGAAGGACAGATGGAGAGAAAGTATGGCGGGAGAAGTGCAGGGGAAATGGGAGAACCCCGAGAAAACCTGCCCAGCGCGGATCGTCCACCATCACGAAACCCACATGAGAACCGAACCTTTACTCAGAGGTGAGAGGCCGATGTCATAGCGACAACGCCAACCGCGCGGTCCTTTTATTATCTTACCTTATGTACAACTTTTTATCCTTGTAAGTTTTAAGATTGTATTAAGATTGTATTTTCGTTACATAAATCCTAATTTGTCGTAACATAATTCGGTAAAGGAATTCAAGAAAGAAAAAGTAAAGGTTTTTCTTTCTATAGCCGTTACTATAGCATTAGACTGAAAAAAAAAAAACTATTACAATACCAGAAGAGACTATTAACTTCTACCGCAATACGGTGGCTTTCAACTCCAAGAAAGATTCCTAGTTCCTAGCTTATAAATGCTTTAGAATAGAATTTCTTCAAATATTGGATCTATTGGAATTCTTGAATAATTGTATTATTTACTAAATATCTATAAAATTGTTTTACATTATCTATAAAACAATTTTAAACTTGATTTCCTAAAAATTTCCTAAATTTTAAATTTACAGATTTATCAGAGAAATGTTGTATGTTGATGAGGATTTATGCCGCTCTGAACTTAAAAAAAAAAATGCTTTATGAATATTGTCTAAACACGTGAGTCACCAGAGCAGCCAAGTAATAAACAACAACGGAAGCCATCTAACAATTCAATTAAAGAAAGGACTTGTGCGTTGAGTTCGCAAACACTACAATTACAGACTGAATAGCCACAATATCCACCTTTGCGTAATAATCGTGAATGAAATGCGAATATGAATTGCTTATTTATTTATTAAGTTATTTGAGAATTAATTAGTTTTCTTTTATGTTGAGGATTGGAAATGTTGCTGATATTCATTTTTCATAATTAATAATAAACGCAAGCATATTTCTTTCTCTTTCGAAGCAGTGGAAAATTTTATGTTCCCGCGTTTTGAAAAGGAGAACAGTTTTGTCTTTCAATGATTGGAAAGTTAGGAAAATCATCCGCAGATCAAAAGATAATTGCTACAAGGAAAATTGTCTATTATGTAACAAAATTTGCATAATAACTTTTATTGAGCCCTATATAAAGGCTTAGTCATTTTAATTAGTGATATAATTGCGATGTTTTCAGATTACGTGAAAATGAATTCAACTTTATTTTCATACTTCGAATGCAAAGTTCACAATTTTACATCGCTATCAAATGACGGCTGGTGTTGCGTGTCAACATTGCTCAAAAAGAATTTAAAAAATACAGCGTCGAAGGCTGTATGAATATATATTTATACGAGTTTTTCACTTTTGAAAATTAAGGCCAGTTTTATATCCTTTTTACCACCTTAACTCGGGCTTATTATCTGTCTGATGCTTTGACTTAAACAGAACTAAAGTAATTTCATAGCTAAACTTGAAGATATTCTTTTCCTTTTAAATAATGTTAAAACAGCAAACGTTCTTTTATATTTTTCTTTGAAGATTCCAAGCCTACATTTATATCTTTATACTTAAATAATAAAAAATAAAAACACTTACCTTCTTTTTAAAGGAAATTTTCAAGGAATCCGATTTTTTAAATTTTTTTTTCTTGCTCATTATGAAGCTATATGAAGCTTATAAAGAAGCTTTTATAACGCTTCTTTTAGAATCCTAGTGCATAATTTAACAGTCGTATTTTAAATAATATTGAGGCTTACAATTAACCTGCAGCATTAGCACAATGCTATATCAGCAAATGTTAAAATTAATTATTTGTCCGCATACTTTCAATTGTAGCTAACAATTACAAAAAAACCTTATTGTAACTTTTTTTTTCTTTTCAGGTGCATCCTTATTTCGCTAATCTCACAAAATACTGATCTAATAATGTACATCTACTTCTGTTGCCTAAATAATAAATACGTTTAGAAAGTGAAGTAAGAATGTATTATTCATATTAATACTATGACATTATTTTTAAATTAAAATTTAATTATCCATCATTATTCATAATGGAATAAATAAGCACAGTCTTCTAAAATTCGCCTTAAAGGCTAAAGAAAATATATTTTTTTTTACATTTTAATTTTATATTACTAGAAAACATAAGCTGACATTGCTTGGGCGAACAATTAAAAAATCGTTTCTTAAGATTTTTAATTTGGTTGTTCTCGTTGATTTCACTCCAATCTTAAAGCTGTTGTAAAGTATCTCTCCAGATGATAACTAGTAAAGTCCACTATAAAACAAAATCTCATATTTAACAAAATCTCATATTTTCCCTGCTAACATTAGACCACAATTCAGAATTATGGATACAACTGAAACATCGTTGTTATCAGGATATTGACCAATCCAAATATTACGTCAAAGTTTCATGGTTGTAGCTTTAATATTGAAATGTACAGTATTGGATCGATAAACAGACAAACTTTCTAAAATATTTTAGAAGAAGATGAAAGGACAGAATCGCTATATACAGCACAAAATGGAAAATAATTAGGATTATTGAATTAAGGCTTTTCAATTACATCACAACATTCTTTATTTATTTTCAGCACAAATATGGAAATCTAACTTAGCCAAGAGTCTTTTTTTTTTTTGTTCGAGAAAAATCGATGCGTTTTAGCGGGTTTCGTCAGTCTTTTAATCCAAGTCGAGGGAAACTACGCCTTTGAAATGAGATGTTATTAAAAGAGGGTGTACTCTGAAACATGAAATAGATGATAAATTGTTACTAGTGAACCCTTTCTGACTCTACTAAAAAAATAATAATTATTAAAAAAAAAAAATAGGTTTGGAATGTTTTAGTTTCAAAAACACGTGTTATTTAAGTTCCTCGTAAACAGTATAAACTGGTTATGAACGTTACCTATTATGATGAGTGACGTTTTTATTTAGATGACACATTTCGGATATTGTGGAAATATTGTACAGTTCTTAATTCTCCCCTTATATTTCCCAGAATCAGAGGTCTTCATGTATTAAATTTGACGTAGGAATCAGTATTAATTTGCTTTGATAAAGCCCAGTCATTTGAATCTAATCGAAGTTCACTCAATAGGTCAGATTACTTGTTGTAGGTCGAAAGTCAGATGTCATGTCGGTGCGTCTCTGACGTACCAAATATAGTTCATCTAGTTTGGCCGTGTCAGAGGCCAGATTCAAATTTGAAACATGAGTTTTGAAATCTCCCACTTAATGAGATGCTTCTAAAAACTACAAGAAATAGATTCAAATATCAAAATAAATGTAATCAATAAGGAAAACGCTGAAAGATGATATGATGGTAAATGAAGTCATTTCGTTAAATAAATAAAATAAATTCTTTAGGTTCAATGTAGATTTAATAAATCTCCAGATCTTTGTAAGACGTCACTAAATTCCTTATCAGTGGCATGTCTATTAACACTATCCTATTTCTTATATTTATAATAAAGAATCATTCTCAATTAGAAAGTTTGATGAATGTTTAAGAAGCGAAATAGCAAGTTTGTTTGGTTTTATTTAACTCAATTTTTTAGATCATTAATGTAGATTATGGTCAATGCATTCACATATTTTTATATGTAAGCGCAAATATCCTAAATAAATTTTCCGTTTAGTCATGAAGTTAGAGAAGTGCAGGGATAGCCTAGATCAGTAGTATCCAACCTTTTTTGTTCGCGTTCCTCAGATATAATTTATCTTTAACTATGTAAACCCAAGGTTATTGATACATAATTCAATTTACCTGTAGGTAGATATAGGTATATCCCATGGGAGCCAATGGCCCATAGGGGCGCTGGAGATAAGAATCCCAATGTTTCGTTAACATACGAGACTGAGGTGAGATCGGATGTTCAGCCCAACGCTCGCCTTTACTTTCGGGAAAGAAACCCGGTATCCATTCTACAGACGGCCGGGTGTACCCTAGGACCTGTCTGGAGGAGAATTCAGCGTTAAAAACCCGTTCCTTCAGCCTCAGTCAAGCACTTTATCCACTTGACTACCACATTCAATCTACGTATACATAAATCAAATTCTAGGGCATAGGATAAGTATTTAAAATAAATTACATATTTACATCCAGTATAATATATTAAAGTTTTGAAAGTTTTTTTTTTCTTTAATAATTAAACTGTAAGTTTTAATTTTACAGCATGGAGGAAGTAAGAAAGGATTAAGACGTGGATCAGAGTAAACAACAAAACTATTGCTTCAAAATAAAATAAAGAAATAAATAATGAAATGCAGATAAGTAGAAAGGAGATAAGAAGAAAATATGGAAATTAAGAATTAAAAATATGTAAAATTGATGGAAATATTACACAAGAAAATATGGACTTAAAAGATTTTATTTTTCATGTAAGTTTTTCATGTAAGTTTTTTTCAATACCTCTAGGTTTTAGGACTATTCATATCTCAGGTTGAATACCACAGGTCTAGATAGTCCAGGCGGTTTTACACACATGGGAAATAAATGATTTCGACCAGATATTTGCTGAAAAGGAGTAGGAAAAATGATGAATTTGCGCAGACTACTTTCGGAAGATCAATTTTACATGGTCATCGCAAATCCATCAGTTTCCCATAGAAAATTCTGTAAAGTTGATTGTTGATGAGATCCAACATGGTCTATTTAAACGATCGAGGCTGTCGTTTACATAAGCGGGAATCTGATGATTTCGAAGTGGAATTAGTTGATGGCCAGCCCATTTCCTGCAGTATCACATCAACCTCAGAATCGTTTGTTTTATACGACTGCCGCTTTGCCAACACATCCCTGTTAGTATCTCTACTTCGGTATCTCCCCAAAGCAACCTTTTAGGCAACCTTTTGCGTTTTGAGAGATTATCTGTGGCTTCCACACTTCTGAGATATTGAGGGATCATGTTTATTGACTAAATTGATTTTATATATTTTGATTAATGTAAGCTAAAGGTTGTTTTTTTTATTATTATTTCCTGACGGAGAACCTATAACTCTTTGATACTTTTTGGATTTCGTTGAAATGAAAAAAAAAAAAAAATGGTTCATCATAGTAAAAGCTTCGCCAACCTCTGTCCTATACCATCTCAGGCATGCTCTAATAATTTATATAGGAAGATCTAGCTGGCCAATCCATCCTTATTCTCAAATACTCAACTTGCTCCCCTACCCATTAAATGAAATCCTATCTATGCCTCTGATACAAAGTATTAAGAACCAGCACCATCCTAAAAATACCTTCCTTAGGACTGAAAGATGTCGTCTGATTGGTCAGATTTCCACTTTCACTCAACACGATGCAACCCAGATCAGAATAATCCATCATCAAAAGAATTTTTTTCTTTCGTGTCTGAAGTCGAACTACAGAACCCTCTTCTTTCTAGATGAAACATTGACGAGAATTAGTTTGAAAATTGAATTAAATAACGCTACAAAACTTTTTTTCCTTTCGGAGCTGTTTCCTGCTGGTATGAAAAAACCTTAAGCTGTTTCCTACTGGTATTTTTCTTAGAAAGGTCATTATAGCTGGAGAGATAGTCTCTCATCTGCTTTTCACATTGAAAATAATTTCCAATATAATAATGATATAAGACTCCATATTTGTGGCTCTATCCCATTTATATTACAAAAAATGCAAATATGATCTCTTTACGTTTTTTATTAGTAACTTCTTAATTGTAAAACATAGTATTCTGCATTAGAAAATTGAATTTCTTATTTGTTAAATCTTTAAATGTAGATAATCTTTCATTAACAATATTTTAAATAGAATCCTTGAAATACAAATCACGTCAGATCGGCGTCCAAATAGTTTATTTTTTGCGTACATCTAACTTTATTATAAACATTATAATGATTTCAAATACAAGCATTTGTAGTAGATAGGGGAGCTGCACGTGAGGTCCGTGTGTCTGTGCGGTCTGGTCGCTGTGGGGAATTGACTAGACATCATAGCACTTTCTAGACAGCGTTGAAATATCCCACAGTTCTTGGAATTGCATTTCTCTCCTCTTCAAATTGCAGCCATCTTGGCTGATATATTACAAAGGGTATATACGATACATACTATTTACAAGTTAATATATATGTATATCAAAGAAATATAATTATCGGATTCTAACTAGGTAAGGTCGACTGCCGAATTGGTTGTACTGATGCTTACAGAATTTATAGTAATCTAAAAATCGCAGGCTGAAGATAGCTACATGGCTGCAGTTAAGAAAATAGCATAGTCCATGAACCTATAGTTCAATTTCTTTATCATCTATTGATAGTATTGTGTCATATTATTTACATTATCAAAAATTAATTTCAGAAACCCTTTTTTTTTCTAATTATCGCATTTCCTTCTAATCAGTTCTCTTAAATGAGTTGTCATTTGTGGATTTTTATCTCTTATTTTAAAGATAATATCTGTATAAATAAACTAGTGACAATGAAATTTTCTTATTCAGAAGAACTTGACACTTAAGATTAGTAGTTTAAAAAAACACTTCCGGTGAATATCATATTACTGAAAGAAATATTTTGTTGAATTTAAACTCAATTAAAAATTAAGTATATGAGAGTTTAAGAAGATAATCAAAACAAAAACAGATTTTATAAAATATTGTTTGCACTATATTTGATAAATTTTAAGTTTTTCTAAAAAATACAAAAAATGCTAATTTTAAAATAAAACAAGAAATAAGTTCAGCACGTTAAACTCTTTTCACTAATGCTAATTTTACTTTCAAACAATTTAATAAAATAGAACTAAAGTTGCCCATAAAGTCATCAATTTAGTCGATTTAGTCGCTTCCTTTTTAAATAATCAAATTTACAAATGCGTATAAAACTATAATGATAGTTGAAAACTTTGGATTTTCTTATTTCTGAAATTTTAGAGATGTCCTTTGCATGTTATTAATTAATCAGAAAGCTGGTTTGTTTACTTAACCTAAAGATCACAGCAACTTACAATTTAGAAAAGATACTATTTAAATGAATGGTTTGTTTTAACCTAGAAAAGGTGTTGCCTGAATATTTTCAATTCTTTTAATTCTGTTTCACGAAGATGGTAATGAGTTATTATTTATGTGGACCTAAATCCTTCTGGCGGATTTCCCTTCAACCTATAATTTGCCGCCTTTCTCCCTCATCATGATTCCTACAGGTCACTCTTATCTGAAGCTTATGTAGGAAATTTCAAGTAGACTGTAGTGCTCCAACCAAAAACAAAACCAGCGGGAACTTGACGACACTGCCCCCCCCCCCCGCCTTTCTTATCTTGGCATTCCCTGTAATGAAACTTATTTGGCATTCTTGTATGATTTGATAAGAAACAACAAAATATGTTTTGTTTTGTTTTATTTTGTTTTCAAGGTATCTTAGTTACAGAGTTAGTTGATATTTATTTATTTTTTTTGGAAATTTTGTCCATTTTTGATTTATACAGACACTTGTACCACTGATAGGTTATTGAAACATTGTTGAAATGTTTATGGATTAGGCTGATATGCAATATATGATCCTGCCAGTAAAATTGATTTTTTTTTTTTTTTTAATTTGTCGTTTGACCTTGAATAGCAAATAAAATCCGGAGTCTTGTAGTTTTCATGGATAATTTAGGAGATTATGGTGAAGTACTGTTGTGTAATATTAACAAGGTTTCATAATGGTGAGTTATGAAGCAGAAATTTTTAAATGAACAATAAGACTTTTCCGTTTTCTGGAGTAGAAGTCTACTTGCTAATATTGAAAAGCAAACCTTTGTTATTATCACACTGTGATTACGAAATCCTTTCTTCATAATCAGGCAAATTATCAATATATTTGTCTGTATTCTGTAATTCTATTTTTATGTAACTCTGCTTAAAAAAAAAAAATAGTTTAAAAAAATTGTAGAAAATATGATCTACCACAATAAATGCTTTATTTATTTATATATAGTTTTTATTCTAGATTAAGTCAGGAATTAGGAATATTATTCAAAGTCAAATCCCACAAATTTCAAAATCCAATTTTCAGCTTCACTGAATGGATCAAATGTTGCTATACCCACAGGAAATCCCCATCCAAGAGCTTCACAACAATGCTTGCATGACCTTCCCATATTAATTAGGGCCAGAGTTTTGTAAACCAGGAATAGACAAAATTTCATCAAAATTGCCAACTTCAAGATGCTATGACTAAGAAACCTAAGAAAGAAATATTTAATTGTTTCTTATCAAATCTTACAAGAATGCCAAGTTTTGTTAAAATCTGAGATTCTGAGGTAAATTTTCACACCCAGCTACGTTAACATGCCTCAAATGTATAATTTAAATAAATTAGTTTGTAAAAACGATAGATTATGAAGTTAACAACTTCAGAAAAAAAAAATTAAAATAAAAAATAAATAACAAGCTTTAATATGTAATTTCAATTTGCGAAACCGAAACTAAGTTATTATTTCAAAAATTATCAAATTGAAAATCTTACTATTTTAATGCAAAGATAAAATTAAAGAAAAGGCTGAAATCTTTGTAATTCCTCTGGAAATTATTATTATTATTATTTTAGGCATATTCTTTTAACTTAAGATATGGAAAAACGCTGTTTTAACTGCAATAGGGGATGAAAATTAGGAGCGTCATTTCCAGATGAAACTTATTAAATTTTGGAAATGTTATTCAATTGACAAAACTACACTAAAGAGGTCGCGAGAACATTTTCTCTTTGATGCCACGAGTCTTAAAAGCTTTAAAATTATCTGCCATGCAACCTTCATTAGTGTGCTTTTTCTGTAAGTAATTATCTTATAATCATACTAAAAACGGATTATTAATCATGTGGATTCGTTAAATTTAATTTGATTTTGGATGAATATTTCATAATATTAACATTTATTTGATAAGAATTTAAAAAAAAAAAATAAATAATTACGATCTGACAATATTATTCCTGCCTTAGATTGTCGACACGATATATACGATATTTCTCGGGCAGCCTGTCAATAGTTAATAAATCAGTTAAATAAAAAACAAAAATATGAAATTAAAATAGATTACCTCAAGACTTTTATTTAGCCCTTTACTTGCCGCTTTGTACAAATTCTGTTTTATTTATTTATTTATTTATTTATTTCTAAGCTTATAGAATTCAAAATCTATATGCTGTTGATATATATATTTAAATAAGAAATTCAATGCAACCTGAAATCATTTATAAAGAGATCTTACTAATAATTGCAGGAAGGCCTACAGCAATAAAATGATCAGAAACATACAAAAATAAAACTTACAGTAGGTCTACTCAAAAAATAAATAAATAAATAAATGAATCGTAAGCTACTTGCAGTAAAATGTAAAAACATAATTATCTACACAATTCTACAATCTTAAGTATCCATCGTACTATCAAGTGTGTGAGAAATCATATGATGTCTTTTTCCAAAATTATTTTTTTTATATAAATTTAATGATTGTTTACTAAAAATTCAGATTTTTATAAATGATAGAACAGTTGTTAACCGTTTTACACAACAAACAGAGTGTCCACAAGAACATTATATCTGGCTTTTATCTGAAATAAATAAGAATTAGCTTAAGAAACACAAATGAAACTTCAATATTATTGTTTCTTAATTACAGATATCATCTTACGTAAACCATTTGAAAACACTACTCGATTTTTCATTAATGACGATGACAGACGATGACAATCGGAAAAAAACAATCGATACAATCTTATCAAAGGTTTCAGGGCCTGAAAGGATTGTACACGAAAAGTACAATCCTGCAACTATTTCAGTTACTGATATCATTATAAACTCATTTGGGCCATTTAAATTATGGGCCAAAACACCATACTCTGAAGCAGAGGTGCGCACCCCCCCTTAGACCTTATGGTTCACCCCCCCCCCACCTCACAAAGACAACCGAGCTATGATCGACAAAT
>JAFIDM010009631.1:158151010-158177453 GCA_023159025.1 Thereuonema tuberculata
TTTCAATGGCGCAGTCTGCGCCGTGACTTCCCCGTGTGGGCACCCGTGCTCTGAAGTAGCTCAAGGAACAGAGTTTAAGTCATGATGTAGATCTGACTAAATTTTGGTTCATCTATTCCTGTTTCAAGAACCTCTTTTCTCTTTTCTTTTTTAAGGACCCAATGGTTTTCTCTTTTTAACTTAATCAATAATGTTGTGATATAATTAAAATTTTGAATTTAAGTTAAGCTGTGGGGATATGATTAGATTTTGTTATATTGTACGTTTGTTTAAAGAGTAGTTTCTTCAATCAAAACTTTGTGGTTGAATAATTGAAACATTTTATGTTCCCAAACTGCTTGAAATTACGTAAGTATTTATAATGTCTTGAAATGGTTCTATTACTATTTATTACAATTTCTTACATTATACGGTAATTCCTAAATAAAAGTTACTTTATTATTTTTACTTTACTTTTTTACTGTTTAACACTTTTCTATTGTTCGTAAATTTAAATAACTGAAAAGTGTTATTAAGGTAGTAATGAAGGTAATTTAGCTCGACTTATAAGCCCTTGACTTATAGTCAAGATCTTTCCAATCAGGGGGGTAATGGGGGGGGGGGGGCCGAGGCCCCCCCGAAATAATGAAGATGGGATCAACGTTTTTTTTTTTTTTTGGTTGAACAGATAGGTTTCCAGGGGTGTCTACTTAAAATTACTTACCCTTACATTAATCTTGGCCCCCCCCCCGAAAATATATTCTATATTCGCCACTGTTTCCAGTCATCATCTGTTGTCGAAGTTTTATGTAAAAAAGTTCATATGTATTTACGTTTCTTTATACCTGCATGGGAACTTGCTATCGGCTTAACGTTACTGAAAAAGAGAACAAAAGAAAATTGAAAAGAAAATAAAACTTCTACTCTCAATTTAAAAAAGTTAAAGTAGACCTATCCCACTTACAGGCCTGCAAAGGCCTATGGGGTGGCTGGAGGGTAGGCTTCAGCATTCACGACCTAACGGGACGAATTGAGAATCGACGCCCGCCCGCCTTTAACTCCCGGGAAAGAAACTCCCGGTACCCATTCTAGAGAGGGCTGGGTAGACCCTAGGACCCGTTTGGAGGAGAAAGGAGCGTGGAAAAATTCCGGCACTCCGCCGAGGCCGGGAACCGAACCCGCCACCTCCAACCCGCAGCCAAGCGCCCTAACCCACTCGGCTACCAGGCCCACCTACTCTCAATTTTCTAAGTTTAATATCAAATGTCCGTCTCACATCAAGATAACTCACAAAGTATAGTGGTGTTCAAGAAACTACATCACCTAGCAATTTCATACTTCTAAGTAAAACATCCTGTAGCTTAAAGTTCTTGAATGGAGCCAACACGCAACTCTAAAAAAAAATTAAGTTAAAAGTTAAAAAAAAAAAAAAAATATTTACAATTAAAACAATTAAAACAGAATATATTCAATATTATGTTTTAATTGTAAATATTTATGTTTTTTAACTTTTAACTTAATTTTTATTTAGACTTGTGTGTTGGCTGCATTCAAGAACTTTAAAAAAATTTTAACACACGTAAAAAACTTTTTTTTAAAAAAAAACATCCTGTAGCTTATGCTTAAAATTGCTTCTGCCCGTTAGGATGTTTTCTTTAATATTATTTTAAATTGTTTATTTTTAATTCATTAGTTTTTATTTAATCAAAAAACTATGTAAAATGAAAAAAATATTTTCTTTTGTTTTTCTCGTTAAATTGTAGTTCTGTTATGTTAGTTGGTAATGTTTAATTCTGATGTTAGTTAATTCTGTTGTAGAATGGTTTTTGTGTAAATATAGAGAATATATTACTTTTTTTTTTTCTTAAAATTATTTTTTTTCCCCTATTTTTAAAAGTTAGCTTAAATTTAGGCATTTTAGTTGAATTAACTTTCAATTAGCGGGATTAGAAAATATTAAATGTACGTGCAACAATCGAAAGAATATAGGAATGGGATTATGGCCAGCACGTGAGACTTTCCGAACAGTTTGGAAAGAGAGTTGTTCAGAAGTTACGGAATGCGTCTGTCGAATGATTTGGAAGTTGGAGGTTTTTGCATTCGAAGAGATGAGAAAAAATTCATTTTTAGCCTGAAAAAAACTTACTAAGCGTAACAAGGCTGGTAATTGAAAGAATGGGAAGGTTTACGACACGAAGTAATCGAAATGGCAAGCGGAAGCTTTGAATTTGAGCGCAAGAAACCCAAGGGATGGATTTTTGTCAACGGTGATGAACTATTAGTGTTTTAAAAGGAGGATAGTTTAATAGTGCAATCAGCAGTTCGAAGCTTATCGTCGGTCATGGATTTGCTTCCACAGAAACCAGTTCGGAAAAAGGTACGTGGAAGAGTACAAGTGTTAAAGAATAGCTTAATAGTGAATTTACAGGCAAAAGCCATTAAAAGAGGATAGACATCATTGCATGGATTAGTTTGTCTCTGGTCAAGGGGAATTTTCAAGATAACTGCGTGGGATCAGTTTGAAGACATCGTGTCGAAGGTAAAAAACTTTCTTCTTGCATCTCGTGAAAATGTGGTTAACGATACGAGTTTAAGTAAAGAATGTGAATGTCTAAGAAGTTGACAAACATTTAAATACTGGAAATTATTAAAAAAGTCGTAGGTGATTAGATTTGACAATTTTCCCAAAAAGTCTATATTGAATTTTGACTAAAAGGAGAAGAGAAAAGTGATTGAAGTGAATTTAAATGTGATAAGGGTCTTAGCAGTATATTAGAAACTAATTTGTAATAAGTATTGACTAATGCTAGCATGGTTTGTTCTCCTGTTTCTACTTAAATGAGCTCATTTATAATGTGGTGTTTTGAATTAATATTAATATCTAAAAAGACCTATTTTTTTAAAATTTATTTTTATTATTTATCTTTTACAAGTTTGTAATGTTAAAGTTACAGTATTAAAAAAATTGTGTGTTTTAATTCCTTTAGAATGTTTGTGTTAGGGTATTTTTGTATTTTCGTTGTAATTCGTAGTTCTTAAATTTGTCTACATTTTAGTTAATAATATTACTTTAAGATTTTGTTTAAATATATTTTTTTATACATATTTTGAATCTGAAGCACCTGTGGCTACAGAATTCTGACGATCCTAGCTTCCACAGCGATTAAGCCTTATTTTAGAATTCAGTTAGCTTTTCTCAGAATCAGCAACACTTCAGTTGCCTTTAACGATTACATGTTACATTAATAACAAGAAATACACATAGAAATGTGAAAAAAAAAGTTATTTACATTATTAATAGTAAAAGCATATGTGTCATTCCATATGAAATCAGCCAATTTTAAGTAAATGGTTGCTTGACCATCTTGTTAATTTTTTATATTTTCACCACAAGTGCCCTTACTAGTAACTTCCTCAAAAGTAATTTCCTTTTATTTTTATCTGCCACCATCTTTGATTTAGGCTCATTTTTCATCAGTGCGACAAGCAAAAATAAGGGTTTGCTATGGTGTAGAACCGTGTTTCCCAACGTGGGGCGCACGCCCCACAGGGGGGCAATTTGATTGTTAAGGGGGGCAATTCGAAAATGGAGCAATGTTGTTGTTTCTTTTTTTTTGGTTGTGAAAGTAAAGAAAAATTTAGTTTTTTTTTTAAAAAAAATTTCTTTTTGAAAGTTATACCTAATTTGGTGGGGCATAGCATACTTTAGATACTTTAGGTGGGGCACAGCACAAAAAAGGTTGGGAAACACTGGTGTAGAAGAAAGGCTGCTGTGTGGTTTCTATATAAGATAGAAAGTTCTGGTTTGCACTGTCTTAAAGCAGAGATCCTTGACTTTCAGAAACTGTTTCTAAATGAAAGATATGTCTATGATAAGTTGGACTTTAAAGACCTTAAAGTTTGCTATCGGAAGGAGGAATTTTGTGGTTTTTAAAGGTCTGTAAAAATGAAAAGGGCTTGAAGCCACAGGATGGTAATTTTTATACAAGAATTATGACTGAAAGTGTTTCCAAAAATAGTAAAATAAAGCCTAAATTAGAAGTGCTTCCTTGCAATTTTTTGCTCCAAATTTGGACAATTTTTAAAAAGTATGAATTTCAAAATCAAATATATCAAAAGGGGGGACCAGCCAAAATTTTGAAATTTTGCCCATGGATACTCTCCCTCGAACTTAAAACCTGAAAAGTTTCATTTTGTGGTTCACACTGGTATACATTTTACAGGCTGTCAATTACCTGTAAAAATGGCAATGGGGAAACATATACGATGAAAGGCGGTCTCATTTCTTTATGTTATAATCTAATATTTTTACAATGATAAAAAAACTTAAAATACATGTTATTTATTGAAATTTGTATGACAAGTTTTGATTTTTTTTTTTTCTTGTCACATTGCACTACAGTGAGAATGCAAAGAAATGCCACTCGGCATCAACACCAAAGTCCTGTTTATGCTTACACAAGTTATAAAAATTCTTTCTATTCTTGTATTGTCCTCCTGATCCATCCGAGAAATAATAGATTTTCTTCGGATTTGGTATGAATTTCTGGATAAATGGAATCAGCTGCTTTTGGAATGCATAAACAGCAGTTGTATTATGTTCCATGCAATCACTTATAATACAAAGGCTTTTGTTGCATAGATCTTCTGCAGATTCAGTCTTAAAATAGACACAAAAGGGATGCAATGTGGCTTAGGCATTTACCCAGTGGTAAGACTGGATCTCATCCTGGATAATGAATGTAAAATTTTCTGAGAAATCCCCTATCACACATATCCTGAGAGAAATTTGCTTTTGTTGTTCTGAGAAACTGTGACTGACTCTGGCAATAAAGTGGTGACTTTTTAACTGCATTAATTTTGATGCCA
The DNA here is from genome assembly GCA_023159025.1 of Thereuonema tuberculata. Classification (NCBI taxonomy): domain Eukaryota; kingdom Metazoa; phylum Arthropoda; class Chilopoda; order Scutigeromorpha; family Scutigeridae; genus Thereuonema; species Thereuonema tuberculata. Next base: position 158,155,859 of record JAFIDM010009631.1, read on the forward strand.
AATTATCTTTAAATTCTGACAAAGTTTCTAAAATAGCGATTAATTTGCAACAATCTGTTGACACCCACTGTTTGTAAGAAATAGTCTTTTCATCATCATCTTCTTCAGTAGAATCATCCAATTCGGGTTTTAGTTCATGTAATTTTAATGCTTTAATACCTGGACATGTTGTACACTCGCCTATCATACAGTTCTCACTGTTAACATTGCTCACTAATTTTGCTAGCAGAGATTTCCAGTCATTGATTTTTACTACTGAAGCCAACAATTTAACGTTTTGATATATGGAACAAATGTATATGGAATGGGTCCCACTTGCTCCTGCCAGAATGCACCACTTGGGTCTCACCTCACAGAATTTAGAAAATACTATACGAACTGATGGATACTCCTCTTTAAAATTTTGGTATAATTCTCTCAAATTACATAGACACAACCTTTTCTGTTCTAATTCTTTGCTCCCATCTACCAAACGAACAGACTTTGTATCTTTCATTCCTGGACACACTCTGCTTACTTCATCACTTGTAAAAATTTACAACCAAGTCCTTAGTTTCTTTTCTCATTCTTCTCCCCAATTTCAATAAATTCACTTCAGGAATGATTCCATGTTTTCTACAAGAGCCTCTGTTTTCTTCACAAAGTACTTGCTCACACCTAGTTCCTGTGCTGTTTTATTATTTGATTAGCTATTGGGAGCTACTGATGACTTTAATTCTTTCACCATTTGATGTGCAACTTTTTATTCTTTCTTTTAAACTCTTGACTAAATACTCAATGTCCTTGGCTGCAATATCACTTTTTCTTATTTTCTTCCTTCTCTTTTTCCCTGTCCAACTCAAGATGTACATTGAATGAGTCACTTAGTGTTTTCTTAATTGCACCACAAAACATGAACAACATTGACTTCCCTGGTATTAATGAGAGCCACTTTTCACACATCTCCACAGTTACTTTTATCAAATTCTTCTTAAATACTTTCTTATGGAATGAAAATGGATCACAATATGAGTTTCCAAAAAGGTGTTGATATTTTTCTAAATACTTTATGGAATGATATGTGCAAATACTGTCTATTGCTTCAAGTTCAACTCTTTTTCTCACAAGAGAAAGTTCTGAACTACTTACATCTGATGATGATTTGACAGTTGACTGTCCATAGGAATGATTTTCACAACTTTCACCAACATAAACACCTATAGAGCACTCCATGATTATCCTGTAGCACTGTATTTTCAAACTATTAAGACCATCAAGCATTTAACGAACTTCATTCATATTTAATGATTTGTAGTGGAACTTGCAAAATTTTGTTCTTCTTACTACATAGTCAGAAGTCTTACATAAGATAATGAAAAACTACTGCAGAAACTTAATACACATCTGCACTCTCCAAAGGCTCACAACAGACTGACTAGCTGGCTACAACCCTATTGCTCTGGCTTGTCACAACTCGCAAAAACCTGTTGTACATGTCAATGCATGTTACAACATGCTCATTCTCACTGTACTGCATTGTGACAAGAAAAAAGAAAACAAAATCAAACTTATCATACAAATTTTAATAAATAACATGAATTTTAAGTTTTTTTTATCATTGTAAAAATATTAGATTATAATATAAAGAAATGAGACTACTTTAAGCCTTTCATCGTATATGTTTCCCCATTGCCATTTTTACAGGTAATTGACAGCCTGTAAAATGTATACCAGTGTGAACCACAAAATGAAACTTTTCAGGTTTTAAGTTCGCGGAAGAGTATTCATGGGCAAAATTTCAAATTTTTGGCTGGATACCTTTTGATATATTTGATTTTGAAATTCATACTTTTTAAAAATTGTCCAAATTTGAAGCAAAAAATTGCCAGGAAGCACTTCTAATTCAGGCTTTATTTTACTATTTCTGGAAACACTTTCAGTCATAATTCTTGTATAAAAATTACCATCCTCTGACTTCAAACCCTTTTCATTTTTACAGACCTTTAAAAACAGCAAAATTCCTCATTCCGATAACAAACTTTAAGGTCTTTAAAGTCCAACTTATCAAAGACATATTTTCCATTTAGAAACAGTTTCTGAAAGTCAAGGATCTCTGCTTTAAGACAGTGCAAACCAGAACTTTCTATTTTATTAGAAACCACACAGTAGCCTTTGTTCTATACCATTGCAAACCCTTATTTTTGCTTGTTGCACTGACGAAAAATGAGCCTAAATCAAAGATGGTGGCAGATAAAAATAAAACAAAATTACTTTTGAGCAAGTTACTAGTAAGGGCACCTGTGGTGAGAAAATAAAAAATTAACAAAATGGTCAAGCAACCATCCTGGTTGATTCCACATGGAATGACCCATATCTAAATAATTATTTTGACAGTTTCTCTCCAAATGTTCCAAAATTATAAAAAGGGTCATTATTAACAATTTGCTTAACTGCAAAAATTAAAGCAGAATATAAATCGGAAACCCTCCAGTTATTTCAGCTTATCATGTCACATGCAAAAAAATGAAAATATCACGAGATGCAAACTCATTATTTTGTTGAACCACCTCTGGCCTAGATAACGGTAGCTCATCGTCGAGGCATTGACACAATCAAGTTTTGAATGTAGTCGACCGGTATTTCATGGTTTCAAACACGAATTATGGCTTCCAGAAGTTCTCTGAGGGGCCTAGATTTCTTTTTCTGAACTGCAGATTTCAGATGATACCAATAATTCTCTATAGAATTAAGATCAGGGCCAGCAAAGAGTTGTAATGGACCTTCTGCTAATCATTTTTTCACTGTAACAAATGTAAGAGATTACTGCAAAACATCTACTGTAGAAATGAAGCTTTAGTAAAGTAGCTTCTGAAGTGCTTACTTATACTTGCCGCCCAGTCACAAGAACAGAACTGACCTGAAAGATGCAGTTACTGTCAGTTTGAAATATCTCTAATTGTTGGCAGCAATTTTCTTTCCAATACTGCTTCGTAATCCTTGGCATTTTAGGGACTTTTAATAAAATCCAGGCAACCTCATGGGTGTATAGAGGGTGCGGGAGAGAGGGATCTCTGCCCTCCCCCCCTCGAAATCTCAAAATGTATAGATTAGCTCTATTTTCTATCCTTTTTTTTTTTGGTTGATAGCAAGTTGAAGGGATCTTGCCCCCCTCCCCATCAAATAAAATCCTATACACACTCCTGCGCGACCTACTCCACAATAAGAAATGCACCCCCATTTGGCTGGCAGGGAATTTCATTGTAGACATCATACAGTCTGGATGATATTCTTCGCCCAATCTTCGGAGAATAGTGTGCCTGCCATTAGCATCTCGCAGGAATTTTTTCTCATCAGAGAAAATAGCTGACTTCCACTGATCTGGTGTCTTTTTTGAGATCACCATTACACCTTTCCAATAGAGCATTTTTCATTTTTGGTTTGAGGAGGAGCTTCTTTTCCGGATGACGGGTTACAAGTCCTTGTTTGAAAAGTTGTCTACTAACTATTACTGTACTTGCTACCACTCCTCATATGTTCTCCCCATTCACGTTTCAGATCAGCAGAAGAAACTTCACGGTTTTTAAAGCATTATGCGCTTCAAAGCACGGTCCTGATTTAACATTGAGACTGTTTTGTGACCATTTCCTTTTTTCCTATCACCAGACCCAATATTGTTAAAACTGGAAAAAAACTCTGCTGACTGTCAACTGATTACAAGACACCCGATTGGCAACATCACTCGTTGAAAATCCTTCCTCCCTTAAAGCAGTGCTCCGCAACCGGTGTGCCACGGCACAGTGGTGTGCCGTGAGCCGATACAGGTGTGACACAGTCAAATAAGACAATATTATAACTAAATAATTTTTCTACAATAATACTATAAATAAATAAAATAAATAAATAAATAAAACAATACTACAAAGCGAAGTATGCTTTGTACACGCCTCCGCCCTGTTTCGACTGTTGGGGGGACTATATATTTTAGCTTTTGATGTGCCGCGGAATTCTAGGAAAAACTTTGGTGTGCCGTAGGTGCGAAAAGGTTGCGGAGCACTGCCTTAAAGCATGAACAACGCGCTTTTTTCCTTGGCGTCAACTGCACATAACTTGTCATAGTGACACGCGCACAACTCCTGCAGAGGGCGCTTCTATAGCTGAAAAAAGGAGATGATGAAATAGCTCCTATATTTCATCACTGCGTAAGATTGTCGATCATAAATAATGCAATTCCTACCAGATATTTCCAAATACTTGGATTTACATGACAAAAATTGCAATTTTAAGGTACGATGAAGTTTCTTTGAACACTACGGTATATGTCCTAAGAAGTGCAAATTTTAGTAGTAGGGTTAAGTCAGTAAAAGAAAGATCCCTATTGATTGTTGTAAACCAACATATAAGGACTTAAAGGCAAAAAACTGTCAAAATGCGTTGAATCATTATAACTCAAAAATATATCTGTTTTAGTAAGTGACATTTTTTTGATAAATTTTAACAAATGTGATTTTCCTATTGGTTTTTTTATAGAAATTGCACCCATGGCATCCTGAAGTACCAATAAATGAACCTGTGTCTGTGTATAACGCCATTACTACTAGATCTGTAAATAGACACTTCTAATTTTTGGCTTGTCTGTAAATTCGTCCTTTTGGACTGTGCGTTCCTGTCGAATGATGACACCAATGGTCATTTGCCTTAACCTATTACTACCGGTAGATTTAGAAGGCTACTGGTGGAAGTCCATTTTTTTGTTTGTTTCCATTTCAATCGCCGATTTCGACTCCGGAATTTGCAAGTTCCACTGCGGTTTTAGTTTCATTTGTGAATTATCATGAAATAAAGAAATTACTTTATTCGCGATAAATTCCATCTTAAGAAAACGATAATTTAACAAAAATTATCCGGAGTCAAGTTGGTCTATTTACCCATGAAGTGCATTTAGACCCCATCCATCTATTGGTGAGGTCACGTGAATGACTTAAACATATGGTTGACATCAGGTAAGAGGCCAAAATACATCACTCCAAAAGAGTAGACAGCTAGGTATGCTCATTAATTAATAACAGTTTAATTAAAGCTTTTTAATGAAAAGTTGTGAACTTTATTTATAAATTCTGGTATTGCTTTACAATAAGTTTAGTCATTTTCAAATAAATATAAAAGGAGTTTATGTAATAACAGTTGAAGATTTGAAGAATAATCTTTTTAGATAATATCATTTGTATAAATAGAAAGAATTCAAAATTTCATTTGTAGAATTCTATAAGCCTTATTTAAAATATTATTAAAAAAAAATATGAAGACAACCAAGAATAACAACATAAAAAAAGCGGATTAAAAATCAAAGTTCTATATTTATCCAAAATTTATTCACTGTTTATTGGTTTGTCTGAATCCTAGAGCTACCAAAGTGGTTACGCTGTTTAATTGGAATAAGAAAAGAGAAGGAATAGTAAATATTTCAAAATCCAACCAACAAAATGTCTAAATAGATGATATTGAAATGCTTTGCTGTCATTTAGGGAAGCAAAGCTGAGAATTCCATCATTATTTTCGACATCTCGTATTTTCGTAGTTTTTTTGAGTGCATTAACTAGTACTACATAAACATTTTATTATTAATCATGAATCCAAAATTGTTATCTTTTCTATTCATTAAAGATGATCTAAGGATATATCTTTGTAATCAGAAAATTGCATTCCAAAAGATTTAGATATGACAAGAGAATGTCAATAAAAGAAAAAAAAAAGGATAAGAAAAAGATGAATTACGATCTTATCTCTCATTGTATTAAGATTTTGTTTTTATAGATTAATAAAAATAATTCAATTTATTGTCATTTGATAAGATTAGATTCTCTAATTATCAAATTGTGATATAATTGACGAAGGAAATTACAACTTCATTTTTGATTATAAATCTATAATCTGTTTTGCCTTGAAATAAAAAATGACATTTCATATTTGTCTTTATTTTGAAGTAGATTATTAGCCCCGAAACTATTATTGATAATTTGGTTTTCTTAGAGTAGCCTAACCATATTTTATTATAATTCTAAGACATTGAGAAGTTTCTTGAATTCAAATTCTTCGTAATTTATCGTGAATTTGATGAGAGAAGGATTTCTTTATCACTGAAAAATATTTTTGAGATTAATATTTCTTAAAATAAAATTTTCCTATAAAGAAATTGATAACTTTTGCTATTACATTGCGCAACCAAAATCGCTTTCAACAGCGTCTTTAGGCTGTTATTACAATTTTTATATCCGCATAGTAAGCATAGTACTAAAGAGTATTAAAGAGTTTGTCTATTATTTATCATTCCTTAATATGGATCGTAGAGAAAAAGGGTTAAAAAAATAGAATGAAATTTTAATTCGAAGTAAGCATCCATCTGTGATTAAGAAAATTCAATGAACTAGGTATTGTAGGAAACTAACTTCTCTGGACAAAAGAAATTAATCGTCCGAAGACTATGTAATTTCTCCCTTTGTATGAATTACAGTTGCAATAGATAAGGACTCCGATGTATTTGATATCAATTGTACTCCACTCCTCCAACACTTCACTGCGTTAATAATTGAGTTGCGTTATTTGGATATATATTCCAACTGCTCTTCCAGATAGTTCCAAAGAAGTTCAATTGAATTTCAATCTATTGAACATGAAAGGCAGTCGAAATGTCCCAATGTTACTTCATACACGTCATTCAGCCACAAATTTTTAACTCTGTGCATCCTGTAATTGTTATCCTGGAACATGAAGTGTCTATTCGTAATTATTTTTCCATACGCTTCTATTTTCTTTTATGCTCGGTACAGAAAGCTCCGATTTATTTCTCTGCTTTTTAAGCGTTACGAGCTGTCAATCTTTTAGTATTCATGACAAAACTGGCAAATAGCTTGGATTTATCTATGGCAATCGTTAAGGCATTGCCATATATCCAAAAAAGATCACATTTTCATAGGTCGGTCGTTGTTTGGAATATTTTTTTTAAATTTTAGTCTGTATCTTAAAGAAACTGGATCTTCCATCTATAGTTGGCTGACACTGATTTATACTGATCTTTAACTTACATTTTATTATTTTTTTTTTTTTTTGGATAGCCTAAAAGTAATAATAATAAATAAATTACGATGAAAAAAACTGCAGGATTTGGGTGAATCTGCATCTCAGAAATACATTCTTGAAGATGTCTTTTTTTCCAACCGTTTAATGTGGTTAGATTACATATAACAAGACCTTCCAATTATATAATGGTAAATGAAAACAAATTTAGGTTTGTTTAATTATTGTTGATGAATATTTTTATGTATTAGGCATGACTTATTCGGAAAAAAAACAAACAAAACAAAAACTATTTTATGGCACTATTACAATTACTGTGAAACTATCATGGTTTCTAAAATTTCATTTCATAATTTAGTGGCACTGCTGGAAACTTGGCAAATATTAAATTTGGCTAGAGCCATATAAGGGATTATTGAAGATCTTGTTCTCTGTTGTGGTTGTTGTTTGATGGAATATTTCTTCAGTGTGCTATAATTTGGAGACTTAGCTAAGCCATGATATCTAAGAACATGTTATAGAAACGTAAACAGTAGGATACAGGGAAAGGCCTCTCTATTCATCATATGGAACAGGGAGATGTGAAATAAGAATACATAGCTTCTTTGGGATTCGAACCCAGATCCGATAGATGCACCCCCCCAGTTGCCGAGCTAATGACCAGATCACTGTATCTCAGGTTCCAGTTGATATTCTCAAATTTGTACATGAAATTAGTTATGCGAGTAAGAATTTAAAAAAAAAATGAATAAGATTGAAAGTAAGCTTTTACTAGTGGAAAATACGAAAATATAGTTATTTTCTTTTCTTATTTGGAACCCAACAATATACTTAGCACTATTCTAAGATATACTGTTATATGTCTTTGGATCTATATGTTTTATTGCTTACCTGTCTTGTATTTTTCTTCAATTTTTTTGAAATTTTAAATTTGATTATTTTAGCAGATTGTTAATTTAATTTTTATCAAAAATTGAAATCGAAAATAAATCATTGTAATTACAGGACATTTTCAGAATCAAGCAGACAAAGAATTGATTGAAATTGAAATGGGACGATGGAAGCAGCATAACACCTTTATAGAAGTTGTAAAATCCTTGTCTTTGGAAATAGATTTACAATAAAATTTGTTTGATTATAAATAATCCCTGAATTCCCATTCCTTATTAATTCATAGCCTTACGTAAGCATTATAAAATGAACTTTGAAAATACTACGAATAGCTAACAGACCATGTGTCCAATAAGTGAATCGGGGAACGCCCTGCTATTCTTGTATTCTAGTAGAACAGAGTTGTGAGAAAGTCAAATTGTCACGATTACGTTAAAAGTAGTTAAGATGATTCATTGTGATGAAGGCTGGAAGCTAGCCAAAAGTCTAAGAAATGGGATGAGATCACTCAATGCCATTCATGTCATCGTCCAGCGAAGGTTGATACAACTCCAGTCAGACTGGAATAATTTATAGTTGACTTGAGCAAGGACATTTACAACTCCTATAAGAGAAATATGAAGACTATACCGATATTGGGTATATTTCATGGAGTGGCCGTTGCTATATCTATCATACACATAAATGGATCTCTGGCAGAGTTTTATGAAATATCAAGACAGTCTGATAACGTCCTTCCAATCACAAAATTAACGTATACAGAAGGCGTCCTAGCAGAAGGCGACCTATCTTGAAGTCCTAGCAAAGATCCTGACATTTTTGAGGAATCGGTGATTCACTTTTCAGTAATAAAAAATGCAATCTGACTCTTGAATGTGATATCAAATGCCATACAGTTGCTGTACTAATAACTAAACTTATATTCAAATGGGGTCAATCCACACCAAATGGTCCAGCACTGGTTGCTTGATCATTTTTTAAAAAAATGATTTTTTTACTGTTGTTACCCGTATGCATAAGTAGTTCAAAACGCATTATTTTTTTTTATTTGACTTCGTTTAAAATGGCGTCCTTTTATGTTTTATGATTTCCGGCATTTTTGGCCTTTACAGACAGTTGCGGTAAATTTGATGACTCAGCGAAGAAAAATGATAGAAAGCTGTGGTAAAAGCCATTATTTTCAGCACATTTTAAGCTATATTTTATGTCCTGTATCGATTTACCATATCTCTAATTCAAATGGCTGAAATTTAGAACCAAAACTGATATTCGCGTTTGAACAAAAATCAAAGTTACACTACGGGTTTTTTTTTTTTTAGCAGGAAGGAATGAAGTAGAAAAACTATAGTTTTTTTTTGAAGGAAAGATATACATCTAAAGGTTTAAGCAGAAAATATTTCAATTCTGTTACTGGTTTCCTCTTTTAGTTATAGCTCTTTGAAAATGCTCGTTTTTCTTTTTTTTTCAAAATTTAAGCACCAATATCTCTGTTGGGGGACTTAAAAAAAAATTTGATATTTACAGTATAGAGAGACCTTTATGACAAGTATCTGTGAAAAAAATTTTGAGTTTAATTTTCCATCGAGAACAAAATTAGCAGGGGGAATTTGGTGGACAAATTAACGCTAGGCTATTACAACACTACTTGTACAATTCAATGTTTAATAAACCATCATACATGTGTTACAGTTAATAGTATAGTGTATGTGTTTTAAAAGTCCATTAACTTACCACCATTAATTGTTTTAAGATTTGTGTTGATTAAACAGTTGAGATATTTCTTCAGACAACTTCTCGGAAATAACATGTGAGCGGCGTGTTACTGTTGTCAGTTCCAAAGAAGATTTTTTCCGAACAACATTTTCAACAGGCATCCACAATCTGTCAGCAGCTGACTTTTTGAAGGAGGTGCTTGGGCCTGCTGGGTCAATACATAATACAATACATAACATCCTTGTTGTTTAAACTGATGTCCTCGATTTCTGCGATGATTTTTGTTCAAAAGTGAATATCAGTTTTGATTCTAAATTTCAGCGATTTGCATTAGAGATATGGTAAAACGATATAGGAAATAAAATATAGCTTAAAATGTGCTGAAAATAATGGTTTTTACCGCAGCTTTCTATCATTTTTCTTAGCTGAGTTATCAAATTTACCGCAACTGTCTGCAAAGACCAAAAATGCCGGAATCCATAAAACAAAAAAGGACGCCATTTTTAAACGAAGTCAAATAAAAAAAAAATAATGCCTGTTTTGAACTACTCATGCACAGGGCCGTCGCGTGGTTTGTTGGCGCCCTGGGCAACATTTCGTCAGGCGCCCCCTCAATCTCCAATTCATCAACCAAAAAAAACGGAATCATCTTTTGCCGCGGCGCCCAGGGCGATCGCCCTGGTCGCCACGCCCACGCGACGGCCCTGCTCATGCATAGGGGTAATAAAAGTAAAAAAATCATTTTTTTTCTTTAAAATCGTCAAGCAACCAATTTATATTTTTCTGGACCATTTGATATCAATTGACTCGTTGTAGAATAGACAACGTAGTTCTACGAACTATTGAGGCTGCGACGTAACGTAGTAGAATAACAATACTTTGTTGCTTGTTGTGATAAGTCTATGGAGGATAATAGGTGCCTGTTATTTTTACAGTTCTCAAATATCGATAAAAGACGAAGATAGTGGTTTGATATGTAGCTGTCATACTTCTTTGACTTTTAGTTTTATTGTTGGAAGTTTATTGTCCCTGTTTTTGAAGCTCTTTAAATTTCTCTTTAAAAAAATTAAGTCGAAAAAAAATCAATTTCGAAAAATTAGACAGTGCAGTTCTCGGGTCAGATGACTGCACAGTAATTTATTTATTTATTTATTTATAATTTTTTTATTAAATTTACAATTAATGAAGATTAATGTATATAGTAGATTTAAATAGATAAAGTAAGGGTTACATAGTATAATAAAAACATTTATTATTTTATATTTTTTATGTATTTATTTATTGTGTTATATTTTATTAATTAATATATATTTTATAGATATTTATTATATTTTATTAATTGTAGTATATTGATATATCAATTACTTTATCTATATTTACTTTTTTTTTTATCCTTAAAATATGTATTGCAGAAAGATCATTAAAACTTCAATTGGTGAATAAACTAAACAACGAAATGTTCTTGCTACAATTGACGAAGGTCATAAACCACCAATTTATTTTAATTGCTCTCCAGCGATCTACTCCAACAGTTATCCGCTTATCGCCCCATGCTTGCGAAACCTTTCTGTTCAGAACGCCGCTCAATGAAAGATGAAAAGCCCTTTGGGAATAATCACTAAATTAGTAGGAGGATCACCCTTCTCCCATTGTGTTGTAGGGGGTGGACCGAGGGGCGGATCATCCTTCTCGCATTCCTGTCTTCTAATCTTTCTAAATACGGGATAAGAAGGCCAGACATTGTGACTATCCTTTGTACCTCTCAACAGCAGTTGATTGCATGGCTTCTTCTTTTTCTTCCTCCTTTGTACAAGCGATGCTAAAAATAGATCTGAGTATTCTGTATTAAAATGACTCCTTCAGCATTTTTAGAAAAACAAAAAAAAACCTCTGCAGTTGCAGTTTAATTCCCACCGAAATTAAAGTTTACTCAAAAGGGATTTAGGGTAAGAAAATTATAGTTGATGCTCCAACTTACAAACACCCCAAGGGCATTTTACAAATCAGTAGTAGATAATTTGTTGTTGTTTATTTAACAAGCAGCGATGACAGTATCTTAACGAGAGTGGTGTAACGGTTTCACCTTTAAAAATCTTCATTTTATGGGCCCAATTTGTGCGAAAATCTATGGGAGCTAATATTGACTAATATTCATCTAATACATTCTTTGAGTTTTCTCTCCTTAGATAAGTTTAGTGTTGAGTTATTGTAACAGTGATCCTTTGATAGCAATGCAAATAACTTTTTGTTTTGGCCCTAGCATACATACGTACTTATGCATTCAGTTTGGAAAATTAATAGGATTCTTGAATTTGATAAAACTTAACATATTTATAATGTCTTTATTGCCTAAGATAAACAGTTCTTCCGTTATCTTGATTATTTACGCTTCAACACCAACATAGTTTGGTGTTTTCCCCTAGACCTTTACCTATAGGCGATGTGTATCAGCATCAATTGGATATTACTTGAAACAGCCTCGACCTACCACTAAAATCTTAGCTTCCTAAAATAAATAGTGTAGGGTATCTTGATCTCAAATGAACGGATTGCTATATTTCCATTTCAATTTTAATCTTCGAAGACGTTAGACAAAAAACACAATCTTAAATTAGTAGATTATTTGTTGTAAGTATTGTAGATTGAAATAAAATTATAATATGTATAAGACCATATATTATAAAAGGATTATTTTTATATCCTTTGGGAACAGAGCCGTCGCATGGGCGGGGCGACCGGGGCGATCGCCCTGGGCGCCGCGGCCAGGGGGACACCGTGGTAACGGCAAAAATAAAAAAAAATTTGAAATTCCGTTTTTTTGTTGTTGTTGAATTGGAGATTCCGTTTTTTTTTGTTTTTTTTTGGTTGTAGATTTTTGGGATGATGAGGGGGGGCGCAAATATCAAGCGTTTGAATCCTTACAGATAGGTGTAATGTCGGGTGGGTGCGCGGGGGGCTGGGTTGGGGGGGGGGGGGCTGACGAAATCTTGCCCCGGGCGCCAGCAAACCCCGCGACGGCCCTGTTTGGGAACAATGTGACTAAAAATAGTCGTGAATTGAAAAGATGTGAATCCAAATGAAAACTTCCGCAATTGTTTTTGAAAATCAATTAATTGCGGAAGTAGCTTAAGTTCATTCACCAGATGCTCTGAAAGAATTATGAAAATTAAAAATTTCATCAATAATAATAATAATAATAATAATACAGTAAAACCTCGATATAGCGCTCCCGCTTATAGCACTATCCCGTTCTTTACGCTCCTTTTATACGGTCCCTGGACGTTTTCTGTATAACTCTGTATACTTTTACCCTCTTACAGCGCTTTCAAATCCCGCTTGAAGCGCTTTTTTTGTATCGGAAATTAGTAAAAATTTCAAATAAATTGTGAAATTTGTAATGTTTTAGAAGTGTAGTGAAGAAAGTGCGCTAAATCTGCTCTGAAAATTTATTAGTGTTGCTCCTAGTGGTGCATCAACCACTAGGATGTTAAGAGTTACTTGAACCCATTGAAAATGTCTTAATCTATAACAGTAGCATACACATATGGCAAACCACAATCAAAGATTTTTTCAATAGGAAATAACCTCATATTTGCACTATATCTATTGCAGAATCAAATATGTTTCCTGTAAAATGGTGTCTAAATCTTTCCCCATCTTATAAATCATTTCCCATCTATAGCGCTATCCCGCTTATTACGCTTGTAATTCATGGTCCCTTGACGAGCGTTATAACGGGGTTTTACTGTAATAATAATACAAATTGGTAAAGTAACAGCGAGGGATTGATTTGCATATAAAAATCTATGATCGTTGATGATCCAATAAATTGCTAACAATTCATAATTCAGATAAGAAGTTGGAATCCAGATGTACTTAATCTTCCAGATACGCCCAAATATTTATTTGCTGTTAGGGACTACTAACCACGAAGGAAAGTTGTCTTTTTCTTTGGAGCTTCCGCAAAAACAAATTCAAGGGGGACAGGAAAAGGCTCCTCAGCAGGATTTGAACCCAGACTTGTGCTAGATCGATGGTTAGATCATCTCGACTTTCTTCGGGAACATAAACCAATAATAGCAAAGGATTTAATTTTCAAAATTGGATTCCAAAGAAAACCAAATAAAATAATTAGGAAATAACGATACTTGACATTCTTCAATTAAGTAATTTATACTAACAATTCCAATATTTCCTGATAAAGGAAGACTATATTTATAGACTTACTTTATATATCCTGATAAAGGAAATATTAGGAAGAAAGGGAAAAAAACAACAACCCACCAATGGATTTGGAAATACAGATAAAAGAAGTAATCAATTCTGATGAAAGAATAAATTTTGATGAAGCAATAGAAATACTTTTCAAGATTACTAAAAATTACATGTAATTAAAGAATAGCAGATAGCAAATGTAAAAGATAATAACTTAAAAGATAAAATTGCGCTTTAGTTAAAAATTATACAATTCTGTTTTTATTTTTCTACTAAATTTTATCTTACACAGTACATGTACAGTGCAACTTGGATAATTCGAAGCTGAAGGGACCCCTACAAAACTTCGAATTATCCAAGTTTTCGAATTATCCAAGTTTTCGAATTAAACAAGTTACATCTTTTAACTTTAATTTCAGGTCCACTGAATGCTTGAAAAGATTATTCTGTCAATCAGTAAATATTTATTCAGAAAGATCATGGTATGAAAGACTTAAACACTGTGTGCATGTAAACAAAATAAGATTTATATTACATAAGCTACAGTACTTTTCTGTACTGTAATGTCTGATTGTTTTGTAGAATTCAGTCGCTTAAGGTTAGCAAAATCATCAAGCATGTTTAGTGACCGTAAAACAGCTTTACTTACGTTGGTTTGTCCTTCAGTGTACCGACGAAATTCGGCGCTATCCCGTACTCGTTGGCGATTTGGCATTTCTTCTTCACACCCTTTTCCATCTCGCGAATGACGGCGACCTTTTCAGCGAGCATTAAATTCTTGTACATGCGTGGTTTACTGAAAGACATGGTGACACTGACAGCAGGAAGCTCGAATGGCGTCTGAAGCGTCGGCGGGAAGGGGATTTCAGTTGTCACGTGTCGAATTTCTTAACGATGAAACGCCGAAAAGTCGTTATGGTTCGAAATTTTTTATAAAAAACTTCGAATTATCCACGATTTTTTAACATTGATTTAATAAGAAATTCAAGGGACCAAGAGAAATCTTCGAATTAACCACGATTTCGAATTAAAGACGTTCGAATTACCCAAGTTGCACTGTATTGTGTAATAACGTTCTTGAACCATTCTCTGAGCTTCTGATGGGTCATATCAACTATGGATAAAAAAAAGTATGGCCTAAAATGTTTTGGTGAAATTTGGTTTATAATCCTGATTCACAATACGCCAACCTTTACCTTTCATTCCTTTCATCGACTTTGGCCAACTAGGGACCACGGGCTAGCCCTACCTGACATTCCAGAAGGAGGACGAGATTCACATCCCGTCCAGAATAATCCTGAGATAGTAAATCCCAGGGGAGAAATGGACGAAACACAGAAGAAGAAAGAAGAAACATTCATGCTCTCGATCGGGATTTTAACCCGGGTACCGGCACACAGGCCGCACGGCGGACCGACGCCTGAGACCGCACGACCACGCGGGCACGGCCCTTTACCTTTATTGAAATCCAAATAAATATATCGGTCATTGCGCCCGCACTTCTGTTTGCCATTCCATCTATGACTGGCACAATAACTGAAAGTCTGTAGTTTTAAGAAGCTATAATTTTAATGAAGTTTTAATCTATCAATGTAAACTCTCGATAAATTTTGAGACATATTGAATTCTGAAGTAAATGATCCTGCGATCATTAACTATATGTACAAGATATAGTTATTGTATATATGGTTCGTAAATTCTAAATCTGACATTCTCCAACTATTTAATTACATCCATCGATATATATATTGGAAAAAAATCCCTTATTGGAAAAATTCCCTTATTGGAAAAAAACTAGTTGAAGTTGAATTGCCTGAAATATCTTTACGGTTAGTTGCAGATTCAGGTAGACTATTTTTTAATAATTGGCTTTAAACTTTGTAAATTTTACCATGCGTGCCAGCAGTGCCAAATTTGAAGAGATCCTGCAGGGCGACTATAGATGCTAGATAGTTGCAAATTTGGTAGTAACATGTCTAGCCCAAGCATAATGCTTGTTCAAAATTTCAAGTCCATACCTTTTTTTGCCTGGAAGTTGTTAAAGTCTAAATATTGTCAAATTTTGTGGCGGGAAGTCACAACAAATTTTTATGCACACTTTAGAGTCAACTTGTTTGACTGAATTTTGCATCCATAATGTTAAAATTAATTTTATTAGAATCAGCAGAAAAAATTGTATAGGATCTCAAATTTTTAGCCATTTTTATAAGTTAATTTCAATTTTATTAGACCCCAAAAGTGGCATTTTGTTCAATGTTGCGCGAACATGGACCGACTACCCTTCAGATAGGGGGTCTAGATCAACAACTATTGAAGCTTAGGACCTCAAATTTTGTGGAACTTAGTTTAACACCTTACCGGTGCTACAGCTAAAATTTTAACATAATTGGAGACATGATGGCGGGAACGTTTAGACCACTTGGCATGACCCTATTTGAAAACAAATGGATTACCTGAATGAAACTGGAACATTTTTGCTGTTCAGTGGTCACCTGACGTCACTTAAGGACGTCACCTTATTTACCAAAAGACACAATAAGCAATCAATCAACAGCTCATAAATGAAGAATGAAAAAAAAATCTTTTCAACAGAATTTAAATGAATCAAACAAGTTTCCATTTTTTTTTTAATTGCAAATTTTTAAAACGAAATACAACTCTAAATACACTGCATCACAATTGGATGATTTACTTTAATAAATAATAATGTATTTTTTTAAAACATATATCGCTGCTCTGCCATATTCATTGTCATGTTTCAGGCTTTCACTGTAGACGGAGCTTTAATTCGTTCCTTTCTGCGAACCAAGCTGAAACTCGTTCTCCCTAAATATATACTTTGCTTAATGCTTATGTTCTGATCAGTCGTTAACTTTTCCCCATATATCGTACATCGTGTTTCACTTAAAGGGGATCGTAATAATATGAATAAGCTGTATTAATAATCTAAACAGTGCAGCCCAATAGTTATTCCGCGAGCGGCTTACCGGTATTTTTTATCAATACGCATATCACTTCAAGAAAAATTCACATAAATATTAAACAGAAGGTCATTTAATGTAGGTGGAGTAGGACATTGTTCTACGCTTCAGATAATAAAGATGCCACAGATCCCTCTGTTCAGTTCAAGTTTCTTTGACGCTAAGCACAATAGTTACATCTAAAAGGTACCGATTTAATAAAGCAAATGTGTTATAAAACTTAGTATTTAGACTAACAAAATTCAGACGTGGAAACCACTAAGGAATGCAATCGTTTTTATAAATAATTCAAACGCATTTCCATTTTTTGTTACAGTTTCATGTATCTTGTAACCTTACTTTTCGAACACTAATTTTTTTCTGTTACAAATTACAAGTGGCTGAAGTTCGAGAATTCCTTCGTTTTCAAAGTATTGGAATATTTAGAATTGAAATTATGAAGAATGGACTACTTTTTCTATCGTTAAAATATATATAGTGTATGTACTTAAACGCCTACTTATTTTAGCTTAGAAATATACTGTATATACACCAATTTCAATAAAAGATTAATATTTTATTGTACCTGAGCGTCAGAAAAACCGAGATTTTTAGCAAATATTGATTAGAAATAAAGAGCTAACAGTTAGTGGTGTCGACTACATTGATTGATGTGTTGCTAACCTGGCTAATTCCAGGAAACGGATTGGGACGCTTAAAAATATGTATAAATGACAACACAAACAGATTTCATGACCTTTGTTTCTATGCCCTTGAATAGTACATTCTCGTTAGATAAACGTTAATGCTTTAGTTGAAATCAGTTCTATTTTATGAGCCAAACAAAATCATTTTCCCTTTCATGATAACACAATGAAATATCAATAAACCAAAGCATGATACTGATCTTAAATGTAAAATCACAATTGTAAATAAAATAATATGATACCATTCAAAAGTTAATGATATTCAATAAAGCTATTAAAACCCCGTACTAATACAGAAAGATAAAGAAAATCCTCCGTTCCCCCACAAACCATTTTATTAAATTTTCTAAAAACAAAACGAACTTCTCATTCGAAAGTATGATTTCTTTGTTTCTTCTCAAAATGCTAGAATTTTGTGGTAAAAGATTTGTATTTTATTTCTATTTTAGTTTGGTAAAAATACGAAAGCAATTAGGCAAATTAAAAAAAAAAAAAAACTCTTAAAAAGGGTTTAAAAGTTGAAGAATACATTTAACTTTAGAATGGCCTTTCTGATTCAATTATGGGGAGGAATTGGAAACGGCCGTTTCGTCCTTCAACGAACTCGTCAGCCCAATCCCACCTCCCCAATAAAAGAACCAGAAAGGCAAGATCCTATGTGGAGGTCACCGACACACCTGGCAGCCCCCTTCCTCCCAAACAAGAAAGCAACAAAATTAATTGATGTGTCGCTAGAACAGCCGTTCCCCATAATTGAATCAGAAAGGCAATTCTATTCAGGTGCTGAATTGTTTTCATTTTCATGTATTTTCACAGCACGTTAAATTTATTATTTATTTACATTTAACTTTCTCAACAAACACTACGACTTCCATTCATTTTCGAATGCTTGAATCCGATCAGAGCGGAAATAGGTAGAGTAAAAAAACAAAAACTAAAATATGGAATTAATCTTTTGATTTTGTTATGTATTTAAACAAATATATGAGCCACGGGGCAAAAACTGCAACAGTTCGTTGTCATGCTGTTTCATGACAACGGTATCTGACGAAAAAAACCCAAAAACAAACAGCCTAGAGTTGGCTTACCCTATGTATATCACAGGTCTTACATACACACATATCTTAGCCTCAGTTGATCTCTAAAAGTTTAAGAAAGAAAGGAAGTAAATTTTTCATTCTTCTTATCTCCGATAACCTCTAAACAGCTTCTTATTTCCTATCGTCTCTATTTCTTTTTGGTCAATAAACAATTATTATTTTTTAATGAACTTTTTTATTGCTATTTTACCAGTTAGGTACTGGTATTTGAATATTGGCGTGCCACCTACATACCTATTTTATGACTTTTCACGCCTCTACTTTCAATATTGTTCACATTCGCATTCTTTGAAGTAACTTTGTGTTGATAACAAGCTTCATCTTCGGAACAAATTACAAAAAGAATACATAAAGTTATCAAGTGATGCAGAAAATTAATATAAAATTAATATTGTTACCACTCCTAATTAAGTTAATGTAGCCACAATTTGGCTTATGCCACTTCATTCCTCGATAAATTGAGCTACATAAATAACAAGAAGTAACGTATTAAATCATACTGTGCCAAAACTGTGAATTTATTAAGTTAATTCATTGATTCAATGAATCGAAATTGCTGCAAACTTATTATATTTTGGTAACATATTGTTATGTTGTTATTTGGGTCGGAATAACAGAAGTATACATCAGTTAAACACTTAACACATCTAACCCTTTATTTACAAAAATAGGGGTTTATACCATTACGACGGATTCTCAATTTAGCCGCCAATTTCATCCAGGTCCGTCCGTGCAGGAGAGCCAATCAGATGAGGTCTTAACGAACCAATCAGAGGAGACCTCAATTCCAGGAACGGGCATTAATCTTAGGATGCCTAGCTACTCCCTTTAATCCTTTGTCCTTGAACCTCGCAACAATATAAAGACTCGCGAATGACGCTTCAGTGCAATTGACTTACCGTGGACCGTTTGACAGAGTTCCTTCATGCACATGAGACATAGGAAGAACTGGCAAAGCCCTATGAGATTGTCGTAATCCGACACTGTGCGTATTATATATTTAGTATACTAATCTTGACTACAGTTTGGAAGAGTTACAGATCTGGGCTATTTTATGCAGTATGCTGTCAACTGATTGTCTCAAACTATTGGCTTTATTTTTAATATTGATATTGATCACATACTTTTTTAATTCCTTTGCAAAAATATATTAATTAGTTAATTTATTTATCAGAAAAAAAAATTGTGAGTCTGATGTTTGCAGCAGAATTGACCAATTTTTGCTAATATCGATTTAATATTAGTGGAGAAGAAAGGAATTTAAGATACTTACGTAGTTTCTGAC
Organism: Thereuonema tuberculata; assembly: GCA_023159025.1. NCBI lineage: Eukaryota > Metazoa > Arthropoda > Chilopoda > Scutigeromorpha > Scutigeridae > Thereuonema > Thereuonema tuberculata. Next base: position 158,175,780 of record JAFIDM010009631.1, read on the forward strand.
CATAAACCCCTTCATAATCAAACTTTTACAATTAAGGAACTTTATGTGCATTCCGCAACAGAAACACCTCAAATTCGTTTTTTTCTTTTTTTTTTCTTAAATAACATCTGAATTTCAAGATGATAATAGAAGACAGTTTGTAATATCAAAAGCAAACAAAGAAACTATGTCAATGATTTACATGTATATTATTCACATATTAATTGATTTAAAATGCTAATAATTTATTCAAGTCTACAGTAATGACATACGTAGATAGCTTTTCCTGAGCCTGCCTTTTTCATAAGAAGGCAACAGTTATCCTACAGTATTATCAGAAAGTGGCTGTAGTGAATGACCAAACCAGGAAAATCGTTATTGATTCAATAAAATTTTAAAAATGTTCTTTCCCTTCTTCAAAATTGTTGCTTAAAATCTAACCAGAGGGTTAATATGCAAAAAACTGACAGTCTTATTGTATTATTAAGACAACTATCTCATATTGCACCAACTCTTCACTTTACATTGAATGTGTGACTCATATTAAGAGAAAAAAATAATCTTCGATTATATTTCAAAACTGCATTCAATATAGAGAAACTTACCGTATTTCATTTGCATAAAAATTATAAAATAAACCGATGTAATGGCATAAAATACTTACAGAAAATTTTGATTGATGCAGTAACAACAACGTCCACAGACGTCTTTAATGTACACAAATTATTCATTGGCTATCACAGAACTCGTAGTACTGAGGTGCATAGCTTCCAAATTATATTATAAAGTTCAATGATGTATTGAGAATAAAATCTCGGTGTCTCACATTTCTACCCAGTCTCATATTACCTTCTCCACATCATAATTCCAGTTTGTTTGTATTTTTGTTTCTCGGAGATTAAGAAATAGAAACTTCAAGTCAAACATGCTCGGGGATATAACAGAAGGTAGAGTCTCTGCCGATCAACAATGAGATGCAGTGGAGATCAACGGCTGGCTTAACCTTTGGAAAAGAAAACTATTCCATAGATATTAACTATATATAAACCAACTAAACAAAAGGGACTATTTAAAAGTGCTATAAATAGTAAAATCTACATGATGGCAAAACGAAAATCGAAAATTCTTTATTTGTTGCCATCTTTGTAATATGTACATTTGTCCAATGAATGCTTCCGTTATAATTAGAGTCTAATGCCTTGACTTCCTCTGACGTCCATTCATCGCCAACAATGTCTTACTGTGGAGTGGAGGGGATTGTTTGGGTAGAGAAATGATACTAACTTGTAAATCGTCTTCCTGATAAATCCCGCTTGTGAATGGCTATATAAAGTCATAGCACTACTTCCAAAGAAGATGGGTTTAGTGTTCGTTACCCGCCCTAAAAACCTATATATAGTGACAAATAACACCCGATCGCTTTTAAATGCTCATCAAATAAATGTTGGCAGCATAACGGCAAGAGGATGACATTCTGAAAACTCATTACCTATCCTTCTAATGATTTCCTGGTTGGTCATCTTCATAGATCTATCTCTTTAAAATATTCTTGTTACCTTACTTCTGTTATGTAGAAAAGTGTGTGCATGCTTTTGATAGCGCGAAGCAAAGCAATTACTCAACAATCATTCAATCATTCGTGCCTCAAAATATATATATATATATATATATATATATATATATATATATATATTT
>JAFIDM010009631.1:158177853-158193158 GCA_023159025.1 Thereuonema tuberculata
TCAACTAAAATAAAAAAGATAAATAAAAACTATTAATAATATGTATTATTATTAGTAGCAGTAGTAATTTTTATTTATCTTTTTTATTTTAGTTGATGAATTTAGGTAAATTTTACCCTTTTTTTCCAAATAACATTCTACAACTATTTTTTTCAAATTGATTGAAAAAATAATAATAAAAAAAACAATAACAAATCAATTTAAATAAATTACTGTTGCAAAAGAATATTTAGTTTTAAATAATAACAGAATTCAAGATAATGGATCGCCAGTCTACACTGAAAGAAAGCTGTTCACTTTGACTAACAATTAATATAATGTTATAAATAGATCCACAGATGGTGAGTTTAGGCTAACTTATATGAATTTATGCCCATAAAATTTAATGTTCTTAAAGTTGATGTAAGGTGAAGTTATAATTCAGAGTTAAAAGATGAAAAAGGGAAGATCTTGAACTGAACTGCTATTATTAAATAGAAATTTTGAATTAATATATCTAATCTAATCTCTTATGTAAGCGGAGTGGGTCTCCGGGACATCAGGCAAAATTGCAGTAGACCGTGATCTGTGGGTTGGTAAACCTAATGGGCAGACTAGGAATTTCTGCCTCGTCAATTCCATGCTTTCACTCTGTCCTTGAATGCAAATTCAAAATAAAAAAAAAACACAACAAAATTAATTAAATTTGTATTGCAAATTTAATAAGCGATGTTGCTGAATATTTGAACAAAACATTTATTATTCCATTAATTTATTGATAATAAAAATTTACCTTTCATCAGCATTCGTATTATATTCAAGCTACTTATGATATCGTAGTATTAGTATTTTTATGGATAATTGGCAATAACAAATAAACGTGTATTTTTAATATTTTCTGTTTTTAATATTTTGCAACAAGAATTGCAGAGTTTTTTCCAAGTAATTTTTTTCTCCGTGGAGTGTTTTCAGATCGTGGACTCTATTATGAATTCGTCAATGAAGTTCATGACGATAGCAATTACATTATGTTCAAATTCCTTATATTAATACGCATAAAAATCCTAAAATTTTTGATTCACGTAATAACATTTTCCTTCGCTAATTCATTATGAAGTTTTTGTTCTTTACGTTAAAATTATGTATTTGGCCTCAATTATTAGATTTGCAAGTGTTTATACTGTAGGCGTACCCAGACATTTGTCAGGGGGGGGGGGGTGGAAATCCCACTAACCCCTCCTCGATACACCAATGGTTTATAACATTTATGGAAGGTAACTTCGATCGACATATGTGTGTCCTCCCATCCATCCTTCGATGATCAAGATAATTTCAAAGCTATTTATCCCAGAAGACAGGTTAAGGTTGCTATATTTAAGATCCCAATTTCTTTTAGAATATATCCAACCTGTAGATAAGGAGCTAGGAGCACAAAACCGCTAAAATCTTTTGGCCATTAAAAGCACAACAATTGCGGTAACTCAGAAACTATATTGTAAAGCTGACATTCTAATGGGAGAAAAGTTACCAAATGTGATCTCGCTTATTGCTTTTGATAGAAATTGGACTAATAGGGGTCTAAACTATCAAAATATGAGTTTCCGTAAAGCTCCGTTACCAAGATAAATAAACACAAACTGCCTGTAACAGCCGAAAGCTTAGAATCACTGTTGTCTGTACAACTATTTCTGGATTTTGCCGTACATATAAGTAGGCACGCCAATATCACCGCTGTATATTATTCTTTGGCTTAAATACACTCAGAGCTAAGCAAAGTGTGCAGTTTCCTATAGTGGCATTGCTGCCATTTCAGACTTCAGAAAATACTAGTCTTATATGAGAAATACCTATTCGACACCGAAGAAATATCCTTTATTTAACTATAAAGATTAGTTTTTCTATTCATTCCTCAGAGATCGATCATTTATGGTTTCAACTGAAGTGTGAAGTTGTAAACATTTTCAAAAGATATACTTATTTTAGGAAAAATATATTTCTGATGCAGTTTGAATTAATTTTTAAACGGGCTCAATGTCATATTCCTTCTGTAGCATCTTACTCACATTCGGCCTTTCTTATTTGCTTTCGTCTCTGAATGGAAATTTTTTTAATGTTACAAAGTGTCGATTCGTTGAGTAGAATAAAAAATGAATACTTAAGATATCCTTAAAAAAAATCCTGAAATGCAGACTCAATAGCAACAGTAAAACCATATTTAGTTGCACAATAAACATCAAAACAATAAAAAAAAAATCTTTATTTTTATTTTAATGCAAGCAAATTGAATGAGAATTTTTGTGGATGTGTTATTGTCATGTCAAGCAGGAGAGATTGGGCTGAGGAACAATTTTATAATTTATTTTTTGTTTGGGGAGGGGGGAGAAATTCGACAAAAGTTTTGAGTTCGGATTGGTGGTTTACATTAGGGAAAGTTATAGAAAACTTACAGAAGCCCCTCTTTCTTAAACATCCTCGAAACTTTGAGCCATTGAACTTTGAACCTTTTATGGAACTTCTAAGAAGCAGCTGCTTCAGATATTTTAGTACTCCTCTGCTGAAGTTATAAATCCTACAATACTCGAGATTTATTATCAAAATTAAACCAAATAAACAATCATACTATTTAAATTTTGAATATTTTTTTTTTTTTTTTTTTTTTTTGTAGAAGCAAAAAAAAATATGAGTCTGATTATTTCACAGCCAAAAAAAACAAAAAATCAAGTCATTTTATAAATAGATCTTTTGGAGTGAAGACTTCGCTTTTGAAATACAATTCAAATAACCTATATTCTTACATTTTTTTTTTCTTATCATTATTTACGTATCGTTATCAATTTTTTGTTGACCATGAAACCAAATCTTAAACTGCGATACGATCGTGTTATTCATGGAATTGTTCCTCTACACCCTATCTAAAAATAATCAATAAACTATTTTATTTGAAGAATTTTAAAGCCGTTTGAATTAGACGAAGACAAAATAGGAAAACTTAAAAAAAGAAAATAATCCGTTCCTAAGTTTCAAATTCCAATGCAATACGTATTATAAAATCTACAGAAAATTTTCTTTTAACTTCCAACTGACTAAAATGCAATCATTTATTTATTCATGACATACGACAAAATAAAAAACAAATCTCATTTACTTCATCAGCTATTTTGAAACTATTCGTATTTATTCAAGGGTATATTTTTTTTCCCTACGTCTTCTTCTGATATTTAGTATTGATAATTCAAACTAAAGTAATTTAGAAGACTAGTACACAGATTATTCGTAGACAAACTATGCCCTGTCATACGTTAAGGAAGTTCAGTCGTTATTTGGAAAGTTAATCTACACTGTTTGATAAAATTAAGGAACCAGAACATTTTACATCGATAATTTTTATTTGAACAACATCTATCGAAGGTAAATTGATACCCCACATAAACAGTAACTTAGTGTATGCAAAACTCAAATAACCAGTCGAAATTGTTGTATGATTCTGCAGTTCCTTAAGATATGAAATTAAGAAAATATCTTTTAAGACACAAGTTGTCAATTTTTCCTAAAGAGTTAATCTCACTAATCCTACTGAGATGGCCTTAGTTGACTTGTAAAGACAACTCATAAAGACTTGTAATAGGATAATCGCAGGCTGAGGTAGCCAGATAAGTCTGTACTGATATTCTCGAAGCAGGTGATATTGACACAATAGAAAGCAGTTCAAAAACTATCACTACAAAACAAAACAAATATATATGAGATAGCCTGCTGGTTTTCAAATACATGCATAGTACATAATTATATTTTGGTTATCTTTTGCTCCTAAAGGAAGCTTGGTTAAATAAGGGTTAGTCTATTTTTTACGCCTATCAATTCCATCTGTACAAAAATAAATAGGAAGCATACAATAACTTGTCTAACTTAACATTAAAATTTCAGCTTTGAGAATTACTTGTTGATTTTTCATAATAACGGTGCTTGTTAGCAACATATAGTGATTGTTTTCGCTTTAAACGTCCTTAACTGTGATACCAATCTATATCAAAATCAATAGAAATTCACATTAGAATAGCATCTGTCTATTAACGTTATAGCTTTCTTATATAAATAGTCTTGTGTTACTGAGATCAAGGCTCTTTAACGACAAATTAAAATGGTGAGTTTTGATCATTTACCTATATACTAAAAATCAGTATTACACTTGGTAACTTACAAGTAAACCTTCTCTCCTTTGATACAGGTTTTCCGGAAACCCATAAATTTTCTGAAAGCTTATGTCACAAGTAGAAAAACTGTGAAATCTTAGGGGCAGAGGGATAAGCGTTTAGGAGCTATAGGACCCACAAAGTATCAGTAAAGTGTGTATAGATGGACATATTCCCGTTGATTAAGTATGCTTTTTATAAGGGCGGATACTTGGTCGACGAACCTGGAATGTGGATTGCGCCAAAGGATTACTGCTTCGATTCATTGACAAATGATGAGTGTGCAAAGTGTGGAGCTATCGCTTTTATAAAATGTGCCCATTGTGAACTGTCATTTTGCCCGTCTCGCTGTTTATTTGATGAATTGCACATTGATTGTCTCTTGTAATACATTTTGTTTGAAGTCAATAACAGTCACATTTTCAACATCCCAATGTATATTGTTTCTTTTCAACGAGTTGTTTCTTCCTTTATATTGAGATCTCCACCTTCTTACCATATTATTAGTTCATATAAATACGTGAAACGAGCATTTTAGCGACTTTTGGTGTCATTTTTCCAACACTTTACTGATATTTTGTGGGTCCTACGCTCCTAAACGCTTGTCCCTCTGCCCTAAGATTTCACAGTTTTTCTACTTGTGACATTAGCTTTCAGAAAATATATGGGTTTCCGAAAAACCGGTATCAAAGGAAAGAAGGTTTACTGTTAGATTTACCATTAAAGTTTAGCTTCTTAAGATAATTAGTTTGAGTTACTTTAATCAGACACAAACTGATATGCTTAACATTATGCTTATTTTGAATTTGCATTTTCAAATTGAACCTCTTATCTCTGAGGTAGATTCTGAGGAGAATTATTTTCAATAAACCCCAATCCTCTTGTGATATTTATAGACAGATATCGCGAATCGTCAAGTCAATTTATACTAGGTTAGATCTTAAATACATAAGATTACATTCTCTAGGACATAAAGATTGTTTAACGCCCTGTTTCCCAACGTGGGGCAATTTGATTGTTAAGGGGGGGGAGGACAATTGGAAAATGGAAAATTGTTTTTTTTTTGGTTATAAAACTTAAAAAGTCGTTTTTTGTTTTTTTTTGGTTGTGAAAGTTATATCTAATTTGGTGGGGCGTAGCATACTTTAGATACTTTAGGTGGGGCATAGCATACTTTAGATACTTTAGGGGGGCATAGCATACTTTAGATACTTTAGGTGGGGCATAGCATAGCACAAAAAAGGTTGGGAAACACTGGTTTAACATCTATTCAGTAATTGTTTCAGCCAATCAGAATTCTATGAAAAAACAATGACATCCAAAATTATCATGCAAAACTACAGCTTTTTATCTTATAATAAGTATCCAAGAATTATTTTAAATTGTTTTATATATTAAAACCGAATAAAACCTGTAAAAACATCGAATATTGTATTCGAAGCTTAGTGAATTAACGAATTTCAAGGCAAATAATTCAGTAAGTTTTATTATTATAATTATCGCAAACGTCATTTTACATAATTTTTTTTTTTTACAATTTTATTTTGCATACTACGCCCAAAGATTTGTTTTTTCATATATTTGCAAGAAATCTCATTTATAGTATGACTGCTGCGTTCATCCATAATTTTTCAATTTAATTTAATTTATTCAAATATATATATGTCTTTTAACCAATTGGTTAAAAAAAATTTGATTGAAAAAAAAATCAAATGCTTTTCAGGCGTTGAAATCATATTTTTTTTTTTCTTTTTTCTTTTTTTTATATTTCAGACTAACCACATTAAAACGCAGTTTATTGCTAGTTCAATTAAATGTCCAACTTGTTTATTAGATAGCATGTGACCTATTTTATGATAATGTCAAGAATTATATAAACCAAGAGGAGACAAAAAAAAAATCTGTTTTTATTAGAGAAATTCTACTCTCTTTACAGTATGTAATAGATAAACATTTAGTCAAATGATATAAGGCCGAGGTCAATGATAAATATTTTTTTAAATATAGATTGACATATCTTTAATGAGGTTTTAATCACGATTACTGGCTATTTGAAATAATGACAGAAACATTAACAGAAAGATAATCAAAGCATACGTAGAAATTAGGAATAAGCATAGAATAGCAAATTGTACATTTAGGAGAACTTACGAATAAACTTATTCAGCGAATCTTAGAAACTGCTTTTTCATAAAATCTATGCTTGCCTGTGAGACAATAATTTAAGCTGGTTAAAGAAGAAAAAGACCGATATAAGTAACTCATTTCCACCCAAAATTGCGATTATATTCATTCAGTATTTATTTATTTTATTATTTGTTTTTGTTTTTTATTCATGTAATTTTTATGGCGCCTGTTGCAAGCTGGTAATTTTTTTTCTTGCATTTCAATTTCTGGAAGAATCCGAAATTACAGCCTAATTTTACAAATCGTTGTTCTTTTGAAGCTACATGCTCATATTTTAAGGCATTCTTTACATTTACGGCAACTTCACTACAGCTTAAGCAGAGCCGGCGTTAGGGGGTGGCCCCACGCCTGGTTAGAAAAAAGATGATAAAATAGGATCGTCTTTTTTTTTTTTTTTTTTTTTTTTAAAGTAAGATTTTGGTTTGGTTTTTTTTTGGTTGTTAAAGTAAGCTTTTCGTTTGTTTTTTTGTTGTTTTTTTTTGGGTTGTTAAAATAGGATTGGCAAGGGGCCCCGCAAAATTCATCTCGCCCGAGGCCCCGCACCCTCCTAGCGCAGGCCCTGGCTTAAGGCATCTTGCTCATCGCAATCATATAAGATTCCTTTAGGATAAATTTGCATTGCTCTTCCATACTTAAGGATATCGGGATTTATTACATCGAATTCGTGTTAAGGGCAAATGTTTAGATTTAGATTTATTTATTTATTGCACTTTTAAATTCCGCTTGAAATATTTCCTTTATATTTGTAGCATGAATGAACTCGTTTCTTTTTTTTTAATAGAAACTGATTAACGAAATAGGTGGTCACCAAAGTTTGGAGAATTTACATGAAAAAGGAAAGCATATTAAAAGAAATAGAGAACAAAAGATCTGCAATATCTAAGTATATTTTTTTTGCCTTTGGGCTTGGAGATAGAAGAGTAGATTCCATGGTTTGCCTCTTTTAACTGCTAGCTAATATAGAACTGACTGCAAACTAGATTGAAATCCTAAAAAAAATTCCTTAAAAGAATATTGGACATTGAAAAAGGAAACGTTTAAAATATCATACTTATATTAAAGTTAAAAATGGCATAACAGCCATCTTCTTGGACATACGCACAAAAAAAAACAAAAAAAACTTATGCAAAGTAAAGTTCTTTAATATCATTGGAAATGAAAATATTTTCAATGATATTAATTCTACTTACAATAGCCTATTAACAATGCATAGACCTTAGAAATTATCAAACCACTTGTAATCACATTAATGTAAGTCAAATATTTAAATGTTACCCTAAAGGAAGTAAAGAAGAAAAAAAGTCTTTCCATTTCTGACGTGAGTAATTTACATTTCTTGAGTCCATTTTAATCATAGCATTCAGTGTAAGATTCCGTCTTTATGACCTTAATTAAAATAATTTACTATTGCGAGCTACTTTAGGTCTCATATCGTTGTTGACAGCTTATTGGCGGTATTCAATATCAAACAAAAATTCGCTAAAGATCATTTTTGATCCTATGAAATTTTATTTGTTTGTATTGTTTGTTTGTTTTTCGTTGCACGTTCACGAACTTCTTTTGACTGGAAATCCAAATCTGAAATCTTTTTGTTTCTATTTATTAAGGTTTAGCCACTACAAAATATGAGAAATAGACAAGACGGTAGTACAGATATCATCTGATATCAAAATTCTACATTTCACTTTTGATATATCTATTACTTAAATAATTCAAAAAAGGTCAGACATTAACAAAATACGTTCAAACATAAAATAAATAGTTTTGTTTATAAAATTATTTTTACTCAAAATAACTTTATTTCTCAAAAAAAAAAAGGCATTGACCTCTGATTTTCTCTTTTTACTAATAAGATCGTATCTTTGAAATGCGGATGCACATTTATCATCAGTCAATATATATACATAGCTAGGTTAGATATAGGCTACCTATAATTTGATAAAACAAAATATTTTTCTTTTAGTAGGCTTATATTAGATTTTTACAAAATGCATTTTAAGTCAAAGGGATTTATTACTTAATAAATTATTAATTCCCATTTATTTTTTTATCGGAAGTTACGAATAATTCTCATAACATCCAGATGCTGTTTTAATTGTAAGCATTGGAAAGTATTTTATAATTTAATCTTACCATTCAAATCTTACCTATAATAGATATATCACTGTTGATAAGTGGAATGTCGAGATAATTCATGGCGATCAATCAATCACAGCGGAGCATATGTCATGAAAATTATTAATATTTTTAAATCGTAGGCCATTGTATCTTCAGGAAAAGTTTGAGGTGTGAAGTAAGGAATATTATTTTTGATGTGAAAAAAATACTTTCACAGATACAGATTTTTGAAAAACAAATGTTCTTTACAATAATGGTAATACATGTTTTCTGAGAAAACAATGTTATTCCAATAATAAATTTGATGCACATTAGTTACGTAATAATTTTATAACATCTTATATTCTAATTACAACAAAGATGCATTTAGAAATTTGCTAATATCACAAATTTCTTGATTTCTGGTCAAAATATCGTTGTGAAAGTTTTTAATTAAATAACTTGTTTTATTTTTAATGAGTTTGAATGTTTGCTTTAGATTTTGACGTTTCCCAATCACAACATGGTTCGAATTAGTAATTAAACAATAAACAACTGCTGAATTGCTGCCTTTGTTATTTTTAAAATCTTCCATGTGCTGTTTATTCTTTTCAATAATTACTAGTCGGCTATCCGTCGCTTCGCTCCGGAAGCCTCGCTTATGTAACGGAAAACAACTTTTTATTTATTAAAAACACACACACACACACACACAAATTACATCAAGGAAACTAAAACTAAAAATTTTTAAAAGTTTTTTTTTTTTTTTAATTTAATTTTTGATGTCTATATTCTCTCAATACACAACTGCTTTTAGAACCAGCGTGTAAATCATATATCTATGATATATTTTTATTTTTTATAGAGATTAGAATGTAGGCCTCGTGGTCTAATGGCTAAGACGGCTAACTTCTGAGCAGTGTTCTGCCTAATAGAAATAGTGCATCTTTCTTTCTTGACTCTCATTTTTTTTTATTCCTATTGATACTTTTCAGTGGTTTTCAAGTTAGAAATAGTGATAGCTTTTGAGTTACAAATAGTGATTTTTCAGTATTCTACCTAATAGAAATAGTGCTTCTTTCTTTCTTGACTAACTTTTTTTATCCCAATTGATATTTTTCAGTGTTTTTGAGTTACAAATAGTGATTTTTCAGTATTCTACCTTTCATTTTTGCTTCTTTCTTTTTTGACTCTCATTTTTATTGTAATTGTCACTTTTCAGTGACGTTTCAGTTATAAATATTGATGGTTTTTGAGCTGCAAATAGTGATTTTTTCGGTATTCCACCTCAAAAAAAGAGTGCTTCTTTCTTTCTTGACTGTTTTCTTTACTCCAACATCTGCCGTGTACACGCACATATTTTTCAATATCACATAGAATTTGGTTAAGTAAGAATATTTAAAATATTGCAACGTTTCGGCAATTATAGTTCTAATTGTCAGTTTCGAATTACAAATAAACTGACGGATGTGAAATAAATAAACAATCTTGAGATTCAAAAAAAAGATTGAATACATTCCTTATTGATGGGGAAAGGAAAGGAGATTTAAGTCAAAAAACAATATGAAAAGAGTTGTAGTCCCTATGGCCTAATGAATAAGGCATCTGACTACGGTTCAGAAGGTTGCAGGTTCGACTTCTGTCGCGGATGTTTCATTGTAAAAATTATTTCTATTTTCCATTCTCTCAGAAAATTGCGCCGGACAGACACACAGACAGACAGACAGAGAAATAAAAGATTTTAGTAATATAGATTATTGTAATATGCCGATATATTTCTCTTTCAACCTGAATGAATGAAGATGTAAATAAATCTCCACTGCTTTTACTCGGAGTTATCAAGAGAAAGGGATAAATTAAAATGTGTATTTGCATATTATGAACTTCTTCAACAATATACTAGAAAAAAAGCTTCCTTTTTTAATTCAAAAAGTGGACTTTAGGCGGTTGCATTGTTGCTTTTTTTTTTTTCCATTTAATTAAAAGCCTTTTGAAGCAAACATTTACTTGGCCAGAGTTATGTATTTTTAGATTAAATTCTTCAATGAATGTTATGTTTTTGATGTCCATCCCTTTAACAGTTGAGGTTTATAACCAGGGCACCCACAAGGGGGGGGGGGGGTCAGTTGGTCCCTCAGCACCGGGGCCCGGCCGTCAAAAGGGCCCGGGCTGAGATCCACAGTATGTTTATAGTGTAGAACAGGGGTGGGCAAGACGTCGATGGCGCATTTTGGGGTGAACGCATGTGAGATTTCAAAAGTCTGAAGATGTTTGGCTGTCGATTTGGAGATTCTGTTTTTTTTTTTGTTTTTTTTTGGTTGTCGTTTTGGAGATTCCGTTTTTTTTTTTAGTCTTAAGGTGACCGCGGCACTTGGAGTATACTTGAGGTATCCCTTACCTTACAAAAGTCTGCCCACCCCTGCTATAGAAGTATTAAATCGTGTGGTATTTTCGCGATATTTTTGGCTAATAATTTATGATTTTGTTCATAACATGGGGGGAGGGGGAGGAAAGGCCCGGTATTGCATTGGTACCTGGGCCCAAGATTTGATGTGGGGGGCCTGTTTATAACTCTTATACTTTTTGAATTATTGAATATTACAACCACGGGCTAATAAATACGAAACTATTTTAAGAGTAGTTGAAAGACATATTATTTGTTGGATATAGTGGGAAACAGTCTATGTTGATCCTGAAATCTGACTTTACGACGTAGTTGATTGAACATCCAGTGTGAAAGCTATATCAATAGATACCCAAACGTCTTGGGTAAAATTCTAATTACTTATGTGGTATGGAAAGTTAAGGCAAGTTCTTGAAAAGATATAGGGGCCATTAAATATAATAAATTAACAGATTTTAACATTTTTCATTTTATAAATGGATAAAAAGAATAGTTGAAAGTACCAGTCAGAAAGTGTCTGGCAAAGTACTCGTAAGTTACTTAATCTCAACAAAATTCCATTCCAACCATTTAACATCAATTGCAGAGTTCTTCAGCTACGAAGAGTAACTAGTTCTGTGTCTTTCAACGTTATTTCAGCTGTTAAAATGCTGACATTTTATTGAGATATGATCCTCAAAACCTGTTACTCGTAAATTAATAAGCTTTCACTTGCTTTACAATTATCCGTGTATAGGTCTCATCTTTTAAATAATTTTCATTGACTTAATTCTCTACAAAGTTCTGGACAGATTTTTATACGGAGAACTAACTGACTCATTAGGAAAAGCCGATGTGGAAAAGACATCAAGCATCAAAGTGAGTCTAACATAGTTGAACAAATAGAACTGAATCATTTTTTGCAATCCTCTTCGCGGTTTGAGGGAAATTATTAGTTCTGCTTGTAAATTGATTGTAAATCTTCAGTCATATAATGGATGTGTTCTAAAATATTTCTAAGGATAATCACGATATGGTTTTGATTTGAACAAGATCACTTTTAGTCTCTGATCAAATCAAAAGCAATTTGGATAGGGTGGAGATAAGAATATCTTTTCTGGATCTTGTTATTATCCTCTCTAAATGTTAATAATTCCAACACTTCACTTATCTTCTCCTAAATCTTCTAAAAACATGGCCAATTATTTTCATTTTCCACCCCTGTGAGTTAAAAATCAGTTGATAATAGTCCTCACAATGATTCTGGAATTAAATTTGCCTCCATATGTGATTCAATGGAAATGACAAAAGGCAGAATGAAGAAATTAAGACAGAAAAAAAATGAGGATTTCACTTCATAAATTTAAACCGTATTTACTTCAAGATCAGGGTAGAAAAATAAAAAGCTAATCAAGCTTCCGTATATCTGTTCAACTAACAAGCATCTCTTTTCGCCTAAAATATTGACAATCACGTCCCTCAGTATAGAGGTTTTTCACTCCATAGACACAACGGTGTGTGGGTGGGTGGGATTATGATGGCCCCAGCCATTAAACCAAAGAAAAAGAAAAAAAAAATCGTTGTATCCTTTTATCATATGGGGAGGGTTCAGACAAAACGATAACTTTCCGACCCCAATAAAAAAGAAAGGTAAAAAAATTATTGGATTTCTTCAATCTTCGAGTGCAATGGGTTGTAATCCTGTCAACCCGCGCGATTGGCGTTGTCACTAAGACATCGGCCTCTCACCTCTGAGTACCGGGTTCGGTTCTCATGTGGGTTTCGTGATGGTGGATGATCCGCGCTGGGCAGGTTTTCTCCCGTTCCCCTGCACTTCTCCCACCATACTTTCTCAGTCTTTCTCTCCATCTGTCCATATTTCCGTGGGTTAGTACAATAGACCTCCGGTCGCAGTGCTTGGCTTCTCTGCCACCCACATTCATTACATAACATAACATAAATCCTGTCAACCCCCTCTCCCTTCGTACGCCAATGCGAGAGGTTACTCAGAAAAGAAAAGAAAATTTACATAGGATCATTCAGCTAGACTTTTTTGTGAAGCATCCATTTTTATTCTTTTGATTGAAACATTATTTTCCAATTAATATTTATCAGCCAAAATATTCAGAACTGCGGTTTAATAATAAGTTTGAATAATAATAATAGAAAAAAAAAACTGCTTAAAAATGGCAGTGAATTCTAAAAAAAATCTTTCTATTCGATTAATGATATCTCTTTCAGGAGTTTGATGGTGTATCAATGAACATCAAGATTTCCAAAAGATACGATCTGAAGATTGTGCTTGGATTGGGAAAACTTTTCCATGTTTTTGAAACCATTTATAGTAATTATAGTTCCATGTCATTCTGGAATGTAGCATTTCTATCAGAAAAGCAAGAGTGGACTACAAAAGGATATGGTTAAACTCCAGAGAAACCGAACAGTAATCTTAGTGCACCAAAACTTCTGTAAGTACCCTTTCTTACGTTTATCGTGAGGCTAAGAAAAGGGCTACCCGATAAAACTAAGGACCTGAGTTTTGCTACCTCAATCAATCTCAAATGATAATTAAACTTAACTCAGAAAATAGCCTACTTAACTACGTCAAATTGATCAAAAAGAAAATGAACTTTTTGTTTGTTTGTTTTAAAAACAATCATTTTTAAATTATATGTATAAGCGTGTACTAGTTTCCATCAGCTGAGAAAATCAGAACAACTTTCCGGTATTTTTGATCTGCTTGAAATCCCTGTAATTTATCCATTAGAATTACGAAAGCTAAAACAATTACTTTAATCCATAATATTTCACGAAAACTGGCTAGTAAAATGGAGGTGTGTTCTCGAGTGGAAGTCTCGGAAAGGTAATGTAAAGTCCTCGCGCTCAAAGATGAATCTCCCAGAATGCAAATATCTCCCAGATTATAGATTGTCCTTTCCTGGCCCTTCGCTAACATTGAAATAGAAGAGAAGCGACCTCTTCTATTTCAATGTTAGCGAAGGGCCAGGAATGGACAATCTATAATCTGCTTTGCATTCTGGGAGATTCGTCTTTGAGCGTGAGGACTTTAATTCCCTGATAAATTCAGGGTTATATTATGTTATGTAGTGAATGTGGGTGGCAGAGAAGCCAAGCACTGCGACCGGAGGTCTATTGTACTATCCCACGGAAATAAGGACAGATGGTGAGAAAGACTGAGAAAGTATGGTGGGAGAAGTACAGGGGAAATGGGAGAACCCCGAGAAAACCTGCCAAGCGCGGATCGTCCACCATCATGAAACCCACATGACAACCGAACCCCGGTACTCAGTAAATTCAGTTTTTCTTCTTGTTTTTGTTTTTTTGTTTTTTTAAGAGGGAAAAAAATCTTTCAAACAGCTGTATTTTTTTTTTTTTTTTGGTTTTGTCTTAATTCGTTGCTTTTTTTTTATTTATTTATTCCGTAGTGATGTTGCATACTATAAACGGATATTTTTTTTTTTTGTCTTGCCAACACAATCCTTGTGATAAGACTTGGGAAACAGCTCCATTACATATATACCGTATTTACTCGCGTAATTAACGCACTTTTTTGGAGGAAAAAATCGTTTATAAATAGGGGTGCGTAAATTACGCGAGAAATAAAAAAATCCGTCTAAACCGGAGAATGCGGTAACTGCCAATCACAGTCTTCGTCAGGATATATCCGCGCAGGGATACATGATGGTGCGTACTGTTATCTCAAATCGCAGTTATCCAGATGAGGGTTAGTTTTTCTAGTGAAAGATCGTGCAAAACCATTTTTAAATAAGCTTACCTGTAAATCTCATTCTACTTTTCACAAGTTAATTGAAAAACTAAAATTCATATCTTAAAAGTTGTGCCAATGCAGCCATGTCCAAAACAGCCAGTTACCGTAATCTCCGATTTCACCAAAAATCCTTCCGATACAGCAAATTCTCTTCCAGCAGCTCTTTTCCCATGTTTCTCCGCATATAGAATTACAGTAGAGCCTCGGTTATCCGATCCCCGACTAACCGAGTTCCGGGTTAACCGAGGTAGTCCAAAAAAAAAAAATTTTTTTTCAACGATCAATTGGAAGTGACTCATGCGATGATAGTAGAGGCAGTGAATGTAGAGGCTGAAGCAAGTAAAAGTGAGATTGAAGACATTGAAATGGAGAATGAGAAAATCAGCCATAGTGAAGGATGCATAGCGATAGAAAAGGCCATCGAGTACCTAGAGCAACAGTCAAAGACAACTTCAGCAGACCTTCTACTGCTACGACGATTGCGTGAAACGGCGGCAAATAAGCGAGCGAGTTCCGTTAAACAGAAAACACTTGTGGACTTCGTGAAGAAATAAGTTTCTTAACTGGAACATGTACTGTATGTCTTTTTTCCATTTTGTGTTTTAATTTTATTTTTACGTATATTTATACGTCATTTTTTTTATTTGATAATACAGTAGATGCCTTTTTTCACATCTTT
>JAFIDM010009631.1:158203158-158251348 GCA_023159025.1 Thereuonema tuberculata
TAATGAGATGGGGTTTATTAATTTATGTTTAGAAAAATTTTTAATTAAAAAAATGTGTAAATTTATATAAAAAAAATTGCTTTTTTTATTTTAAATTGGGAAAACTTGACACTTATATTACCAAATTCATCATTTGAAAAAGAAAAATTATTGATATTTTGTTTTCAGATGGAAACGAGTTGTGTTAACTTTTAGAGATTTAATGTTTTTTTTATTATTATTATTATTATTATTGAATACCTGCGTACTTTTATTTGTCTGTAGAAGAATAAATATCTTAATATAATTGCGATATACAACAGTAATGTTTGAAAAAAAAATGTATTAAGCTTAAATATTTAAGGATTTTTTTTTTTCATTTTTAAATGTGTTTTAAATAAGCACTTCTATCATGTATGCCTAAAGATATTAAGGCTTATAAATAAAAAAGGGGGGTAATATTTGAAGGCCGCTCACCTTTGCGTGAGAGAAAATTGAAAAGGAAAATTAATTTTGTGAAGGGATGCTACTTCTTCAAAAGAGCTTTGTAACTAAAATGTTGTCTATTTTTTTTTTTTTATTTTATTTGTTTACTTATTCAAAATATTCGCTAACTTCTAAATAATAATAATTCGATTTTTTATTCTTTCATTTCAAAGAAAACTAAAACAGTAAATTATGAAGGTGAGGGTTGAGCTGATACATGTTAAAATGAAAATTTAAAAATTGATGTTTTAATTCTAATTTTTTTGTTTAAAAAAAAAAATAGATCAGGTCTTTTCAAATACTTTTGCAGTGGCAGAACTTTTTTCATAAAACAATATGAAACACTTTTAGTCAGATTGTTTTATGACGAATAGAATTATAACTTTCTGTTGCAATTGTTTCTTTTTATCATTTGCTCTCTTTCGAATTTCGAAATGAGTTAGGTCATATGTCTTATTTCTGTACTTCAAAATCACAATTCCAAATAGATTTTTTTTTTGTGTTCCATACTGAAATACTATGTCAGAATGTTTTGATTTATGGTTGAAAGGGAACTTATCCTGAATTGTTGTCTTTTAGTGCAGCACTAAACACATATATTTGTTACTCCTGTAGAAAAGAAGCATCCCTGAAGATATACGACTCTGCATGATATAAAACATACATAAATTTTCTTTCAATATTAATTGAATTTGCTTGAATAAGGTAAGGTAGCTCAGTTGATACATGAAACCACACTGGTAATCATGACAGCAACAAAAACACCTTTTGGATTCTTCCACAAAACTGATGGCAAAAATAATTTATAGAGTTTCTATAGATTTCAGAAGCCTCTGAATACTTTTAGCTTCTACCAATGTGATAGATAGACAAAATCACAATACTGAATTTTACATGAGCTGATTGATATTTATTATGATGATGTAATGAAAATAAAGCCTGATACTACCATAGCATTAGAACACGACCACAAGTCAGGAATGTTTGAAATGGTGTATAGTTACAACATGTAAATTCTTTTCGGATAGAATTCCAATAACAAGAAAGAATAGATGACATCAACAAGGTACTGCAATATGTAATCTTGGTGCTGTTTGTTTACTACCAATCATAATTCGAGTGGCCTACAGTGAACCATTACGATGATTTCTCATAAGTATAGTCTGCAATTCGAGAAGAAACATCAGGAACAAAATTATTGTGTTTCTGTTCACTGATGACCTATTATGTAATATAAGTCTTTTAAATTTCTGATCTTGGAATATTTTTTTATTTTATTATTACATTTCTGTAATCACAATGCCCTGAAGAAAATTAAAAATGGTGACCTTTAAGTACATTTCTTCAAAAATACATGTCTAGATTATTCAGGGACTTATCTATCCCTGTACCATACACACTAATATTTAAGTAACCGAAAAATCAACAAGTATTTTTGTTTTCAGTAAGATTGTATTGTTTCTTATTGATAAGACACTTGCCTGATTTCTTTTATTATTTACTTATTTTTTGTTTTGTTTTTAATAAGAGATAAGATAAATGTCCCAAACTTCGCCATTTTATCATTTCTTGAACGTTTGTATATTAACAAAATATGCACATCATAAATGATCATACTAAGGAAGTAGAATTGAATCTAGAACAGAACAGCTATCCTTTTAACAATGATAGTAAATAAATAAAAAAAAGCTCAAGTTGTCAAGATGGAAGTTTTTCAATATACAGTATTTGCTTGCTATTTCACATAGGGGTCTTCAAATTAGAAAACAGAAAAAAAAAAATAAAATCAATCCTGAGGTTGTTTTAATTCAATTAAAAGCGTTGAAGAATAGGAAATTAATTATTACAAAAAATTATAATACACATCTTTTTCATTAATGAAACTTAAGCAAGTTTGGTTTTTAATACAGGACAAAAAAAATCTCCATGTCAATTTTGGAGAAGAGACATTTTTTATGCACACATTTTACAAAGACAAAAGATTTTGTTCAACAGCCGTACATTAGAAATGACTGTTATTAATTGGAATGACGAGGCTGTTAAGGAATACTTTGTATCATGGAAGACATGTTTACGGTATAAGTTCGTTAGAAATAAAATTTGTTTGATTCAGCCCTTGAAACATCATCTGGTCCTGAATTATCGATGCATGAGACAGAAGTTAGTGTGTGTGTGTTTAAGAATATTTGTGGTTGAATACAGATGGAGACGACGGGATATGTTGAAACAAGATGGTAAATTCAGTAGTTGTAAGGGTTTGATCAGGAACGATGTTCCATTTTATAACAATGTTAGGCAACTACTGCTTCACATCTGCCAAATATCACAAACCATATAAAGGTTAAACAACATTAAGGCAATAAAAAGGCAGTAAATAATATTTTTCAATGAGATATCACATATAATGATTAGTCAAGGGTCTCCTGACCTCCCCCCTCCATATTCGGGGAACTTTGCGGCCCTTTCAAAACTTTGTAAAAAAAATAATAGGTAATATGTTTTATTTTAAAAAGCTATTCTTCACATTACGACATTAAAATATTGAGAGGTTTATTCCATGTTTTTGCTTGATTTGGCAGAAAGAGATGATGCGTCGGTTTTTAGGTCTGCAACAACAGAACTTTTATTGCAGACTCAAAAATCGAATTTAGGATATTTAAACTAAGCTTATTTATATATAAGAGGCGGATAGTCACTTAATTAGGTCCGCTAGTCATTAGGGCTTGATCATCCTGGTTGAGTTTTCCTATCCTCGCACCATGCGAATTGTCAGTGATTTATTTTCATAATGATTTGAAAGACCGTAATTCTGTGCTGCTAATAGTCATTAGCATACATTATGATGCATATTTACATACATTATGATTTTAGAAGCATGTCTGTCGTAGAAGCGTATCTATCAAGTAGTTTGCGATGTTCTATTAAACACATGTTTAAAAAGCACTGAACTGCATTTTGCTTTACTAATTATGCCATCTTCAAAATCAGAATCCAAGAAAAAGGACATTAAATAAATAAATGTAGCCGTACATATTACTTCTAAGTTTACATTGAAGCAAAAACGTACTTAAAAAAAAAAAATCCATAGTCTTTCAGAGCATTACCTTTTTTTCCTGAAATCAACAGAAAGAAAATTATTTGCTTAGTTTTTGAAAAGCTTTGGTTTTTTTTTTTTTTTTTTTTTAAGAAGTCAGAAATCAGATATTTAATAAGAGAAATATGTAGGTATATATTTTAATTAATATGGAATAAAATCATCTTCATTTCCTTACCAATTTAGATCAATTCCTTGTACTCCGATCTTCTAAGCAATTAAGCAACCAATAAATAAAGATTGAGCCTTGTATCTTTGAAAAATGTTGTCCCATTCATTGGGAAACTGTTGTAACCTCGCTGAAACGAGATTTACTTTTAATATTACTGTAGCGATTTAGTTAATTGCTTCTCAAACTTAATGATACTTAAAGAAGTTATCACTTTCTAATCAGTCTACTAATATAGATTGGCGCCAGTGTCAGAATATGTATTGGTTTGTAATATAAATAATTAGAAAACTTAAAAGTAAAACAAATGTGGATTAAAAGTGTGTTTATAGTAAGAATTAACAATAGTTGAAAATTAAATTGATAGGATTTGAAAGAAGAAAAAAATTTTAAATGTTTGCCATCTCATTGGAAAAGAATGTCACTACTTAATAATTATTTCTACGATCTGATAAGAAATTAAAAAATAGTAACTTCATTGCCTTAATCAGGTCAGGGTTGAAAACTATTTTTTTTTTTTTTTTTTTTTTTTTTTTGAAGCTGCACTTCGAAAGGTTATCCATGAAGGATGTGTTTACTTCAGTTTTTCGGGTTTTTAATTTATTCTAAAGGTCGTGGAAATCGTATTGGACAGATCTCGAAAATAAATAACAACCACTGTACGTCTACGTCAGTCTTTGGTTATTGTAATTATGTAGTCCCTGTCGATTTCGAAGTATATAAAAGAATGACGCGATTGATTTCAAACGAAAGAAGAGAGAGAAAAAAAAATATGTAGTTCAAAATATTTGCATTTGCGTAATTAGGGCCTATGTGTATATCGATACCCAACAATGAAATTGGATTTGAAAAAGATCTACTTATACTTTTAAATTTACCTGTCGAATCCAGCCTATTATTTGAAGATTTATCTCGCAAAAATGTGTAGTATTTTGCTGATCAAGGTCTTGTTTTGGTTTGTGATTAAGGTAAAACAGGCGCCAACTTTCAATGTCAACCACAAACCCATCCATTTAATTTTTTTTTTTTTATTTTCTTTGATGGCTCCGGGAAACCGACAAGAAGTAAAAACGTTTTCAGACTGGATAATTTATTTATAATGAAGCGGAGTAGATATCTTGTTTTGATTTCTTTTTTTTTTTTTATTCCTATTCTTATTTTTTATTTTTTTATTTATTTTTTGTCTGATCAAGTTTGTTCTTTTCGGATCACTTAAATGTGACATGGACAAAGGTTAAGTCCATAGCTCAGTGGTGGATCAATTGGGATTTGAGAAGGATTAAGTCTTTTTTTTGCTTGTGATTTGATAGCATACAAATTTTTACATCTTTTTTTTTTTTTTCTTCTTCCTTTCCTTAATCTAAGGACATTCTGTTTTTCAAAGATTTAGTTACAGACTTGAGCCAAAAAAAAAAAAAAAAAAAAAAAGTCAAGCAAGTCTAATGATTATCCCAGACTACTTCACGTACTAATTAAAAATTGTTAGTTTGAAATACAGATGAAAAAACCAGATTTGACACATATTTCAAGAAAATAAATGGATTGTCTAGATTCAAAGCTGTTCATGTAATACTAATTGGTCTTGAGAAACATAAAACATCCCATGGCCAATTTCTACGCTAACTAATTATTTTCTTTTTTTTGAGTCTTGTTAGTGCAATGAACATATATGTAATGAATTGCTCTTAAATATTCTGTACCAGCCCTTTACAAATTGAACATGGACAGGTTTTGAATAAAAAAAATAAACAACAACAAAAAAACTAATATTTTAATGTTAGTTGAACGTAATAGGGCAAAAAAAAAAATAAATAAATAAATAAAAGATATATTTTCTTGTATTCCGACTTTTTATTTTTATTAATTTTCTAATAATAATTAATCTGAGAGCCAGTATTAGTGAAATCATTTGATGGCTATTTCGGATTATTGAACTTTCTAATTTGTTGCAGATTCAAAGCAATTTAATGTGTTTACAAGCCAAACCACATTTTCCTTTGAGTATTGAAGATACCTGAGGGAAAAGAACTTGTAATTAGGAGACAGCTTTAGGTTAATGGGGGAGCATTTAAATAGCTTAGCAAATGAGGCGAGAGAGAAGTGCTTTGTGGTAGTCGTTTGTTAAAGGAGAGTCCACTTTACATTTATCTTGTTATGTAATCCATTTCTTTAATTTCCTTTCAGTTCTGTATATGATCCCTTGCTTTAGAATTTCTTATGAAGCGATGTAATTGCAAACTTACAAAATAGAAGTGGTCAATTTTTGTATTTAAGGAATCTCAAAGTGCTTCATTGTCTCAAGTATTGTGTCGTCGATTTTAATTTTTGCTAAATCAAATATTAGGTTCATTCTTTCTAACAGCGCTATTTCTTGCAACATACTTATTTATTTGGAAAACATCAATCAAAAAGAGGGCATTCGGCAGGTGCGAAGTTCATATAGATGTATGTCATTCTGCTCATGTCAAGATTTCTTTTACTTTGGATGTCTTTTTGTTTCATGAGTCTTGACTAAGGATCGAATTTAAATGAGCTCATATGAATTCGAATGCTTAGACTATTATCCGTTGCTACAACGGAGTTACTGCTAGGCCCTAAGGTTCGTCTAGCTCAGCGTTTCCCAACCGGTGGGTCGCGACTTGATCCTAAAACTATCAGAAACCATCGAATAAACCATCAGAAAAGATCAGAAAAATCGAAAATCGATCATACATAAGGAAGGGATATGATACAAATATGGTTTTATTCTATATTCTTCTATTCCTATACACGGGCGGATCCAGGATTTTTCAAAGGGGGGGGGGGGGCTAACTTTTCTGTAGGGCTGACTATACCTGTGTATCTGAAACGCACGCTAGTAGGCAGCTTTTTATTAGCAATTGAAATCGTCATCATGGCAGTATTAATGTCTATTAGGCAGCAGCTTTTGGATACCACATTTTATCCAATCTATATTCACAGCTAAAGGGAGGGGCTATAGCCCCCACTAGCCCCCCTCTGGATCCGCCTATGTTCCTATATATGTGGAGGTATTCCGATAAGGAAAGGTGGGTCGCCAGCTGAAAAAGGTTGGGAACCGCTGGTCTAGCTAATTCTTGGTGAAAACAATCTATGTCATAAACTAATTAGACAAAGACGAAAAGTTAACAGAAGATATAGTAAAAATTGATTGATATGATTCTCCGTGACCAGGTGTATTGTGAGATAAGAGTTAAAGTTACAGATAAACAGAAAGAGCACGGCAAACCTTTTTTTTTTTTTTTTTAGGCTCGTTTGCTTTTCGTTGTTATGCAATTGTTAAATAAAGGGATGGGCCTTGTCCCATCTATACGCCATCGAATGAAGTAGAAATTTCCTATGATTAGATGGAGACATGTTCTTATTGGCCGCATTCATTGTGGAGGGTTAATGGAAGAAAAAAAATACAATCTGGATGGAAAATGTATTGTCCGTCGTTAAATCCTATTGATCGTGCTATATACGGTACCAAGTTTCATAAATATTGGTCTAGTGGGAATAGTTATTTTATTACGTAATCTGTAGACTGAATTACAAATTGCCAACAGTAGGTGATTTTCGCATTTTTTAAGTGCGAATCGCCTAACAAATCTTGCTAGATCATTCGGAGTTCCCTCCGAATACTTCTCATGTATTCTTTATTCCAGTCTTTCATCGTTATTTATGCACGTCGTTCATTAGTAAGTTATGCCGACAGCAGGTTTTGTTAGGCGTGCTGCATCACCACTGCTCTCTCCCACCTAACCCGTCCCTTGGCTTCCTCATCCTGACCCGGCCTCTATAGCGAGATACAAAAATTAATATGAAGTAACAAGGCTTGCATTACTGTATTATTATTATTATTATTATTATTATTATTATTATTATAATAAAAACAAAATTTTATTATTATTAAGAAAATATCAATAATCAGAAAATTAAACATGACTGCATCAATTATGTATTAATTTGCATTTAGTATATATATATTTTTAAAAAAATAATCATTGTTATTGGATTCGAAAGATAAATTATAACCCCAAATCCCTATCCATGCTTACACTATTGCATCAGGAAAAAAAAACGTATTTGTTTAATAAACAAGATGTATATGGAAACATCTATTCTTCTTCGTATTACATAAATTTGGCAAGTTTAACGTTATTAAAAGTTAGAAAACTTTTCGATGGCATAATCAAAATCTTACGGTACTTTTTATGAAAAAAATAGTAAAATGGTTATATACTAATGTTTAACGATATTTTATCATAATAGCATTGGTAAAATGACTGGGGGGAAAAAAATGAAGAATTACATAGAAGATTTTTTTTTTTTTTTTATAATGCATTATCTCAAATTAATGCAGAAATGTAAGTAATTAAGTAAATTGGATCTCTTGTTTCCCAATTTTTAGAAAAATATTTACAGTTGGGAATAATGTTTATATGATAGCTAACTGCAGAACGATTATTTTTCCCGAGGCACTAAATTGTATGAAAACAACAAATTTTATTAAGATTTATCTGATTAATGTAAATATTGTAGTTAAAGAGACTTTTAATAAACTTCTGACTGTTAACAATTCCAATTAACCATCTTTAAATTAACATAGATGGCTTTGTTTTAAAATTCGTTTAAGTTAGGTTAGATATTGATTAAATATTTTTTAAGATTGAGCGAAAGTGAAATTAAATTACTATCCTCTTCAATGTTTTTGTTCTGATCACTCTACTTCAATAAGTTTTGTATACAATTATTTCGGGTGGTTTTACAATGAGCAGCCTCAACAGAAAACGACCCATAAAAACGTTTCGAATAATAAGTCATACTTGAGTTGCCAAGCTCACGGAATTCCGGCACGAATTAACAGCTCGAATTGGAAGCAAAGAAGCTTAAGTACTCTAAGCTTGGCTCATAAATTTCCAAAAGAAATATTACACCGGCTTGAACGATGTTTTTACAACTTCGAATTGCAATGAAAGGTGTCAAAGGGGTTTTTCTTTTCTTTCTTTTTTTTTTTTTTTTTTAAATTTTCCCCAAGGGAGTGTTCCCTCAGCTGACTGACTACTTGATCTGCATCTGTTGCTGATGGCCTCTTTTGTTTGCCATTCACAAATGGTCCTAGAGAAATGGATGACATATTGTTAACAAACATAAAATGCCACCACCACCAGGTTGTCTATTCATTGCGATCCATCTGCTACCGTTTATCTGTCCTTTTCAACCTTTCCTCCTTGATGTTATTTAAAGGGGACATGACACTTCATGAACGTTGTTTTTTTTTTTCTTTTTTAGAGAAACTTCAACGACATTACATTAACCTCATCCTTATTGTGAAGTTTTGGAAATTCACGAGAAATTGCTATTATGAAATTTAATAGCTTATTCAGAAAACATATGTTGCCTTTTAAAATTTTCTGTTCGAACATAATCATTAATGTATCTATTTATAGCATACACAATTGTAATGGATGTTTCGTTCTATTTTTAAAGTAATACACTCCCCTCCCCCTCCCCCTAGGAATAGGATTTATATGAAGTTCGCAGGATACATGTTTTTATTTAAAAAAAATCTTAAAATATACCATTCAATCAGTTTTCAAGTAATCAAAGTATAGAAATTTGGAGACTCCTTGGAGACTTTTCCATTATCGTTGTTAAAATCTGATTTTTAAAAAAAAAGTAGTTACTGACTTAGTTATTTACAATGTATTTTCTTAATTGTAAATCCTGCTGTTCATTAAGATCGTTAGAAACTGATCTATGGAAAAGCCAATGTGTTTACATTGGCCAAAAGGTAATTTCTTTCCCGCACTTCATTAAACCTACTTTTCCCTAATTTAGCAAGGAGTTCATTCGTTTTCAGCTGTCTGTTGGCCTGCTTGAAATTAGGCTGTTAGTCTTTGAAAGTTCCACCTCTTATTCCATGTTTGCTTTCGTCAAGTTGTTCATCAAGTGGCTAGGCCTAATTATTGACTAATCAGCTTGGGAAAACCTACAGCACGATGCCATTTGTAAACCCAAGCTCACATTAGAATTGATCTTAATATTGCATGTCTTAAATATTTTTTAGAATTTAAAAGGTGTAATTAAATAAGGACTACGGGTACAAAGTCACCCAGGAGTTATTTCTTATTTTTTTTTCTTCTCTGTTATCGAGGTTCTACTATTGGTAACGGTAGTTTTATGAAGTTTCTGATTCGAAATTATCAAGATAGTAAACCCATATTTTAAATATCATCAGTAAAACAAAAATTGCTCACATTGAAAAAAATTGAATTTCCGTCAATAGCAGAGTGAGGGAATCAACTGAAATAATTGGATGCTACAAATAAACTTATGCTTCTCCACTCGTTTCATTTTATGTATGTGTTTTTATTTTTAAGAACAACTTCCTTCCAAAATTTCAGTTTTAATTAATGCAATGAAGAAAAGATTATTATTATTATTATTATTATTATTATTATTATTATTATTATTATTATTGTTTAGTAGTAGTAGTATCTCTGTAATATAGTACAGTGCTTGTAAGTTGGATTATCATAGGTAAGATGACTAGCTGCAGGAAACGCTGAGTCTCGTTTATTCCATAATAATCTTATCAGGCGACACCAGTAGAATAATCGATTGATTAAAACAGCTAGAGATAAGAATTTAACTAAAAAAGAATTTGAAATTTATTGAAAAGCTTGTTGGCATGTTTGCTATTTAAATACATTTCAGGTGAAATTTTGACACGCTGTCGTTAATTTTTTACATAAAAGGTTTAAATGATCTCCGAAGCGGCTGCAGGTTGCACTGCAGGTGTTAAGGGAGTGAAGCAGGTGTTAAATCCTTAGTATTCATATAACGATTCTTGCATAACATAATAGAAAGTAATAATTTTCTTATTTCTGATCAGTTGGCTCCTAGCAATTTTCCAGTAAAGTAAATAAGAAATGTCATTGTTGCTCATCCCTGGCGGTCAAAACGGTTAAACAAGATAGACCTGAATAGAGGTTTAAAAGAAAAAAAGAATGCTTTAATTCGAGGATTCCGAGAAATATTCAAGGTAGAAGTGACCTTGATTCTGTGCAGGTATTCTTTACTTAGAAGAAAAAATAAAAGAAAGGACATGATAAAAAAGAAGAAAACCAACCGCCTATTCAGTGTCTTCTTCAACCTTGTCTAACCACTTGACGGTCGGTTCTCCCTGTAGGTGGGCACTGCGATCGCCTGCGGCCAAAACACTTAAGCAAAAGGGGTTTTTCATTGCGTCTGGGACATAATCGAATCGAAAGGATTTAGGCTGGGATGATTAACGATGCCGAACAGTCCCTCCGAAGGGATTTCACTGTAAAAGAAGCTTTAGATTTCACTTGTTTGAGTCGTGGTATGTGAAGACCGGAAGCTAGTCCTGTGATTGGAAGCCACTTGTCATTTCGCGGAAAAGGATTAGCCTGTATAACGATCTTTTACTGTTATTTAAATTAAAAGGAAAAGTTCTATTCGTATTGTATAAATAAATAAATAAATTTATTCCTTAAAATTGCATTTAATTTCCAGTAAACTTTTGTACAAAACAAAAACGTTTGCAGTTATAAACAGCTATAATTTTATTATTAATTATTATTAATCCTACCAGGGGAAAAAAAAATCACCAACTATTCCACTAAATAATTAATTCTGGATAATTATTTAAGGATAATTCAATTTACTAAATATTCAATTCTGGATAATTATTTAAGGGTAATTCAATTTACTAAATTTTCATGACGAATTTGTTAAGAGAAGAATTATTATGATCTTAAAGTTTTATAATATTTTTTGAAAGGGAAGATTGTGTATATGTCGTACGTTATAATATCGGAGTATATATTCCCGAAACGTAAAGTGATTTTTAAAGCGAAATCGATTCATACAGTCAACTTTTTATCATAAAAAGAAAATTTAGTTTGTTTTTTTTTTTTTTTTTTTTAAGTAGTGAATTTTTGTTGTGAAATTTCTTCATAGATATGGTGTTCTTTTTAAATTAGGAATTACATATTTTAAGAAATAAATATAAATGAGAAATATACCTAATATTTACTGAATTTACTTAAAACACAGAGTAGAAAAATAATTATTAATTTAAAAAGCACAGAATTTAAAAGCTTAGACAATAAAAGTCGTTGCAACGAACATCTGAATAAATATTCAGTGGATTAATGTTCGAAGTATCCGTTTGATAACATTAAGATAAGAGGAAAATATAAGAAAATGTTGCACAACTGTTATCCGCTTTAAGATCTTGAATTTATTGCGATAGAATTGAAATGTTTTAAAAATAGATTTCAAGTATTTAATTTAAAAAAAAGCATTGTAATGAATACTTTTTTGCATCTCTTTACAAATTGACGACCATTTCATTTGGCTAAACTGATTATTTCTCATGTAACGGATATACATTGGTATTAAGATTAAACGTTGTTTGGTTTTGTTATAACATTTGAATCTGATATCTCGGTGGCCTTGAACTATAAGCTTTTTTTGGGTGTGTTGATTATTTGTATCTTTTTTTCTTATATCGGTTGAACAAATAATGAAAAAAAAAAAATATGTTAGTAATTTATAATAATCTGCATCGAAATATTATTACGAATCGTCTGCGAATTAAAACTATAGGAAACTTTGAATTGATTCGAACAGTCTCCTTTCTCTCTCTCTCTCTCTCTCTATATATATATATTTATTAACTGAATAAATACAGCCACGTCGAAGGTTCTTCAGCACCATCTGTTAATCGAAAAAGACGTGTCAATAAGTCAATACAAGTCTGATGATAAACTGAAATTTATTAACAGTAAATGAAAAAGAATATTCACTGTTGTTTTACTCTGTTATTATTAATTAAGCCGTATACGAATAAATTAGTTTTAATTCATTTACTGTAAGATGCGATCTACAGAAAACTCATTTGTCCTTCATAGTAATACATAATCATTTATACTTTGAAACGTTAGCACAAATCAATTTAGGACATGAGTTAGGTTAATTTCTAGTAATATTTGAAATTCTAATACTGATTAACTACTCAAGTTTAAATTGCCAAATACTTGCAAATATAAATGACTTAGATCTAAATATTTGACGAGCGGAATTGCGGTCTACTGATAGACTGGAATGGCTGAGTGCGTGAGACCCTAAGCAATCCATACCAAGTAATTTTTTCGTCTTTTTTTTTCCAAATTCATATCAAATCAGTGCATTCAGCTATGATATAAAGAAAAGACTGATGTGAAAAAAGTAACGATAAGAAAGAATTTTGAAAATTAAAAATCTTCCAGGCTTGTTTTAAATTCCTGTCGGAAGATGAAAATTTATTTGTATTTTGAAAACCACTAAAGAAAACGAGAAAAGTCATTTTGACTCGATTATCCTCATGGAAAATACATTACTTATATGGTTTTATCGCTGGTGCCTTTCCAGTGATATAAAAATCGTAAGGAATCTTTTTTTTGGCTCTCCTAAACTTTTCTTTTGCAGTTTCATACTTTTTACCTTAGCAAGCTGAGTTATCGTCCTTACAGTTATAGATTTATAATTTCATTTCAATTTATATTGTAAAGCCAATGGCAAAGTTTTTTTTTTTTTTTTGTTCTGCGATGATTTTTTGTTGCTCCAGTGACCAAAATATAGTTGCGGGGGGAAGGACAAGATAGTGCTGAGGCAATCGCACAGCATTGAACTAAGGAAATATTAATTGCTTAGAAATCTTAGATAAATAAGAAAATTAAAATAATCAAAAACGTGTGATAATCAGAATAAAAAAAAAAAGCCAATTTTCTGAAACAATAATTAAAAAAAAAAACTATTTTTTTATTTTTTTTATTTTACATTTTATTTAAAATTCTTTTAACCACCATGCAGCGATGGCAAATAATTATTCCTTAAAAAAAAAAAAAAAAAAAAAAAAAAAACCTGCATTCTGTAATATTCTATTTTATTTTTGATAAATTTTCCTTATTATTGTTTTTCATCTGTTGATGTATCGAAATGGGCTCTATATTATGATCAATAATGTAATTTCATTGACCTTTTTTCCTCTCCTAATTTCTGCAATGGGTTCAGTCTCTGGCATATTACTTTTGTTTTGTTGTAATGCTAATGGGATAACGTAAAGTGTCTCCTTCTAGAAAAGGCAAGCTACACTGAAACTAACCCAAACGTTTTACATTTTAAGCTATTGTGAGATAAGCCAACAAAAGAAGGATATCCCGTAATATAAACATCGCACGACTTCAAAACTGATAGTGCAGATCCCGTTCAAATCCTAATATTTATTTGATTTGAATTCCTGATTTTAATTTCCCTATTCTATATTAATAAAATCTTTTATTTCTCTGTCTGTGTGTCTGTCTGTCTGGCGCAGTTTTCTGTGAGAATGAAAAATAGAAAGAATCTTTACAATGAAACATCCGCGACAGGAATCGAACCTGCAACCTTCTGATCCAATGTCAGACATCTTATCCATTAGGCCATGGAAACTACAACTCTCTCCATATTGTTTTTTTGACTTATCTGTCAAACCTGAACTGACTTTGACTGAAAAGTAACAATTGTAATAAAAAACAAAGTCAAAAATGAAAGAAGCAGTACTTCATTAGGTACAGTACGATTCTCCCGCTGATTCTAAAAGCAGTCGTGGATTGAGAGAATAGACATCAAAAATTAAAATAATAATAATAAAAAAAAACTTTAAAAAAATTTTAGTTTTATTTTACTTGATATAATTTGTGTGTGTGTTTTTTTTTTATTAAATAACAAATTGTTTTCCGTTACATACGCGAGGCTTCCGGAGCGAAGCGACGGGTAGCCGACTAGTTTAACCTAAAATATCATTACAATATTAAGAGTTATGGAATGCCTATCAAGGATTTAAGTTCTGCTTTATAGGGATGCGCAATTTCATTCTTAATTGCCTTTAGGCATTGAAAAACTAACCAAATAATCTGTAATTTCATCTCCGCTTATTGCACCAACTGACTGGACTCCTGTTAAGTACGGTAGGTATCCATTACATCCACGAACTTCGATCTTTTTTTTTTCCAGTGTTCATTGAAACCTTTTTTTTTTGAAAACTATATATATATATATATATATATATATATATGTAGTGCTGAATTGATCTATTTATTATTGACTCTTACGCATTCATCCTATTCTTAGATGGTATAAATGAAACTTAAAACAAAATAAGTTATTTTTAGTTTATTTTTAAATTTAAGTTTTAGGAATGATAATATATACTGTTCTGTTTCTGAAGAAATAAAAAACTAAAATAAAAAAAAAATAAGGATCCAATGGTGGTTTTATTTTAGATGAAAAACCTAATACATTTCTTTTTATTTTATCATTGTTTGTTTTAATAAGCAGGTAAAACATGTCAGATTGAAAGTTTAAAAAAAAAAATAAAGGGTTAGGTTTTTAGGATAATATTCATTTAAAGATAAGAAGTAGCACTTGCTTTTATTTATGGTAACAGCAATTACTGATATCAGGTGGCGATTTTTAAAAATACGTAATCGCATTCAGTATCATACTTTCTCTCGAAACTCGGGCTCTAATTGTAGTGGCAATTTTTTGCTAATTTTTTATTTTTTTGAAAAAAAACCCAAACAAACAAAAAAACAACCTGTCATTCAATTTTTTTTTTTTTAGTTGGAAAGTCGGCTGAGAGGATGGCTTTCTTTCTCTAGAAATTTCGACGACCTTTTTTTTTTTTCCTAAGAGATCCTTTTATCCCCCCCCCCCCCCCACACACACCACCATCACCAAAAAAATCTTATATACCGCCCCTGTAATAATTCAAATACAGTAGGTGTTGTAATTTAAGCTTACTTTTCCATGACGGAATGTGTTATTATGCCGAGGCTAAATTGTTAAAATAATTTTATAGTGTTCCAACGACTATTTCTATTTCTAGCTTTTATTTCCATGTTTACGATTCCTGCTTTATAGCAGAAATCAGAAGCAATTTCCAGTCGTTTCAGCAATTTTAAAGGGTCGATTCAAATTTTATAAAAAAAATGTGAATATTGACGAACATTGATTAAGATTTAATTGGAAAAAACAAAATGGAAGAGCAATACTAATATGCTTTCTTAATAATATCGCCCCCCCCCACCGTATTATTCCATACTTGAAGTAAGAAATGCATAGTTTGAATTAACATTTTAGGATTGTTTTAGTTTGTTTTAAAAACGTCCCTCTTGAATTATTTGGCTAATGGTAAGTGTATGTCTTTTTCTTTTTTCTTTTCCGGTTAATGTTTATTAAGATACAAATAAATTGTATCTAAATTGAGGAATAACAGGGTGTCTACAGTATCAGGGAAACCGGGAATTATCAGGGAATTTTGCAATTATTACTTAAAATCGGGGAATTTTTTGGTTGAACAGATCGGGTTTTTTTTTTTTTATTTTTTTTTTTTTGGTTGAACAGATTGGTTTTTTTTTTTTTTTATTTTTTTGGTTGAACATATCAGGGAATTATCAGGGAATTTTAAAAGAAATTGTTCATGAAATCAGGGAAAAGTCAGGGAATTTTTTTATTCAGATTTTGTAGACACCCTGAATAATAATTATGCTTCAACAGTTTCTCCCTTATAATATTATAATCGAAATTACTTAATTTAATAAAAGCTGCAAAGATTAATAATATGATCGTCAATTCTCTGGTTTAAAAAAAAAATGGTTTGACAACTTAATTTTACGGATAATATATTTTGAGCATTTTTTTTGAGCAAAAAAATGAAACCTTAAAACTAATTAATGTCAATAATGTATTCTGAAGCCTAGTTTTTTCACCGTAGTAAACAAAAAAAAAAAAAAAATGATATTACCATTTTGAATATGTCTACTATACATTAGATGAAAATTAAAATGATATTTTTTGTTTGTATCATCTAAGGCCAAAAAAAAAAAATAGGTAAAATTGTGATTAAAAATAAATTTGTTTCTTTATACGTAAAATATTGATATTTACGCCTTCGCTTTTAAATTTTGCTCTCTTTTCCCTTCTTCTTTCTTATCAGTAATTTTTGTTTTTTCTTAACGTCTTATACTACTTTTGTCTTCGTAAATCCCTTTAATCTAAAGGCACTAAACGTAAAAAGCTTAAATCGAAGACTGGTTGTAGAATCTTCTATTGTTAAGTGGATTAACTAAAAAAAAGTCCATTGTTGTCTTGTGAGTCGAGGTCAGTGGACTGGAACTTATTTTATTTCTTTTTTCCCCTTTTGCGTTTAGTATTTCTGTTGTCGATCTGATTATTTCTCGTATGAATAGCTTACGAAATTGTTTAAAATCTGTCTGAGTCGGAAGTGTTATTCAATTTGATAATTCTGGGACAGATAGAGGCATCACTTGATACCAAACAATTAGTTTATTTACTCTCAGAACTTTAAATGTTATGATGTAGATATTTTTTTAGGATTATTGTTTTTTTCTAAATAATTTTATGTTTCTAATTTTTTGCTTTACTTGAATTTATCTGATGACCTAAACATATAAACCTTGTCTTAATTGAACTGAGTTTTATCATTTTTCATTATTTTATTATTTCTTTTATTAAAATAATTCCATGAATTTGAAGCTGAAATACTTCCGAATCGTGTTAAAGTTATCTCCTCATATTGTAATGTTTTATTTAAAGTTATTTTTTTTTTTTCCCTTGCTGAAATTTTTTTCGGAATAATTACCGGATTTATTTATCTCCTACGGGATCCTTGCTTCAAGTTTTATTTTCTATTAACTGATTTTTATATAATATGACATACGCTAATGCTAATTTGCTAACCGGTATGACCGTAGTTTTACTTTGCCGGAAGTAGGCGGATTCCTATTAGACTACCACTACACTTTGAAATCCTGTCCCCCATTGTTACGCCATTGCTGTAGGTCAGCGGTTTCTAGTCTTTTTTGATTCGCGAACCCCATTCATACTTTTTATTTTTATCCTTTACTCAGCAAATCATGACTCATGCTGGCTATGCAAGAGCGGAAGACCTGAAACGCTATTAAAAAATAACCACATTATATCATTATATTTCCAGCTTATTTTATGTAATTTTACGCAGACGTCATTGTAGAACTTTCTAACTTTCTGAACATCGTGAACTATAAGATGAGAAACACTGTTTTAGAACCTCTAAGGATATAGCCTTTTAGATATTATATAAGGTCAGGGATAACACCTCACTAAAGCAACCCAAATTCAACAGAAAAATGATGTGCACTTTATTGCTCCGCAATGCGAAGTTGGCACCTGCGAATTGGCTTGGGACATTGAACGAAGTAGATTCCCTTTAACGGAGTGCGTTTAAATAAATGATTGTTTTTCGAACCGCCAACGAATTATTTAGTTCTGCGAAAAGGAATGACTTAGCAGTGTTTTTGACTGCCTTGTGAGAGCAATGAGCCTAAGGCTGAAAATGTTTAACCATAAATTAAGCAATACCAACCAATAAAGGCAGTGCTTACCTTTGAATCAAAGTAAAGTAATTTTTTTGGAAGCTTTCATTTGCAGAATACTGTGCTTTCAGTCATTAATTCCACTTTGCTAAAACTATCTCTTTATTATTTAGTTTCTTCCCAAGATTTATTTTATTTATTTATTTATTCATTTTTTTTTTCTTAATGTTATTCTGTATTTCATTAATTCAGCCCCAAAAAATAAGATATTATATATAAAGATGATTTTATAAAATGTTCTTGAAAGTATTGTCAGCTTTAAAAGTTTAAGGAAAAGGAATAGACTTAGGTGCTTCTGTCTTCTTTCTGTGATTGTCTCTTTCTCTGCCTCCTGATGACGTATCTTAAGCCATTGGTTTATCGGTTACAGTGTACACTTCGTCCCTTCATTAGGCTGCTGCCACTGTCTCTTGTTTCAGTTTGAATTATTATAATCAAATGGGAAACAAAAACATGTAAAAAATTTTGTTTGTAATAAAAGATGTAATAAACTACAGAATAAGTTACATCGCTTGACTCTGTTTGCTTTTGTAAATGATTTTCTTGTTAATCAAAATTTTTCTGTCGTACCCTCCTTCCTTTATCAGTAAAATTTATTTAACATGCAAACTTTACCTAATGCTTTGTTTTTAAGAAATATAAAATTTTCTTTAATTTTTTTTTTTAATATGATAAATTTGGCTCGAGGTTTTGATAATTGAAAATTAACTATTTACATAAACTAATAATTCAGAAAACATTTCTTATATTTCGTTGTAGTTTCCTCTAATTTCAGATTTACCGAAATAAAATGATACAGATTTCCTCTCAGTCCTTGAGCGAATGATGTCAACATTATTTATGTTTAGAAAAGCAGAACAGAGGACACTTAAGACGGAAGCAATTGTAGAAACCACATTGAAAAGATTACAATGAAAGATGAGTGCTAGCCACTTGAAAGATAACTTCCTTATGTAAGTCTTCAGTAGCAGATAATTAAAACAAACTTGAAATGCAGTCGTAACTCTGCTTGCAGTGTATCTTTTTTTTTGAACAGTCTGAGTGAAAATAAACATTTCAATTTGATGTATAAGACAAGGAAATAACCTTTGCAAAACTTTAGTTCGTGAACTGTTTTAGGAAAAAGAAAAAAGAAAGAAGTTTTAACTTTTTTTTCCCGCTCGTTGCTGAGGGTAATCAGTTTCACGTTGCATTTTTTTTTTATTACAATTCATTGAAGAAAGTCGAGAAAGTTCTTGGGGGGAAAAAAATCTTCAAGAACAGTTTTGCAGGAAAACTCGAAGTGGTTTTGCAACTTCTCTTTTAACAATGCGCGAATAAATTGGAATGAAATTAAATATAACATTTAGCAAAAACGGAGTAACTTACTTTGAATAGATTCAGCATTACTCGAATCCTTTAACGTGCCCTGAAATTTGATCGGGTGCGAGGTTATGAATAATTTTTGGATCCAACCAACCAAAAAAAGAGAGAAAATGGTGGAAAATTGCTGGATTTTTTTCCTTTTTTAAATTTTTCCGGATATAAAGGGGAGGGATATTTATAACCCCTTCTAAGCCCATCTCCTTGCCACGCCAGTGCTGAAATCTATCATAGATAAGTTAAAAAAGTACAGTTATTGTACAGGTTTTATACTTGATACTTTTAACTAAGCTCTACGGTTTACAGAAATGAAATAAATATTGAAAAATAATTGATCGATTTCGCCAATTTTGACAGCCATATTGATGCTTATTTTCAAAAAATTCATATTCTATAAATATGAAATTTATAGAAATAACTAATAAAAGTTAAAAATAACTTATCCATATTAAATTAAAAAAAAAATAATGCTGAGTAAATTTGTAACGACGATACTTGTTTGTATTCTTTGGATTTCTACTTTGTCCAGAATATGTAGTTTGGCTATAGTAATATAGCTTTAAAAGCAAAGGAGATTTATTAAGGCCAGCGATTATAGCAGATACAAGCTTTAAAAAAAAAAAAAACAACAACAAAAAAAAAACATGCTTCATCAGTTACAAACCGGAATAATGGACTTATTTATTTATTTATTTATTTATTTATTTATTTATTTATTCTACAAACATTGTTAGACTAAATCAGGACACAGGTCACAGAAATAATTTATCTATTTATTGTGAAGTGAATGCATCACATACATATCTTCTTGAAGATGGAATAAGAAAACAAGATAATGAAAATTCAGATGAAATGCTTTTGATTAGATCGGTATGCACGTAGTTGTTTTCTCTAAAAATGAAATCTTTTGTTTGGCATTCCGTTTTCTTTTTTTCTTCAGACAAAATTGCTATGCGAAAATTATAAATTACCATAAATAATCCTAAGGCAGTCTGTTTATTACTCTTTTAGATTCTTTTAAATTTTTGTTGAGAAAATTGCCGTAGAAGGTGAATGATCTTCAGCATAGTTTTTTTTTTTTTTTTTTTTTTTAACCGAGGACCCCTGGCGGTGGGTTTTATTGTAGGGATTTTCTCAATTATTGGTATCTTCCATAAGTTGCTATTTACTTCTGTGTGTTGATATTTTTACGAAGCAGTGATTTTCAATTGTCTTCTTCTGCCCCCGCACCCCTTTGATTCATCCTTATCAAAAGCAAACAAACAAACTCATCTCTGAAAATGATAGTCTTGTTTTTAGATTTCATTTTGTCCTAAAATTATCATTACAATAATAACTTATAATTTTTACCATGAAAATTGTTTTTGTACAATTTTGTCAGATCGTTTAAAAAATTAGTTATTTTTTTTTTTTTTTATAATTTACAAACATTTATTTATTTTAATAAAATATACTTACTTTCTCATTCTCCTTACATATTTATTTACCTAATTACATTCTCCTTTTCACATTTCAAATTTATTACATATTTTATTGTAATCATTATCTTCTATCTAATTTATAGAAAACCTTTATTTATTTTATTTGGTTAAAAATATCGCATTAATGCTGACACTTTTTCTGCTTAATTTTAATTTTCGATGATTTTTTTTTTTTTTTTTTTTTTTAAAATTCTGGAGTTTGGTGTATCTTTGTTTCTTAAGCACCAGGACATTTTCCTAAATTCGTTTATTCGTGTACAGCCTATTTTAATTCGTATATTACCGAAGCTACCATCCATCAGATTCAGGATTTTTTTTTTTCCCATCTGCTAGGCTACTTTGCTTCCTGTCATCGAAATGAAGAATACAATTGAATATTTTTTCCATGACGATTGATTTATTTTTCTTAAGGCATGAGATGGCAAAGTTTTGAAGGGGGGGGGGGGGAGAGAAAGTTTCAACATATGAAGACTGTTCATGGTCAGGAATTAGATAAGATCAGAATCCAAGGAAAAATTATAAAAAATTATTAATAGCAAAAAATTGAAGGCGAAACTGAAATGAAATTGCAAAATTTTTTATTCATATTAAACAATTTGTTTTGTATTCCCAGGACGAGCTTCAATCTGCAGATAAACTCATTATGCAACAGGAGACTTTGTTATCTAGAACTTAAGT
The DNA here is from genome assembly GCA_023159025.1 of Thereuonema tuberculata. NCBI lineage: Eukaryota > Metazoa > Arthropoda > Chilopoda > Scutigeromorpha > Scutigeridae > Thereuonema > Thereuonema tuberculata. The sequence goes on from JAFIDM010009631.1 coordinate 158,224,897, forward strand.
ACAATAATTAAAACAAACAAACAACAACTTATCGGTTGTTGCTAAATCGGTGACAGTCTTCACTACCCTACTAAAAGTTTAGTCTTTTACTGCAGGTATTGGGTAATCATTGCTGACGATGAGTACAAATCCGAAACAGCTTTCTCAAGCATGATCTAGAATCTATTTATTTCTTTTACTACAAGTCAGAAACTTGACTATCTTCTCGCATCATTTTTTATTTCTTTTGATTTTTCTTCTTAATTTCTTTGTTTCACTTAATTCCTTCGATCACGAAAAATTCTGACAGTGATGATTTAAAATGAAAATAATTCCCATATTTACTTTCTGGGTTTGTCTTGTTAAAACAAACAAACCTAATTTAATTTAATTTTGGTTGAAATTAATGACTAATATGATCAAATTCTAATAAAGTGAAGGCTGCACCTGAGTAAACAAAAGGTTCTCGCACCCTGTCCTATCATGTTGGGAATCTGGGACAGCTGTTTCAGCCTTATTAAGCTTCTTCAGCCAGATATACCCTTAAAACCTTTTGTTTACTGAGGTGCAGCCTTGTATTTCTTCACTTTATTATATATATCTCTGCACGTTAAACTTTAAAAAAAAAAAAAAAAAAAAAAAATCAAATTATGTTTCGAATTTCTCTTTTGTTATGTTAATTCTACTTGTTTCCTTTTTATATTCAAAATAACAAGAATCGGCGTAAAGGATAAAATAAAAAATTCTCCACTCAGTTTTTCAAGTAGCTATATTTTGTTTTTAGGGAAATGAAATAGTTTCATAGGTGTAATGATAATCGAAAATCTTTCGGCCACAGATAAGTTTCTATTGATTTGCTTTGATCCAAATGTTTATCTTTTGCTGTCTTAGCTTTAATGTCATTAATATTACAAATGAGACTCCAGTCAAGTAAGAATTTTGGAGTGGTCCAAGTGGACGCAGTTATGGAGTCTTATCTTCAGGGAAGCTTTCGGTCTCCATGACGGTGTCTGAAAGCTTGGACCACTCCAAAATTCTTACTTGGCTGGAAACCAGAGAAGAATTCTTTAATATTAGAAGTTGTAAATATCTTGGCAAATTGACTACTAAATGTCTCCTATATTAAAAAGTTCCCATTTGAAGACACAGCATCACAGAAATTTTTTATTTCTATCTACCAAATTCGAGTACGAAGTACAACTTTAGGATGATTTCCTTTTATTCTTAGCAGCAGTGATTAATAAAAAAAATATTTAAAAAGAGTAAAAAGTTATTTTGAAAGGAATTGAAAAAAGTAGGATGTTCCAATTTAGCTTTTGTTTCTTGAAATTGCACTGACATTATGGCACCAGCTCATTATAATTTTGAATATCATCATTAGTACAAAATTTAGCTTATTCATTGCATTTTTTTTTTTCATCTTTAAAACTGTTACTTTGCAAGCAATTAGAGAATGCAAGTTTTGTAATCTTTTGCGAACGCGGATATAGAAAGCACCGAAAGTTTGCGTCACTGGGATCCATTTCAGTGCTAATTTGCTGGTGAATTTGATGATTCTGGATGTCGGCTAAATCGTTTTTAGTTGTGGCCGTGTATTTCTGCCTGAATTAGCCCATATTTTTGGGATGACTGAGTGCACTGATTGTTATTGATATTGATTTTCAACCAAACTGTCTTCTTTAAGTCTCGACTGATGATTTGATCAATAAATGGCAAATCGAGACCAGAAAAATCAAGGTGTTTGCACTATTTCTGTTGTCAAAGTCTAAAAACAGGAAATAGAAATATCCAATTAATTTATTTGAAATTAACTGTAAATTTAGTTTGATTAATTGACCAAAAAAAAAAGTTGTTGAAGTAATTTTAAACACTCCTAAAGTTTTCGGAAGGTTTGTAAATACGTTTCAAGTTATAAAACGCGTGAAGTAAATAAAAATGAAAATAAATAAAATAATGACCAAAATTTTTAGCTAATATGAAGATGTAATGATGTTTAATGTTCGCATATGAATCTATGAAAAAACAAAACAAAACATAGACGAGTTAGTTTAAATCAAAACATGCCTAATGATAGTTTCCAAGGCTACAATTGACTGCCGCGAAGGTCATCCCCATTGCAAATACTTTCACTTTATTTTCTTTTTTCTTCTTTGCTCCTTCAAGATGCAGATGAAGAGAATGCTTATTTCTCGAATTGCTGATGACCGCTCAAGTTGCAAACCTACTTTGAACCTTCATTTTTATATTACTGGATAGGCTTAACTATCAAATATCTTAACTACTTTACTATGCATCGAGGAAAAAAAACAAAAAAAACAAAGTTGAACAAAAAGTTTGATATTTGATTTTAGTCCATAAATGCGGATTGTGGGACCCAAAACCAGCATTACCCGACGACAATAAATGAACAGCTACTTAACTAAAGGAACTGAAAATTTAGACTATTCATTGTCTGTTTGAGCAATTATTTTTGGTCTTCCCATGAATTTATTTTAAATTTGTTTTTATCTGAACATTTCTAATTATATTCATGTTTGATAGCTTAGATATTTCTCAGTGATTTGCGAATCATAATGCAAAGTTCGTTTAATCTTTCACAGAATGGACGAGAAGAACTGTAAATAAAACATTGGTCGGAATCTTATTTTCATCACAATTTAATAAATGGAATCATATATATAATATTTATATTTTATATATTTTATATAATCCATTTTGCCATTGGTAAAGAGCATTATCATGTAGCTTTCTACTACTTACACTATTACGTATCCATCCTGGCTTATCAACTTGAAATGAAAATGAAAGTTGAAATATTCATGGAGTTAGTCATATTTCCTTCGCTAGATACATAAAGTTTTATTAATTTTTAATATTACTGCAATTTAATAGCTGGTTGTCCTTCAGTAAGGCTTTGTCTATCATAAAGGCAGATCAGAACTAGACTATAGGCTGCTGATGACTATGTAGAGGATGTTATAGTTTCCGTAAGATACTAAGGTGTTGTTAACTTTTCTTTTTATTTCGTGTTTCTCACTGGAAGAAGCCATTAACAATTTCTTTTTTTTTTTTTTTTTTTTGACAAATATTAATTTATTAAAGGAAGGAAACTTTAACGTGTGTTTCTTATAATATAAAACATAACCACACATAAAATATGAAATAAGGTATATTTACAATAGAAATACGAGCACTTTCGAAACTCCCAACGTTTCTTTGACGAGGACGGTATTTACATCATCTTTCGATTTAAAAGTGCTCGTATTTCTATTGTAAATATACCTTATTTTATATTTTGTGTGTGGTGGCCTAATTATGTTTTATATTAATTTATTACTTCTCTCATTATTCCTGCAAGTTGAATCTTGATTGTATTAATTTGAAGTAAATACTGAGCTATATGGTTTTTCCAAAAAGTTAAATACATTAATGTGTTTATAATGAACATTCATATGATGAGCTCAAATTGGTCACTGACAGGTTTTCTTTTATATTCAGTGGTTTACTTAAAACGTTAATTTATTATAGTACATACGTTTGAATACACAACCTCTGTTTCATTAGATTTAACCTACTTTCCTAAGAAAAGTTAGGCTCGTAAAAAATATTTTTGTGTATTTTCCCCCTCAATTCCCTCCAATAACGTTTGAACGAGTGAATGAATCTTTTTGAAACTTCTCATGCATATTTTTACTGACAAGCATGTGCGTTTACAAAAACTTATTTCGTTATTTCGGAATACAGACATGATTTACAGCCCGACCATCCGATCAAAAAAAAAGAAGTTTCCTTCAAATGACGAGGGATAGGTTGAGAGGGCTTAGTCCCTATAAGTGATCGTCCAACCAAAAAAACATATTTAACAATCTCCCTACATATTGGAATTTCAGGTAGGCGACCCCTCGACTCTTTCTTGTATTCTCTGTGGAAAAATTATCATAGAAAAGCATTGGACAACCTAAGTTATTTCCAAACAGAATTTTAGCAGTGCATCGTAAACCATTTTTTTTTTTAATCCAGCTTAAATTTTCGTGTTTCGATTTGATTAAAATTAATTGGATTTAAGTAATTAAGTATTAGCAGATTTAATTAATTTTAATTAACTGATAGTTTTCGACAGATCTTATAAAATTTATAAAATAGGGACAATTTTCCTGTGTATTGCCTTCACGACTTGAATGCGATAAAATGTTTTTTGTTTTTCCAGAAACGTTTTGCTTCATATTATCAGTTCTGATTTATCTTGTACTGGTTCGACTGTATGTATAATTAAACAAGAATTCAAAAATCATATTTCAAGAATTCTAGTATTGTTTTAATAAGAATATCTATAAACTTAGCCCTTTTCTTTCTAAAACTGTTCGAGAGATATCTACCGTAGTGAATAAGATATGACGGAGGAACTTGCTGCGTGATGTTAACTTACGTCATCTAATATTTATCTTTTTCCCCCGTGGAGTGAAATTTCCAATTGATTTCCTCCTTCTGTTTCCCAACATCTCTTCCCTATGTCCGGATTTCATTTAAGGGTGCTCTGCTTAGCTGTGTAATTCTGAACGACGAATTTTAGAATCGATTCTCAGATTTTTATTGCAGTGTTAAACTAAAAACAAATAATCAACAGTCTCTCCAGGAATTTATTTTCCACGACCAAAACCTGAATCGGTGGTAAGTTATTAGGTGTCACCAAATCCGTGCCTCATCTTAGACAGCGTAACTTACCTTTTATTTTTTACCTTGCCCTGTTAGCATTTGTAATAAATTTTAAGTTCTACATATTTTTCTTTTCTGTTTTTGTAAAGGAAGCTTTTTTTATTATTATTTTATTTATTTTTATAGTGTACAGTGAACTTTACTTTTATTTAATAATGTCGATATTAACAATAAATTGAATAATAATAATAATCAATTTATTTGATATGTTGTTGTATTTTGATATTTTTTAAGTCAAAGTTTGAGTACTGTGAGACCTTATGACGCCATATGTCTTTTTAAATTAGAAGTTGTACAGAAAAATTAAACAAATATCAAGTAAAAAAATAAAAATACAGTGTTTAGAGGAATTCAAATAAATAATAATAACTTACTCCACGTTGATCTAATTTCTTACTTGATCGGGATAGCTTGACAGTCCATTTAATAAATTTACTGTAGTTCTGAAAGGAAAAATTAAAAATTCTTTGTTCTATTGTGGCCTTTACTTCAGACGGTTAAGGTTTTACGATTTGAAAATTGGAGAAAACTAAACTTTACCTACAAGTTTTTGACATATTCAAAATTTATTTTATTTCATCGATTAAAATTTATTCATGTTTTCTATATTTTCCGAACAAAATAATTTGCAAATGAAACAAACTGATTTTTTTTTTTTCGCTTGTGCTTATTCAGTGCGAAAGAGTTTTGGCTGTGTTTATGGCACATTCGATGCACCTCGTTTTGACAGTGACGTCAAGATGGACAGTTCCATTTCCTCCTTCAAGGGGGTAGAACCTAGTAACGGTTTGGGTATTCCTACAGGGGGAGAGTTCATTTGCCCGTGACCTCCCAATCAAGGACAAAGGAAACATCACTTCCGGAACGGTTTGGGACTTCTTTTTTCATGTTGTCTGCTTTGTTCGATTTCTGTCTTTCTACAGCCCCTCAATGACGAATGGACCTTAAAAATGGGATGGCAATCGTAGAAACAAAAGCACCCGCCTTGCCTTGCCTTTCTTAAACCATAAGCACTTGATCACTGATCTCAATGTAACACCAAAACATGTTTGAAAGCAGGACATTTAACTTTATTATTAAGTAAAACAAAAATTCTGACATAATTTTTTTTTTCTTAACTAATAAGAAATTTTATTTTTTACATTTTAAAATGATTTCAAAGAATCTCAGATTGATGTAAGTTAATCAACATTCTGTTACTTACACTTTCCCAAAACACAATCACAACGGCTTTTCAGGAAACTAAAGGGGGTGTAGGTCAGTGTCAGAATGACAGGAATTAGAATAATTCACTCCACGTTGATCTAATTTCTTACTTGATCGAGATAGCTTGACAAGTCCGCTTTGTTAACGAGGGGAATCTATTCTCTGACTGAAATACAAACACCCTTACACAACAATCGGTAATAAGCTCATTGAAATCCACTGTACCCACTGTTGTCTTCCTGACGCTAAAGAAAATTGAATTCATTCACGGAGAAAAGAAAATAATTGGAGGAAGATCTTGTAAAAGCAAAATCTAATATTCTTGTAATTTATGTTAGTCCTTTCACATTTGGAAACCCTAATATTACTAGAGCACTGAAACTAAATTAAGGTTAATGGCTGTTATATCGCAGTAAAGTGAGATTAAAAGTACTAAGAAACACCCACTTCGATCAAGGCATGAAGGAGCTTCCTTCTTTCTTTCTTTCTGTAAGACGAAAACCTAATTACCGAAGTTATGCAAGGAAGCTCTTCTCAATCGCCAGTGGGGCGCTTCTCTCTCTAGGTTAAATGCTCGGGTGACCTCTCTCTCCCTATCGCACAAGAAAATTGATTTTGCCTTCGGGGAAGAAGAAAAATACATCATTAGAAGAAGAGATTATAAAAACAGTTATATATATATAAAAAAAAGCTAAAGATTTCCATTATAACTAATGACTTTATTAAGTTAACTTAATGTTTAAATAAGTTTTGTCATTTGAAATTTGTTTCCATTAAAATCCTGTGGGTCCGATAAATTAAAATTGAAAAATTTTATATATTTTTTAAAAAACGTCAGATATTTCAACAACATTGGATTGAATCTATAGGATCAGTAATCGGATTAGATTGATTTTGATGAACTCTAAATAGCAGTAAATAATCAAAATACTTGCTTTCATAAAAAGGGCTTCTTAATGTGAATAGATGTTTATTAAAAGAATTAATTTAATACTTATTAATTTAAAAGGGTTTATCTCTAGACAAGGATTATAAATTGAAAGCAAAAGTGCATTTCTCTTAGCCTAATTTATTATTTGAGGAATTTTTATTTTTATTTATTTTTTTTCAAAATTTCAACCAATCAAATATACCTGATTCCCACCAGCCATCTCTCGCCCCTCAAAAAAAAAAAAAAAAGATGATCGTCGATGACCGATTAGGATGTCAAATGAAAAAGGGGAATCTTTTCAAAAGCACACCGTTCGGGATAAGGTTTATTCTAAATTTCAACAATGTGTAAGTGCACTGAAATATGTTATTAGTTTGAAAAATAAATGAACTATTGCAATAACGCAGCACTTAATTTCTAATCTAGCATTCCTGATGCTTGTTTTTAAGTTGCGCTGTTTGTTATGATTCTTTTTTTATTTTATCGATCGATAGTTAGTTTGGTCGTCTGCTGTGATTTTTCATTTTAGTGATTCTCGCATTCCGAAAATTGAATCTAAAATGTCAATATCGGAGCAAGGCTCTAATTTAGACTTTTTATTAGAGGTCGTTGGCGACTGACTGTATTTGAGACGGAATCTTGAGATCAAGGACCTGCCAATGGAGAATTGAGAGAAAATAAAATTAGAAAAACATTTTTCATTATAACTGTGTAGCAGATTAAAATGAAACTTTAATAAGCTGACGGATTTTATAAAACTTATTTTGTTTTTTGTGTTTTTGCTTTGTGTGAAACATTAATTTTCTGGAATGAATGATTGTATAAGAAAAACTATATCAATAACACTTGGTATTAATTTTATTAAAGTGAAAAAACAAAACCAAACAAACAAACAAAAAAAAAAACCCACGCAATGGTAATTTTTCTTAGAAATAAATATGACTACACTGGTATTTTAAGCTTTAAAAAAAGTTTGGTTGAAAACGTTAATAATTATTTTTATTTTTAGCATTATTTTTTTTTTTTTATATATATATAAATTAAGCAAATAACATCATCTCGTTTCAATAGATATAAATAATTATGAGAGATTTTTTTTTTTTCTCTTTAAGTAAAAGTTTATTAGGACCAATCCAACTAATCATATTTTATAATATCACAATAAAAAATTAAAATTTGAAAAATGCAAATCCTTTAAGCGCATAGATATTAAATTATTAATAGATATTTAGTATATTATAATCTTCAGGATACGACAATCCGTGCTTCAAGAATCTGAAGATAGTAAATATCTTGTACAGTTTCTTGATATATACACATTAAATTTTCTGGTTAATTTGCCGTTTTGTGACTTTTCAGCACTAAGTGTGATACTTGTATGGCATTTATAACTGAATTGCATTTCTATTTTAGTAATCGAACAGTCGTACGTTTACTTTAGGCCAGTGGCTATATTGTAGGAAACCTTATAATATCTTTAGGAATTACATAAATTGTAGGCATATTTCAGGAAGAGGCATAAAAAGCAAATGGTTTTATGGAAATTTCTATAACGAAGACTGGGTTTTTCGGGCATGCTACTTTTCAAAACTCTAAATAGACGAAGATTTGACATTTTTTGATGTGAATATTGTGTAGAGGGGAAAAAAAATATCGGAACTAATGAGGAAACGTTCGCGGTTAAGGAAGGAAATCGTTAATTTAAATTAGATTTTATTTTTCAGTATTGACACAAAAAATAATATCTCATTCAAGATTTCAAGAATAACACGTCTGGTACTGTTGAAATAAATGAAATCCCGTTCTTTCTTTTTGAAAGTGATTAATCATACTGAAAGTCCTGGCAATTCGTTTGTCATTCGTAGTTCCGCAGAGTTATCGCTAAGTTTTTCAGATTGCAGGTATATCGTCAGGTGTACATCATGTATGTCTCTGGTGTAAAGTCTGCTTAGGCCCAACTTTACCATAATTCCTTCTTCAAATTCTAGGCATGAACAATTTAACACACATCCGGAGTCAACATATGAAAGTTATTAGTAAATTTTATGATAGCGTCTATTTTTTTTTTTTTTCTTATGATGACAGTAAGTTCCTTCCGGAAGATCGAACAGCAGTGATTTCTAATATTTATTTGTAGATAAACTTTTTGTTGTATTGAATTATAAGAGTAATTTGTGCTAAATGAAAGACATTTGGATATTGAAAGACCCTCGGAATTAGAATTGCTTCTATGCTATTCTCATTATTTCTTCTGAACATTCGACTTAATTCGTCACGATCTTCAAGAACGCCATCTATGACTGTATTTCGATACTTCCTATGTATTTGATCACTTATGTAATTGAAAACTACTTCAAACAATGCTACTCAGTTGAGCACAGTGAACATTCTCTGGTAATATTCCATCTAAAGCTTCTCCTTTCCTCGATGCAATTTTTTTTTTTTTTTTTTAATTCTGTATTATTTTTCTTTTCCTATTAGTTTCTTTCTTAAATATGCATAGAAACAGATTCATTTTTAATTGTTTATAATTGAAAATTGTAATATACACTAATTGTAAAATAACCAAAGTAAATTTTTTATATAGTTGAACATTTTTATAACATGCATCTTATTTACTATAGGCTATCTGCAACAATAATAAATTAAGATTCCATAACCCATTTTGGATGACAATGTAGAAGCAGTTATTGGGCAACCATTTTTTTTTTTTTTTAGTTTTAATGATTAATTGCTGAAATTTAAAAATGTTAATTAATTTTCCTTCTTTTCAGTCCTTTTTATTACATTTATTATTCAGGGAAAAAGATAACTTGTGATGACATTTGTGATGTGCATACTTTGTCAGGGAACAAAAGACCAAATCAAAAACCAAAAAAAAAAACCCACTTAAGTTTTTGCGCATAATTAAACATCTTTAAAGATCAGTATGATAATTAGACAATTGAAGAATCCATTATCATCAGAGTAAAGCTAAATATAAGTTGGGAAATTCGTTGAAATCGAAATAAAACTTGAGAATTTGTACTTTTTGAAATACAGATTTCAGAAATGAACTTCAGTGATTTTAATCTCCATTTCAATATTATAAAAAATCTGATTAATTGGTGGGAGCTTTCTAAACAGTTTTTGTAAATAAAATTCTTGTTCATTTTTAATGATTTAATTACACTAGATCTTTATTATTTAATTTTCTGATTGTCTATAAACCACAGATAAATGCGTTTTATAATTTGATTACTTAAATTATAATTTTTGCTAAATAAAGGGTTAAATTTCCTTTATCATTAAATCAGTAAGTTTTAAGGATGATTATATGAATTTACTTAAGCCTCTGCCTGCCTTATGTCTCTTAGTTCAACTGAAATTTGAGTTAGGTATCCTTGATGAATCCCACGCCATTAACCTCTGACTTCAAACGTCTCACTTTTTTTTTTCTTTTTTCTTTCCCTTCAAATTTAAACCACGGCTTAAATTGCTAAGTCATGTTAATTGATGTCGTGTTTTCTGTTGGTTCTTTCGCATTGCGAAAGGTCAGTTAATCAAATGTGCAGCTGATACTGAAGAGTCGAGGTCATCCGCCCTTGGCTTCAGCTTTTTATTTATTTATTTATTATCTGGAGAGACATAAGTTTGTAATGTCTTCCATCTGTTTTCACTTTGTTCTTTTTTTCTTTTTCTTTTTTTTTTTTTTTGCATTGTTATATGCAGAAAGGCGAGGCTAGTTATGAATTATTTGATTTTAGGTAACATTTGTATCTTCAATTTAGTAGGGCATGTTATGTAACAAATGATTTTTACAATATAGCATAAAATGTAGCTGTAAGATTTACGGTGAAAATTGCTGAATATCATTAGTGACGTTATTATATACTGTATCTTCTCTTCAAATCTTTCATAGTCAAAAGACACCATGAGATCATGCTACAAAATGCTGCATTATAAAAATCTTCTGAGTTTTTTGGAGATACCGTATATGCTTTTGAGATATACTCGGACGTAATTTGGAATCGGAGCAACTCCAATGATTAATGTTAATGAATGAATAATTAAAAGTTTGAAACTTTCCTTTGCATGTTCAGAATACATCTGACAAAAAATAGTGGCAACAGCGACATCAGAAATACATTTTTATTAAGAAATTTCATGAAGTTAGAGAATGAATTTTGGTAACTAATGAACTCTTAAAAGCTGTACGAAGAACACTAAATCTTAGTCATTTATGTTTTGAAGCTACAGCTATACTGTACTGTCAACTTAATCTCTACTGTCGACAATATGCCAACTTACGGTCTCAGAGCTTTGTTCGGAAAAATTTAACTTATAAATTTAAAAAGGACAAAGACAGTTCAAAAACCGTCTGAAATGAATAAGTTGATATGTTTGGGATGTTTCAACGGTTAGTGGTGGGAACATTTTTGTATAAATTCCGTGAGCGTCACGTCGTCCATACGTTATGCAGTTAGGAAGATTGTAAGGGAAGCCACCATTTCCTCGTGTCGTTGATGTTGAAGTCAAGATAGTACGCGCTGTTTTCCCTAAATTCACTAGCTATCTTAAACAGTCCATTAGGAGAAGATTGCAGTTATTTAATTTTGACTCCAGTATATGGACAATGAATCTTATTTAGAAACGAGGTGGAGACCTTCTCTGCCTATGAACTATATCTTAAGGCAGAGAAGATATTTCAAAAATAATTCATAAAAAAGTCACGTTTCTGCGACTTTTATTGAATTTATTTTTATTTTCTCTTTGTAAATACAAAACTTATTTAAAAAAAAAAAAAAACCTAACAATTTTAGAAACGGAAAGTGGCATTCATTGAACCCTTAGTGATTTTTTTTTTTTTTTTTCCCCGCTTTAATAGCAACAAATTTCATTTTCAGATGTTCCATTACAGTTGTTCGCTATTTCAATAGTACATCTGTATATAATTGTGGATCTGGTTTCGTGCTTTCTATTTTTTTTTTACAGTCGTTTTCTCGCAGACCACCAGCCCGAGTTTTGCTTATTGTCTGTCGCCTGCTTATTCTATTCCGCTCAATTAATTCTCATTAACCTTCATTTGAAAACTGAAGAGGCCCGTATGAAAAGAGATACACCGAAACCATGGCTTCATTTCTACAGAAAATACCCCGGAAAGTTTGTTGGCTTATCTCACTTCTTAGAGCGTACCAGTCATTGGAGTCCGGTGCCGCGTTATTTAAAGAAAATTGTATAAAAAGATTATAAATCTAATTTATTTGGTCGAAGATGTATCACCCTGTTTACTAGAACATTTATAAAGTTGAGATACTGCTAACTTAACATAAAATAGCATCGTCATTTTTGTGTGACTGACAATAATCCTAAATAGAAACACTGATGATAGCTTTCTAGATTTATAAAGCCTAAGGAATTAGCTTATGTAACAGATACAGTTGCAGTTTCTGTGCGACAGGTGAAAATGGAGGATCCGAAGCATAGAAGTAGTTTTTGAAAGTTCCAATCAAGTTAGTGTTTTTAGAATCGAGGTAATTCTTGAGAATGACATTGCCTACTGGTGTAGATCTGCCACAGATTCAGAATTTTTTGCTTTGTTTGTTATTGATCTCTCAGAATGGCTGATGTTTTCTGTAAAGTGAAGAGAAACCTACTGAAGGAAATGTAGTAACACTGATAGTTGAAACTTTTTGTTCATGTCTGCTGAAAATAAGATCTTTGACCATTATTAATTATAACATATTACTAGTTGAGATAATATTAGTAACATTTCCATGAACTCATTCGGTTTTTTTTAACGGGAATATCTCATCAAGTGGTAAATCATTTTTCAGGAACATTTAGTGACAGCGGTAGCAGTGGAGGCAGGATTAAAAACATTGTTACGTAATTCATTTAAACCAAAATCATGTTAATCGCTTGAAACAAATAATTTAAATAGCTAACAGTCTGTTGGGGGTGGAGGGGGTGTTAGAAAATGTAAGTTTTCCTCAGCTAGACGTATCACTAAAAAACAATCAGTAAACAGTATTAAGTGGTTTAATTTAGCCTCCAGTAGAAAGCTTTTTTAACAAGAAGTGTAATTGAAAATTTAAATTTTCAGAATTTGTTATTAGTCAAATTTTGTTACAAGATCTTCAGTTGACGTGAGTTATAGTTAGCCTACATTAATTTTTTTTTAAACTTGTTTTTGTGTTGAAAGAAAGACTAGTAAGCAGAAAGTAAATTTTTACTGTATAAATTTGAAGTTAGCAGATAAAAATTCTCTAGGTGGCCCAAATCAATTGTTTAGCTTTTTTCATTGGTAAGGAGATTTTTTTTTTTTTAGATTGATTCATTACGTTTACTTTTCTATACAGAAAGTTTGTAGGTGTTTTGTTCTAACTTTATTATTTTTCCAGGTAGATCAATTGACTGTCATCTGTTTAGTTTCTCACCACAGTCTTGTTTCCTTCAGTCAACGAGGAAGTCGTATTTAATGCTTTTTAACTTCCTTTCAAAATAAAACTCAACATTAAATTCTTAACACTTTGGCACACTTTGAAAACAATCAAAACACAACCCTATTTTAATATGCATTAAGGAACTAAGAATATTGATTTAATGATCTAATTATGAAGTTTATAGGAATAGAAAATGATTTGCATTGGTTTCAAACCGAAACCTTAAATTCTGTTTTTTTTTACTTGATTTCATTTTTTCTTTTGGTTGCAAATTATTCGAAGATATGATGATTTATATGAAATTCAGTTCTTCGAAATTAACTTTTAATTTGAACTGAAGGAATATTTCTTATTTTATTTGCAATTGCAACAGTCAGGGAAGTAATTTTCTATTGATTTGAATTACTCGATTTTAAATTGTATATTAATGTTCAGTTGAAAACATGTAAAACATCGAAGATACTCGAAAACCAAATTCAGAATGCTATTTATTTTTTATGAAATTGATTTAAATAATTTTCTGGATATAAATAACTTATGGGTTAACTAATTAATTTGAAAAAAGAGGAAAGGTAGTCTATAAATTATTTCAATAAATTTTTTCTTAATGCTTTTTAATATTTGTTTGGTTTTTATTCTTGGAGTCGTTTGCCTGTTTTTCTTTCTTTCAACGCAGTTCTAAATTATAAGAAGAATTTTCATGGGTCACAAAATGGGCCTTATTGTTTGATCACCTTGAAAGTGGACTAGCTGTAAACTTAGGTTTTAATAATAACATGCTTCAATTTTAACTTAAAAGCAGAAAGCAGGTTTTTATATTAGCTTATATATTTGAGGAAATTCCAAATCCATCGGGAATTCCCAATTCTTCCCCTCGTACTCCTTTTGAGTCTTGCACTGGCTGTGTAGCTCTGGCTTAGCAGAGCCCAAAAAGCTCGAAACGGCCGTTCCAGAGTCTCTGCTCAACTCAAAAGGCATTCTTACTTGTAATTTAAAATTGCTAAAACGTAAAAATATATCTATTTACTCCTAGAATTATAAATAATTTTTAAGAAGTTCATCACTTGTCAAACTTATTTATCCATTATCCATATTCATGAATTATAAACAACGTGATTTATTTATTTCAGTACAATATTATTTCTAACAGTTTTGTTTCATTTTGTAAGCTATCATTGTCCTTTTTTAGAATCGTCAACATACTGAAGTGGTGTCAAATTCGTAGCCACTTAAAATCGCATCTACAGGATCATGTTAACTGCTGTAATAAAATTAACTACTGTAACAATACTTTTTAAACATTCTGGCGACCATCCAAGTAATGAAAAAGGTAACATTCAGCCAAGAGCAATGATCATTGTCTAGTTTAGAAATCAAGTGATATCTGAACTAAAATCTGTGCAAAGACTGGCAGCGGACCTTAACAACTATCTTCATTTTGTGCTAAAAGGTGGATGTTCAATTTTTGTTAACATTTCAAAGGCCGATTTCGACTCTGGAACTAGCAAGTTCTTACTGTAATTTTAGCTTCTTCTGTGAATTTTGATGAAATACGTAAATTACTTGCTTATTTTACAGAAGGGCTATAAATTTTAAAAATCTGTTTCGTCTTAAGGAAGCGGTAAATTATTAGAAATAAAATTACTAATTGTTGGTACTTAATTTCATTTCTTCAATGGTATTAAAATTTTAATTAAAAGGTTTCGAATACTTTTTCATTGATTGTTAAGTTACTAAGATAATGACATGAATTATCATTCGAAAATCGCTCTATATATTAAAACGGAGATAAATGGATGTAATAAAGTAACTTTGAAATTATCTTTCTCTCTCGTTTTACAATCCTACGTAGGAAAAAAGTGACATGTTTACATGAACCCTCATTCAAGTCGTTCGCTCGTTCTTTTAACACTCGACCAACTGTAACATTAGAATGGACTAAAATTATCATTCCAATTTAGTTAATTTCTTTTTTATTTTGAATGGCATCGTCTTCAAAACTCAAAATCATCAAGATTTGAAGGAGTTATCAGTGTAAAACATTTCGTGTTTCATAATGTTTCAGTCTCGTTTCTCTGGAGAGAAAATGAATTCGTGTGGAATTAAGGTATTAATATTTTCCAAGCATTAATTTGCCTTGTGCAACAAATGAAGTATTGATTTCACTGAAAACTAAATAAAAAAAAAAAAACCCAAAACTATTAAAAACTATTTTAAATATTTGTTCTTTTTCATTATCATTTAATAACTCCGTAAAAAAATAAAAGTAAGAATATGCTTAAGGAAAATATAATATTAATATTATTATTATTATTATTATTAAAAAGGCAAAAAGTATTTGGCATGAAATAGGAAAGATTTGTTTCAGCATTTTCAAAATTATAAATGCTTGAATGTTATTGTAATTCCTTTGATAAGCCCTATTACTTTAAAAAGGAAGTAGACATGAATATTTTCATATTTGAAAGATCTATGATCTAATATCTAACAATTTCCTACTTAAAAAATCCCATCACCATTAAAATATTGATATGAAATCTTACTGTTCTATATTCTTGATTATTTGTCTTTTAACTTCGAACTTTACATCAATTCATTACAAAATTATTTATTTATTATGCTTTACAATTATATTGAGGAAAAAAAAATAGTCACACTATTAAGATTCGTGTTGAGGACGTTGGCAGACCTGCTGCCACCTGCCAATTAGACAGATATACGGTGAACTTAATAGGATATTCAAGTGATAGCTCACAGAATAAATAAATAGACTACAAAGCTGTCTGTATTAAATTGCATTAATTTAAGTTTCTTTGTGTCCTCATAAATATAATTGTAATAAATTTTGGATCTTTTTGAATTATCGGGAAGACTCGTGACATAAAGTTTATTAAAAGTTTTCCTATAGTCTAGGCAATAAATCACTTTTAAAATTTTTAGCACAGGATAAGAACTTGCGAGATCGTTTTGTCCGTCTGGCAGTAATATCTTTTTAATTAATATATCTTGTTTGATTTTTTTTTTAATCTTTTAACATACTTTTGTTTTTAATTAATGATTATTGAACTTCAGTTTTGATATCGCTTAAGGGTCATGTGTTATGCTGGGCGAACACGTACCAATCTGGGACAATATTGGTCCTTTTGATTGGTACCAACCGTTTCCAGCAATAAAAAGGAACAATATTGCCTATTGGCGATTGTCGGAAAAAAAGTGCCAAGTTTAGTTGGCGAAAAATATTGCTGGTGAGCGAGCGAATCACATGAACGGATGAAATCACGTGACGCGAAGGAAGGCGGGACTTTGAAAATCGGAAAATCACTCACTCACGCCGGCCATTTTGTTTGAGAACCAAGGCTTAAAATCAGCAAAAATGGGTTGGCCCAAAACAGATAATTCAAACAACAATATTTTATCAATTGATAATGAAAGAATCTTAATTGATTTCGACAGAGGGACGGCATTTAATACTATAGCAATTCTGTACGGAAACACGCTCTCTCTAGCTCTCCCTAGTGAGCAACGCCGTAACCAGGCCAATAATCGTAAAGGAAAACCTGTGTGTTCGCGTACAATGCAAACCGCCAATATCAATAACGACCAATATTGTCCACCAATATTGCCGGAGATTGGTACGTGTTCGCCCAGCTTTACTCTTTGAAGGCCATTTTATTTACGAATGTAATACTTCTGTGTTACATCTTTAAATGATCTTGAAATCTCATGAATTCAGTTTGTGCCGATTTGTTCTGTTTGCTAATTAATTTTATCTAAGGAATTCTACTTTTTATACTTAAAGGATTAACTTTAAATCTTGGGTAACTCGTGTATAGTATACTTGTTGCAGAATCACATTAAAATTTCTCTTCCAAAGGCTGTAGGGTTACGATGAGATATTGACAAAGACAGTCAGTTGGCAATTTACTATTTCTGCTACATGCAGAAATAAATTAACAATTGTTCCGACGTTTTGCAGAAATAAATTACCTGCATAAAATTGCCTGCACAGGTGTACAAGCTCTTTAATTTGATTCGGGGGGAGAGGGAATGAAAATGGCACAGGGAATTTCAAATTTTGCTAAGGACTATCTTAGCAGCAGTACCTTACTGCTGAATTAGATACCTTCGATAAGTTTAAAGTAGCATCGCTTAAAAATTGTGGGTATAAAATTTATTTATAATTCGTAAAATCCTATAAAATCAAGCAAGAGTTTAGTTGGAAGCGCATTTAGAACTTTCATATACAGGATTGTGCTCGGGCATGAAATTCGAGATATTATTTGTACGTACTTTTCCATTCGTTCGGATATTTTCACGTTCTCGGAACTCATAGGCTTCTTTGAGAAACTTCCTTATCGCGCAGCAGATTTAGACACTGGCGAGAGATCATTATGCAACATTTGTGGTTGTTATTTTTTAGAGGTGACCAAATATCAAACTTTTAGTCAGAGATACATATCATGTACTTGCCCATATACGAAAACCAACTTCCCAAACGCATGTCTGCTCATGAATGCCAAAATGTATCAAAAAATCCCAAATTTCCTACCCATGCGGTGAAGCGGGTGGCGATAGAGATTAATTTATTAGATGAACTTTCTGTTGTTTTTGCAGAACGAGTAGCAGACTTCATTGACTGCAGTCTATGGTTTTTGGGAAGCTCATCTGGGAGTATCTTAATGGCACGAGGAGACGGGGCGCGTTATGGAGGAGAATGACAGTGACGTTAATAAGAAACTGACGTCAATCCGGATACATTTTGCAGGATAGCATAAACATAAGATTTTGATGAATTCAGACACGTTCGTTTCTTTCCATTTCCCCACCCCACCTCTCGTTCTTTGGAATTTCCGAGTTATTTTAATTCATGAATTATGCATTATGGGAAATTAGAGATATCAGAAATAAATAATTGGTTATCTGGTCTGAAGTCTGCAACAGCAATCTAATGTCAAACTATTCGTGACCTACAAGACATCATCTTATTTTTATCTTTGTTATGTTAATATAATACACAAATGAGATTTTATTTTATCACTATAAAAGATATCAGTGAAAAAAAAAAAAATACCGATTTTTCATACTGAATTTCATTGAAACTTAATATTAAATTGCTCTGGCTTATAATTTCTTTCTTTTTTTTTTTTTTTTTTTTTATAATGTTGAACTGTTAGGCCTGTATCGATATTTTGAAGTTTGTTTTTTTAGATTTTAACAACAAAAACATTATAGTTGAGTTATAACTTGAGAATATAATTTTTCAATATCCTCTTGATAAGATCGAAAAGTATTGTTGAAACTGGGATTGGATGGCCTGAATTTCCAAAGCTAGCAATAAACTTTCTGCTAACGACGCTGTAGTGGTTGTTTATGATCCTAGGCTCCCACTTGTAAGTCCAGTTTCTGCCATAATCAGTAGATTCTTTATAACTTTATTTATATAAAGTACAAAATGGAAAAATGCTTGTACACTTAAAACTTAAAAACTACTAAACCAGTTTGAAAGTGGTTTTCACCATTCGGTAGGAGGTATACCAAGGATGGTTTATGATCACATATCATCACTTAACTTTTTCACTTAAATAACTATAGTAGTTATTCATTGAAGAAAAAAAAAAAACTTCAAAAACCTCACGGAGCTTTCACGAATTAGAACAAATTATTGCTTATAAACTTTGAACCAGTCAATTAATATTGATGCGGTTTTCTGAGTTTTGTAGAGGATTGCTTTTTCAAGGTATAAATAAATCCTCTCTATACCCCCTAGGGAACAGGGATAGGAGTTTTTTTATGAATATGGATTTCACTCTTTTAATCTATTTTTATTTTCAACTCGCTATATCTTCTTACTGGATGTATAGATTTTCATGAAACTTTTTCACAGGTATGCAGAAGGGTTTTTAAGGATTTTAGCAGAGTTTGTTTCATCCATATAGGCTTAATAGGTTTTCAATAATTATGATTTATTGAGGGAGGGCCTATGGCGTCGCTCCTTTATCAAAGTAAAGAGACCTTGTGCTGTCGATTGTCGTGTTGGTGGGAACCGCGGGTTGACAGTAGTCGAAGTAACGGCTGCATGAGCATTCTCTCGCTGAACACCTACGACAAGTTCTTGATATTGTATGTTTTTAGGAAATTTCTTGCAATATTTTTCTATTTAGTCTATTTTTTTTTTTTTTTTTGCTTTGTGTAATCTCATACGTTCTAACTAAATAATTGTTAGTATAAAATGTCGATCATTGTTCATTTGGTGTGAAAAGACCTGACGTAGTTTAAATAAGAATAGGCTAACTATTTAAGCAATAAAATAACTGTTAAGTACTGGTTTACACGAGCGTTGAAAACGCAGCATTAGTTAAGCCCCCAGACATTCTTATAGGAGTGAGATAAAGGAAAATGCACCCTCGAGGACTGAGCGTTGCTAACGCTCATCAATGCCCCGTGTAGACCAGACCAGCGTTGCCAACGCCGACGAAGGCGTTAGCAACGCTTATCCTACTGGGTGGACTTTCTTTTATCTTACCCCTATAAGAACGTCTTGGAGCTAAAATAACGCGGCGCTAGCAACGCTGATATAGACCACATCTAGCGCTGCCAACGTGGCGTTTTCAACGCTCGTATAGCGTTTATTAATACATAGGAGAGGTGGTCAAGGTCTGGACTTCACGAGCATTGAAAACATGGCATCAGCAACCCCGCGGTACTAACGTTCTTACAGAACCGAGCGAAATCCTATGTATTTCTATGGAAAGTGAAGGGTGCGGTCTACATGAGCGTTTTCAACGCCAGAGAACTGGTGGTTATTTTGTTTGGTCTTTGCGATCTCCGAAAAAAAATTCTTCGTGGGGACTTATAGGTCCGTCGGATTATTTCTACAGATCCAATAAAGGAGTCAAATAACTTTTCTTCTCAAATCCTGTGATAAAAAAATTCCAAATCTCTACTACCTTAAAAAAAAAATCAAGAAAGTTTCCTTTCAAAAATCAATCAATTCGTAGAGTAAATAGTTACTTTGGTCAAATAGACCGACGGATAATCGTATTTTAGACTTAAAAGAACAAAACAGGTTTTATAGGGTTATTTGTTTTCCTCTTATTATTTACACAATAACTCAAACCTGTAAAGCCTTTGAGCATAAAAATCGCATTTATCAAATATGAAATATCTTTTTTTTACTGGGAAAAAAAAATCTATTTTTGTTTAACTTACAAACTCGACGTAAAATGCTTTGACAACAAAATTTCAAAAAACTAGAGAGCAAAGAGAGTGGATTTGGTTTCGATTGAGTTGTACCTGGAATGAAAAAAGGAGGTAAGGTGTGTCAACAATCAAGCAAAAGACAGTGGTTGAATTGAGGTTAATTCCCTAAACTGTTCAGACGGTTAAATAAATGATGTCATGTATCCTTCCACAAATGGCCTACCTTTGATTGTTGAAAATATTCGAATAATATTAGGAAGTAATTATAAAAATAAAATATGGCATTAATTTGTCTTGTGAAAAATGCAAACAAAACATGTAGACAGACTTTTGTAATGATCGTATAAAATATTCAATATCTCTATCATAAGCTTCAATTTAACTGGCACTTGCTTTGTTTATCAATGTAAAATACGTTTATTAGAAGATATTGATATAAGAAAATACAGTAAAACCCCGTTATTACGCTCGTCAAGGGACCATGACCTACAAGCGTAATAAGCGGGATAGCGCTGTAGACGGGAAATGATTTATTTGATGGGGAAAGATTTGGACACCATTTTACAGGTGTCATACTTGATTCTGCAATAGATGTAGTGCAAATATGAGCTTATTTCCTATTAAAAAAATCTTTTATTGTGGTTTGCCGTGTTTGTGTGCTACTGTTATGAATTATGACATTTTCAATGCGGTTCAGGTAATTATTAACGTCAATTGATACACTACTAGGAGCAATGCTAATATATTTTCGGAGCACATTTAGTACATACTTTACTTTTTTACGTTTGCAACAACCCTTCGCTGAATCGGTAATTGCATCCCTGTTTTTCATTATTGTTCGCAGACTGGACGAGGGAATTCCTAGAGATTCTGCGAAATCCTTCTGATTTCTGTAGAATTCTCGTCGTACTTACGGAGAATTTGCAATTTTTCACTTATAGAAAGGGATTTCCGCTTCAACATTTTGCACTACTGTATCACAGACCCGCACTTCAAAGAGTTCAAAGATTCCCTCCTACCAGGGAAAAAAAAAAAAAAATCTTTACAGTGTTACATTTCTTTTCGATACAAAATTTCCGATATAAAAAAAGCGCTACAAGCGGGATTTGAAGCGTTATAAGAGGGTAAAAGTATATAGAGATATATAGAAAATTCCAGGGACCGTACAAAAGGAGCGTAAAGAACGGGATAGTGCTATAAGCGGGAGCGTAATAACGGGGTTTTACTGTAGTGTTTCTCCTCTGATGAAACAAAAGTGTGTAATTCTTTCATTGACCTGAAGAGTGAGGTAGGAGATTTCCACCGAAGAAAGAAATCTAGCATTTAATTTTTTTTGGTTGGAGAATCATTTGTTTATAAGCCCCCCCCCCCCCCCACAATTCCAGAGAAAGAACACTACTTTCTTTTTTGGTTAAACGGCGAAGACCCCCCTCTCCCTCTCCTAAGTTTCTTGACACGTCTATGAATCCATTCTTAAATTCGAATCATATCGGCAAGAATTCTACAGTATAGTTAACATTGAGGTCATTTACACTGTAAATGCCGGCTTTGTTAAATCAAGATGTAATGCTCGTTCCCATGTTATCAGAACAGCACTATAAAAGTCATGGAAACGCGATGGGAAATCCTGTCTCACACACACTATACTCACTCGACTTACAATCTAATTTGTATTTATTTTGATCTCTGCGTCACTTTTTGAGTGGGCGGAAAAAAAAAAAAAGAAAATACAAACAGCAACAATTATTCAAAACCAATAGAATCTTTCCTAGTTATAGAGGTCAACTTTTACAAAATTTGTTGATAAATAACATTACGTGTAAAACATGAAGGAAACAACTCTTGGATTAAAAATATCCCGTCTATTTGTTAGCTTACTTTCTGAAAGCTTGTGAAATCTTTCTGGGTTTATGTGTCTTACTTTGAATCAATGAAAGGATTGTGTTTGAACTTAGCGTATAAGGACAAAACACTACCTCCTTTACATTGACTTTTTTGTTTTTTAATTTGGTGGCGAGATGAAATCATGATGCTTCCGGATTTCGTTTGTACGTAGAAAAGTCCGCCCAATGTGTCTGGAGGTAGTTGCGGCAAACTTGGATATGGGTGGGAGGTAGAATGATATCAAAGAATTACAGAGATGCGATCCAGACCAAGAGCATGTATGCAAGTTTTTCAGGCAGATAGCCAGACAATTCACATATCGAAATCATCTAATACATCGAAGTTCTCAACATATTTTGACTAGCGAACCCTTTGCAACATTAAACAACTAAATTATACCGACTAATGCGTAACGGTCTTCTTCCTTTGAGTTACATACCCTTACTAGTTGCCAATCTTTTTTGTTTATTTCCTAATAGAAGCAGTTTTCGATTCTAGTGCTTTTTTCCTGATTGTCTTTGTGCAACTGACTTTTCAATGGAATGCAGGAAACCTTTTTATCAATGTTTATTTGAGACTTCGCTGACTGACAATTAGTATTCTTCTTAGGATTTCTTACTTCCATATCTTCTAATTCAAAATTACACTGAGTGGGTGTAATGACTTCCGGTCAGGAGATTTACGTTGCAACCTTTTCAATGCATGTTTGCTAAAGTTGTCGAGACTGCGCACATTCCAACATTCAGGCTTTCTGGGATGGGAAGAGCCTTGGATGCACTCGGGAAGAGACGTAGAGGGACAGATTTTCTCGGACTCCTCTGTTGGCCCTTGCTTTCTTGAAGACGAGGTTAATGCCCAATTTCCAGCTGCACTCTGGCTCTGCGATTGAAATTGTCCATCGAAGGTTGTCACCTTATCCTCATTGACATCCACTTTGCCCTTTCCTGATTTGGATACGTCTGAGGAAAGGTTCTCCTCATTTTTAGGAACCATTGTGTTGACACTATTTCGAAGACTGCTAATTCTTTCAAATCCACAAAATCTTTGTATCGTTCTATGAATCTTCAGTAGAAATTGCTCTGAAATTTTGGAATTCGCGCTACTTCAAGCAAAACGTTAACAATTCATTTTACTCTTTAAAATTTAGATTCTGTAATCAAATCGTTTTAGGGCTACATAGCCCAGAAATGCCAGAACAGGCTTAAGAATTCTCCATAAAATTTCTTCAGTTTCCTGCGAACTTTTTCATTCAGACGTATTGCATTAATGTATGCTTTCTTTCTATTAATCACCTTAATAATGAATTTTAGATAGTACCTACTAATAAAAAACGTCCTAATAAAAAGAAAGCATTCCTCAGTGTCATTGTTAATCATCTAACAGTGATCTGCAGAAATCTGAGGCCGACTACTATATTTTTCAATCTGTTAAAAAAAATATTTTGATGGAAAACTGTTACATAATATTTACTGCGAACTCTTAAGGCAGTGTTTCTCAAACTTTGACTGCCACTGAGAGACTGCTCACCGAAAGACCGTCTGATTCCTTCCGCCAACAATAGCATATTTGTGTTAGTAGCAAACCTGTGGAAGAAAAAGTAAGATGGGCTGTGATCGTTGACTTCAAGCAGTGCAAAGAGAACATGCATTATTGCAGTCGTTTTTTTCTGCAGAGATGAAAACTTTGTTTTTCAAATCAAGTTCATTTCAACTTGAAAATTTAAGTCCTTACCTACCAGCTTATTCCATTCACGAATACCTTAGGACAGTATTTCTCAAAGTGTGATCCACCGCACTGTAAGAACTGGTCCGCAGATTAAAAATAGTAAATAAATAAATAAAATATTATTTAGTTTTATATTTTATTTATTTATTTACTATATTTAATCTGCAGACCAGCTCTTACACTGCGGTGGATCACACTTTGAGAAATACTGTCCTAAGGTATTCGTGAATGGAATAAGCTGGTAGGTAATGACTTAAATTTTCAAGTTGAAATGAACTTTTATTTGAAAAGAATCATTATTCTTTAAATAATAATATTAATAATAATAATTTGCTGTTTTATTAGGAAAGACTTACAACCAAAAAAATTAAAATATTCCAATTAGGGCCTAGCTGCCTAATTACGGCCTTTTTTTTTTTTTTTTTTCCCATTTTCTTGTATAGCGAACAATTTTTACTTAATTTTTGTCAAAATGAAATAATTTATACAAACAGTATACTTCCGAGTCTAATATAAAAATTAAAACTATTTTAATTGAATATATATTCAGTGTTTGTGTGCATTAAAGAAAATATAGAAGAAAAATATAATTTTTTCTACAGTATTTCTTACAGAAGATCTTGCTTGTTGATTTATTTATTTATTTATTTATTTATTTATTTATTTATTTTTATTTTAAAATATACAAAAAGGATTATTTTTTTTAAAGTTGTAAGTGAAAAATAAGCTCATTTATAAATCCTGTTGGTTATTTATATCAATCTAATAACTAATGATAAATGTTTTCGGTCCTTCTTATAATTTATATTTATATAAATAAAATTATAAAATTTTATAATTTATATTTTTTTCACCCCAATCAGATATTTCTATTTCCGGTTACTGCAGGTTTAATTAGCTTAGAACTACACAGAAGTAATCTGTTTAATATTCGACAGAAAGCAATTACGTCATTCGGTTACTTTATCAAATTTACCATTCTTTAAAAAAAATATGTTTTTCAGGAGAAATTTCATTTCCTGAATATACTTCAACAAATCGGTATTTAAAAGAGTTGAGGCTGTCTCCTGTGGATCATTTGCATTATTTGCGCACTAACTTCATTCCAACACGCTATTGCTTGTGATTTTTTGGTGTCAAGGAGAGACGTCAAGGGATCAAGACTTATTTTCTTGAATTTATTTTTTTTCCCCCTCGAGAAGTAGATTATTATTTAGACGTTCAATGTTATTGATTTGAATATGGAAAATAAGTTCGAAATGTCATTTCATTCTTTTAATTTCATTTCTCTCTGCCATCTTTAAATTACAGCAGGAATTACAATCGTAGGCTTCTTTCTTTCTTTTACTCTTTTTTTTTTTTTTTTTTTTTTCCTCCCCCATTTATATTTTAGAAATTTTATCACGGAGATGATACAAATATCTCAGGACTATTATTACTTCGTCAACATTCAGTTAGCGATAGGATTTGCTTTTATTGTATCATCACACTAATGAATAGGGATATAAAATAGTCATTATTATAGTGATACCCAAAAGGGGGCAGAAATACAAATTCATTTTTGTCATTTTCTGGTTTTCCTCTTCAATACAATTGAATTTAGTAAATATAGTTTTCTGTTTTTGATCTTTATGCCAACTTTGTTCTTTTAACTATTTTGCTGAGTTAGGTTAGTAATTAATCGTAAGATTGTTTTGATTTCTTCCGCTGGGTTAAGAGCCTCTTGTTTTGGTGATGCAGCACTGTCTTCTCTTTGTATCGTATAATAGTGACGGATTATTCATTACATCTCACATTAGTGCGATAAAGTCTGATCCTACAGTTAGATGTCTGGATCACCAGCTCCATGGCGATTCAGCAATTCTATGAAGATACTTTGTTTCTTTTTTGATTGTTTCAATTTCACTTTTGTTTCTGCTTAACATCCAAAACTCGTATGAAAACTTTTATGGAGTCAAACAGAGAGAGAGAGTAAGAATGGATCGTACATAGGTCTTGATTTAAAGACAGTTTTTTTTTTTTTAAACTGCTTTTGAAAAGTAAAATTGAAAAGTAAAAATTTTAAGAGTAAATTTTTCTCTCGTAACTGTCTTCCGTTAATAAACTCTTTGGTATGTGAGCATTTTTCGTCAAACTCACAGTGATGAGAAAAAAACTATGTAATTACTGTACATCTGTCCCTTCATAGAAGAAACTAGATCTTTTTCTGTTGAGACACATCAAGAAATACTTAAGAATTAGGCACCGCGATATAGTAATTCAAATTTTAATATTTATGCCAGTGTTTTGTAAGTGTTATGAGTGTAATACAACAGCTATAGATGTAGCACTAAAAACAATAACATAAATATTAAAATTTGAATTACTATATCGCGGTGCCTAATTCTTA
>JAFIDM010009631.1:158251748-158335372 GCA_023159025.1 Thereuonema tuberculata
ATGCCTTTAGAATGTGCTAGAACTGCCAGAACTCGAGAGTAACAAGGGACGTGAAAAATTTGGGAGAGGCAGATGCACATTTTGTATCTCCTCCCCCTGCTAGAGGTCAGAATAAAGAAAGAGGTGCCGAAAGCCCTCTAATTTATAAGGAAGGGGGAGTAGGCGAGGCTGGGGAATGTGATAATCTGTGTCGTCCTCATTTCCGGCAGAAAAAAAAAAGCCGCACAACCGCTATATTTGAGAAACAAAGCTATAATTTAGAGCCTGATTAACTAATTTACTCTTTTAATTCCTTTATTTTTTTTAAGTACTATACTTCTTTTTAAAGAACGTCTTGTAAAACAAGAAGTTCGAAGAATTTAAAGCCTACTTTACTTACAATATTTTTCTTTATGTGTGTGTCAGTTTTAAGTAATAAAAATGACAGAAACAATAAGCCTACGTTTATTTTCAAATTCTAATATCTGCTGAATAGAAACAGTAACAATTTCCCGTTTTCTGAAAAAAATAATTGTAGCCTATCCGATTTATTCATTTCATTGTCGAAATTTAATTAACTTTAATCACATCAAACTACGAGGGAATTATCGGATTAGTTAAAAGGATTAATATTCATTGTTAATGAGCATGAATTAATATAAATAGGACAGTTATTTAAATTCCAATGGTTTTCTATTGTATACTCAGTCCAAAGAACCGTGGCCCCTGAACGGCTAAGGGACCTTAGGGACCTTCAGGGGCCACGGTTCTTTAGACAGAGTATAATTTTTATCATCTTCTCGTTCAAATTTCTCGACAATGACTCACTTGGAAAAGATTTCCAATGTAACAGTTAGATCAGCTCTAGTATGTATAATAGCTTTCAAGAAGATTTACCCGGCAGTTCAAAACTTACAAGTTGGTGGTTGTAGGGGATGTTTGTTGATGCAAGCTTTCTGAACTACGGAGTAGCTATGGTATAGGAAATAAATGTAAATTAGATTTGTGTTGTGAAATGTGTATAATCCTTGACAGCTGAGGAATGCTTACAGTACATTGCGTTATCCAGTTGTAACCAGATAAAACCAAATTTATCAGACACTACAATAGGTTTTTGTCTTCTGTTTTTACATTAGAAACACCATGAAATTTTTCGAATTGTAACGTGGAAACATGTTTTCATAAGAATTGAACCAGTTTTAACCGGATTTTTATTAAGAAATATTTATAAAACTCTTAAATATAGACTTACTAAGAGAGATAATTGAATCCTAAATTTCGTGCGAATGACAGACAGACTTTACTAACAGCGTTGCTTATCACAATCGATAAAACTATGCAGTAACTGTAAACATGACATTGGTTGTGCATTGTGGAAAATGGCACATGATAAAGACCCCCCCCCCCCTCCATAAAATAAATAGGAACCATGAAAGGCCTACTTTAGTGTTGTTATTGGTTTTCACCAGCTCTGCCTGGCTGTTACTTTCTGCACATTTTTCTTTTTTAATTAAGATAAAAAGCCAGTTTTTTACAAACACAATTATTTGTAGTAATGTTGCTAATAAATTTGCAGTCTTTTTTTTTTTAAAAATTTATTTTCAATTGTACTTATTTTAATAATCAGACCTGGGCGCGGAACCTTGATTTCTAGACTCAACCTACAGATCTTAAATTAAAGCCAAAGCCCGACTGGAGTCTGTTTCACTGCCTCACCCTATGACCTTGACCCCAGAACACCTTTGGCAGCAGGTGAGCTTGTGAACTATCACAAAAATGTGAAGCTGTCACAAAAAGCACTGCATTTGAGCGAATACAAAAGATAGTCGTAAGAGAAGCCTACATTTCTTGCCTTCTTTCTTTCCTCCAAGCCTTTTTTTTTGTAAATGACAGCGGTGCGAATTTATTCATTGAATATAGTTTTCAAGATTTCACATTTTTCTATTTCTAAAATTTAATATGCTCAATTTAAATTATTATAGTAGTTGCTATTGTAATTAAGAGAGAAAAAGAGTTGAAGAAACTTTAGTTTTCCATTATGCATTTATTTTCTATACAGCTTCCTGATACTTAAAAGTCCTAAGATTTTCGCAATCTGTATATTCAAGGAAATACTAAATTATAAAATCCTAATAATTAGCGACATTAATTTATTAATGTTAAAAATACTTATTTATTATTGACTGGAAATTATGTTGGAAAAAATATAAGAATCCTTTTAATAAGCATCCTAAGCTTAGAACTTGAGTTGAAATTGTAAAGAATTGAGAAAGTTATTACTGTTAAAAAATTTATCAGGGTATAAAGATAGTACTCCAATCTTAAGCATATGTATCAAATAATAATAATAAAAAGGCTTAGCATAGTGATTCTCAAACTTATTGGTGTCGTATCCTTGCTCCCTCTTTTTGATTTAGTAAAAGCCCCTCCCATCTATCCTAACCAAACTCATAACAACCCGACTAATGGTATTTTTCTTTTTTTAAATTGAAGTAAATTAATACAATAACCATAGTAATTCAAAGCTTACGTATCTTAGAAAGCTGAAATTTGAATAATATATGGTTATTATTCAAAGGGATCTCGATTTTGGTGAAAAGTGGATTACTAGATGAGGGGCTTACTACTGCGTGACTCCTGCCTTTATCACGATAAATCAACAAAGAATCATCTATAAAAACTACACGTTTAATGATAACATTTATAATATCCACTGCTTTCATTTGTTTTGATACAGATTGAACCCATATAAACATTAAGTCATATTTACATGAACTCTTTCAAGAGAATTTTCGAATGAGTTTTCTTCTTTGTTTTTTTTATTAGTTACAAATAATATTTTAAAAATCTTCTGCAGTTCTTTTTCACTTAAGTAACTGAAAATTAATTCCATAGTTCCTTTTACGAATTTATTTTCTCATGAATATTACTATAATAAAGAATCATTAATTTAGGGAATATTTTTTTAATTAATAAAAAAGAAACTGAACTTATAGTGCTAATTTGAAAGCTTAATAAATTAAATAATACTAAGTGTAATAGATTAATTATGAGGTGTTGAAAGTATTTGATACTTTTTATAATTGAGAGTTTCAACATAAAAGGCAGTTGAAATAAAACTTTCGTAAAACCGATCATTCCTGGGCTCAACGAAGTAATTACTTGTTTGGGTGTGTGTTGAATTGATTGCTAACTATGGGACAAGTTTCCTGTCATCTATCGTTGGAAATTTGAGAAAGTAATAGATTCTTGATGCTTATGCCTCAACAGCTCTTCAGACGTCAGGTCTTACGAAGAGAGAGTTTTTTGGGTGCATTGTACTAAGATCCTCCCTCCATTTGTACGTTAGTACAAGTTAGCGACAACCGAATTAGGAATTTAAGAAAGATGAATAAGACTGTAAATTGAAATTCTAAATAAGCTTCATTTTTCATTTTTTGGAGCCCAAAAATAAACGATGAACTCTGTGTGTCATGGACTGTTCCTTCAAAAGTTACTCGATAAATGTCGCTAAAAAAGTTGGTGGCATCCTAGACTGCTTTGAAATTGTATAAAGATTAATTTTCCAAAAAACAAAAGTGAGTAAAGAAGTTAAAAACTGTCGAAAATAGGAGAAAAACACTTTTTGATAAAATGAAGCGTGTTAAAGCATTATTTGCAGTATTACAGAATTGAAAATATAAAGGAAGAATATAAAGGTCAATTATAAAGGAAGAATAAGTATTTGAAAGTATCTGTTTGCAATACATTTCAACGTTACAAAGCTACGACAACAAGAAACTTCTACTCAGTTTTAGGCTTATCAATAACTTCGTAACAATGCACGTTTCATCTTTAATTCCATGTAGCAATTCAGAATTATATCAGTTGAAGAAAAGGCAAAAGTGTTTTTTTTCTGTTGAACACGCCACGAACTTCTCGGGATAGCTTCTCGTGGTAATATGACACTTCAAATACAGGAGTGAAACGGCAGTGAAGTCATCATGAGGGGAAAAAAATCAAATTTGAGATTTTATAAAATACTTCTTTATTTAATTTATTTAACAATCAAAAATTGATTAAATAACTTTCCTTCCTTTTAACGAATTTGGCCAACTAGGGACCACGTAACTAGCTCAACCTGACAACGTCAAGGTGAGGCTAGTGAAATTCAAGAAAGGGGGGACGAGAATTATATCCCCGTCCAGAATAACCCTGAGATAGTAAGTCCCAGGTGGGAAACGGACGAAACACAGAAGAAGAAAGAAACAGCCATGCCACCACCGGGATTCGAACCCGGGTACTGGCGCATCGGCCACAACGGCAGCCCGCCGGCTAAACCGCACGGCCACGCCAGCACGGCGATTAAATAACTTTATTTTAAAATTTCGAAGAATATATTTCCTCTAATGCAATATATTTTATTTCTTTTCCCTCCTTTTCTTTTCATTCTTCAAATAATAGAGTAGAATTTATTCTCATCTGTAATGTATAATTGTTCCAATTCATTTCATTATAGAGATGTGATTTAAGAGGGATACTTCAAATAAATAAAACAGAGTATAAAGGCCTATAAATAAATCAATGTTGGAAAAGAAAATATACCTGTATTTTATGGCATTCTTGAAAAAATAGTGATGTAAACATCGTAATTCAGATGTATTGTGAGCAGTAAATCGATTTAAGCTTAGTTATATTGCAACAACTGATTAGATTAAACTGAGAAATTTACAAAATGCTGATTTTCATTTAAATATTACAATGTAACCTCCTCATATTTATATTCATATGATTAGATTCCAAAAGGTGCTAAAGGTTTAGTGCTAAAGGCTTCAGTTAATATGTATCGAAAGAAAAAAAGGGTTAAAACAAAAATTATAAGTCAAAATACGTACTTCAGTCTGTCCGTCCGCCAAATTGTGATCAAAGAAAAAAAAAATCGCTTTCGAAGCTGAAACTGTAATAGGTCGTAGCTTAGGTTACTGAGAGGAAGATCAGTATTGATTTTGTTATACAAAACTATAGGTGAGGAGATAGGGGCCAAAAACGGCTAACGTTGCATCACGCAATGAACAATGATTACGTTATTCTGGAAGCTACTTATCAACCATTAAAGATTCAGTTTTCTGATCTTAATATTACTGATTGTTTTCTCCTATTGTCCCAAAATCGAAGTGAGGATGTTGAGAAGAAAAACCACCATTCCTAGTGTCTCCTTAAAGCGCAGTTAGGACTATAAACACTAAATATCTAGACAAACCACAAATTCCATGGTAAATTTAAACTATTCACTGCCTTTTTGATCAACTGTTATCTTATAGCAACATTGGAATATCTTCTTTGCATCAACTCTTTCTTGTTTAACGGTGAAATGCAGGTAAACTTTCATTCAGAAATTCTAAGTATTGAAAAAAAAAAAAAAATGCAGAGATAAATATATTCATAATTCAATATTTTAATTAATTAGAGGATAATGTCATATATCCTAACTTTTCAAGAGTCTCGAGTTAGTAGAGGATTCTATTTTAGCATCCTCTGTTAGGAACCGTTCCCTATTTCGGTACAGTTTGCTTAGGAATATGAAATTACTGATTAGAATAAACGTGTTCATCACGAATAGGAATAAAACACGTTTTTGAATCGAGTCCAAGTTCTGTTAGGAGGGCGCTTAGTTTCCTCTGGTGGAGATGATACTTGGAGAATTAAATGGAATCGACGAGTTCTCCTTTATCCGCCCTTGGGTTTGCTCTCCAATTGACATCGGAAAAACATCTGTTGATTGTGGATCTTTGGTTTCACTTCATTTATCTTTTATCTTCACGCTGAATGGAAGAATATCAGGTGGCCTTGAATCACCGAAACGGTTCGATTTTACATACATAAGCAGAAATATATTTACATCGTTTAAAAAAAAAAAAAAAAAAAACCACATACACACACTCTTTACCTATGAGTCAGATCAGGTGTTGATATATTTTATGTACACAATAAAAGCTTGAAAATAGAGGAAGGCTTTTAGAAGCCAAAAAAAGTTATCTAATTTAAATATATCAAGATGAATATCTCAAGAAATATTTTGTCGTTATTACTGTTAATCGTAGTAGCCGGAATAAACAAAAGTTCGTGTATTAATTACTTTCCTGAATATAACATCCTTTTCACAACATTCTACTTTATATGTCTGAATCGTATTCTAAAATTTTACATGTACATATACTTTAATTATCATTGCATCATTTCGATTTTTGTATACTCGTAGTCTTTCAAATCCTGGATTCTTTTAGTTATAGGCTCGTAGCAAAGTTGTTGCAAGATTTCTTTTTCTTTCGATTATTATAACGTAGAATTTAAAGGTGACTTAAAATAAAAGGAAGAAAATTCGATTTATTTTTCTTGTTCAGAACTAGGCTGTCATTCAAAATCTTTGATATGATAAAACATTACATATAAATATTTGCTAATAGAAAGGATTTACAATTTTTTTTTCCTCTCTTTCTTTCTTGTTTCGTATGATGCACAAGAAATTCTGTTTGCAATTTCTGCTTCTGTTTACATGTCTCAGTTAGAAATATGGACTGAGCTAACGTCAATTGTTGCTTTTTGAATTTAGAAAAAAATAATAATAATAAAAAAATTGAGATGAGAAAATAATGTTTCCTGTACTTATAATCCTTAAACTATGGCATCATTTTATGTTAGAACAGAGTTACAACTTCTCCTTAAAATCCTTCAATTTAATCCAAGATGAAAATTTACCGATCAGATAAAGGAGAAAATCAGTTTAAAATAAGCCAGTAGTCAAAATTCAAGAACGATATTTTACAAAACTTTTACATAAGACATTTTCATCGTATTGAGGATCATTGTAAAACAAATGCTTATTTTACATCGTAAGCACTCCCAAGCAGTCATTTTGAAAAATTGCATACGTTTAATAATTAGATATCCTGTATTACTTAACTAATGAGTCTGTGTTTTTTTTGAGTTGCAATAATTGCAATGATTATTTTTTTTTTTTTATTTTTTTTTTTTTGAGGTGTCGTAAAGTGTCCAATATGCAAGAATTTTATAAGATTATACAACTGGGTGTTTCCTGAGAATAGTTAAGATGATCTCTTTAATATCTTGGAAACCGAGGGAGTGTCTTTGGCAAAATTCAAGCCAAAGAAAGATAATTTTTCGTGAACGCTACAGAGTCGGAGAGTAATGGCATACAGCAAGATACTGTCGTGCCAGACATAATATCATTAAAACGATCGAACAAATACGGAATTTCGAGGCAGTGCTACAAGCGGACTGTCGTGCGTGATAATGACGTTAAACCGTTAAATGTTAAATCAGTTTGCATGCTTGATTCCGTTTCATTATTTTCAAAGTTTTTTGAAACTTTGAAGTTAGTTGCTTAAAATTACCGCCGTCGTTATCAGATAACTGTGGGATAAATGCGTTGACACGTTTTCGAACACACCCGATAAGTCTTAACCTTTGTTCTCGTTTGATAGGACAACAACGCACCCCAGATGTTAGGTGAAATAGGTGGGTGGTTAAAATGCAACAGCCTAAATGTAAGACTGCGTCCTCCATATAGGAAGACAGTGCTTCCGTATTTATCCGATGATCCTTTTAGCCACTGTTTTATACTTTTGCCTTTTAATAATGAAGATAATATAGTTTTCTAAGGTAGAAAAACCCCCGAAATGCAAAACTTTTCTGATATTATAATGCTGTCCAAGAAAATAAATAAATAAAAATAAAAGGTTTCGTAGTTCAAATGCATAGAAAACTAGTATGGGATCACTGTGAAATTAAAATTCCTATTCTTTTTGTTTATATTTAGTATTTCAAATAAATAAATAAATAAATAAGACCTATGTTGATTTACGTGTTGATTTGTGCATATTAACTGAAGAAACGACTTTTTTTTTTTTTTTTTTTTTAATGAGGTTTCACCTGTAATATTGTGCTTAGTTACATGACTTAATATCTGGCTCTTCTTTTTCTTTTAAACGTTTAATAAATTAAATTAAAAATATAAATAAATTAAATAACATTTATTTTTAAAAATTATTAAATGGGATACTAGACTTAGATAACGATTTAATTTAATTTAAATTATCAGTTTTTTAACAAACAAACATTAAACAACAGTCAAGTGTGTAAAATAGTGTCAGACATCCACTAAAAAAACTACTTCCTTGTTAGTCAAAGTAATTTAGACATTGGTGTCGAAAAAAGAAAAGTATCCTTGCTTGTCTCTTACTTGACCAAGAAACCAATAAAAAGCCAGGTTATCATTATTATTTATTTGCAAGCTTAGTACTTATCTTATCTAAAGATGCGGTCAATGCACTTGGTAAAAAATTAAGCAAATTTGGCGGGACCGGTCTTTACAAACGATTTCTGTTATTTTGCATTGTTTTCTTTGGCTTTAAAAGGATAACAAAGTTAGTCAGACTTACATGATAGCATTTGATTGACAGAATGAATTGCTTAAGTACATATGCACACCTGCTTTAATGTCCTGCAATTTTACTTTGTTTTTGCTTATTAAATCCTTTGATTTTTTTTTTTTTAATTATCGATTATGCGCTTACATTTACATTCAGTAACTGTTTATGCTGAATTTTGGTTATTTCACATTTAAAATTAAATCGATTAAACATATATGGAATTAGAAGGAAAAAAAAAAAATCACCCATTCTATTTATTTTCCTTTTAATCCGTAAGATTGGATGATCGATTTTTTTTTTTTTTTTTCATTTCCTCATCAAATGATTGCGGTATTACTGTATCCAAGATACCTTCACGTCAGAGCGTTGCTTCGATGCCCAGAATCTAATGGGAATCAAAATAAAACTGGTCCTTATTTTCCAATTTATGAGAAAAATGAGGTCAATGGGGAATACAAGCAAACTGGTAGCAATTACAGACATTGCTTTAGAATTCTTAGAAAACTCCAAAATAGTTATAAATGGTTAAGTATATAGTAGATGCAGTCATGCGGAATTTGGTTAAAATCGTAGTTTTGAAATGGCAAATCCAGACTTGATTCAAAATGGTTTCAACACACACATACATATTTAACCTGCCTCTTAATCTCAGTAAACTCCATGCAAAATTCCATTATATCTT
Source organism: Thereuonema tuberculata (assembly GCA_023159025.1). Taxonomy (NCBI): domain Eukaryota; kingdom Metazoa; phylum Arthropoda; class Chilopoda; order Scutigeromorpha; family Scutigeridae; genus Thereuonema; species Thereuonema tuberculata. The sequence goes on from JAFIDM010009631.1 coordinate 158,260,839, forward strand.
AAAAAAGTTCCCAAATGCTTAGGCTTTGATTCAGACAGAAATTTTCGAAATAGATTAGAGATGATAAATTGTAAAAAAAAAAAAGAAAAAAAAAAAAAAAAAATTGGTGAAACAGCTTGTTTTGTAATAAACTGAATCCCTGCTCTTAAGTTATAGAAAAACAAGCTTTATGTGTATAAGTTTATCTTTGTAAATTAATTTTGTGTATGAAATATCCAATTCCTTTTGTGTTTTCACTATGTCGTTATCAAGATGTAAAAATTCTGGTATCTCGAAAATTTTGTTTACTGTAGAAATTTGTAAAATATGAATGAAGACTGGTAAAATCACGTTATCCTTTAGCTTTTCGCAAATCAGCCGCAGTAAAAATTCCAATTATCTATCGAAACACACAAATTACACGAAACGTGTAATATTTAAAAATGATACATTTCCCTAATGGGTTCCATTCCAGAACCTAAATTGATAATGTTGTAGGTCAGAAATAACTATTTACTATACAGGGTGTCCCCGGAGGAAAGCGATATTATGTGCTATTTCTAATATTTATTGTTTCAAGTGAGACATTTTTTTTTTTTTACAGTTGATAATATATTTTCAAAAATTCCACCGTCAGCATCAATACACTTTGCAATTCATGTTATAGCATGGTGTGTTGCTGAGTTTACATCTTGACTTCCTTTATGTGGACATTAACGTTCATTATGCGACCAAACAATTTGTCTCGTGAAGCTGTGCTGCATTTTTAACAACACCTGTACAATGTTACTGTCAACATTCAAAACAACCAACTGATGCTTCAGACAGTGGCGCATGAAGCAAGGACAATATTGCGCGCCAAATTCAAAATACTGTACATTTAAATGCTCTATCTTACAAACCTTTCGGAATAGAACATATGTACTTTTTTTTTCTTCTTAGAATGATCGATACTTTGACCTCCCAGAAGATTGACCTTTCCGTCTGGGACACCCTGTATAAAACTGGAACATGTTCACAGTTAATAAGACAGCTAAATGTTTAGATCTGTAACCTGTTTTTTTTATAACTAATTTTATTTTTTGTTTCTAATTCTTTCATTTAAACAATTGTAAAATTACTATACTGTAAAGTATTATTATGCTTACGTAATAAATAATAAAACAGTTTTTCTTAATTTCAACAAAAAATGCCAAAAAAATTGCATTTTGATGAATTTCAAAAATAAGATATTAAACGAGAAGATTAAGAAACAAATTTCAATTAAGGTTTTGAAATAAAAGAAAATGTTTTCATAATGATAGAAAATAACTTTGTGTTTATTTAATTAATATATTTTTCGAAATCAGAATTATCATTAATTTTTTAATGGTTTACAATCTATGATTTTGGAATCCCTGTTTGAAAAAGTCCTTAGTCTGATTCAACAAATGCCTTTGTTGAATTAAAAACTACTGTGTCAATCGATGGTTAAGTATATAATAGAAGAACCGTCGTAAGTGATCATTAATAGCATATTTCGTCAGTCGAGGACAATCTGTTCCAAACAATTAGAAAATATTGAATTAATCTATTTTTTTTTTTTTTTTTTTTTGTTAACTTTTATGTCGAAATAAAATTTACGTCGTAGATAAAATTAATTGACATGATAATTAAGCAAATCACAGTAAAATTGCGATTAAATTGAGGAACTATATCGTTCTGATTTCTAAATTTAATGAATGATACTGAACGACTACAGCTTCCATAAACCTATATTATTTATACACTGTCCGACCGGAAATGTCCGGCAAACTCGAAAGTTGAAAATCCGACATTTAGGCAGCATGATTATCGTCCAAATTCTTGTTTTGTATAAAGGTAGTATAAACTGTAAGACTAATAATCTTACAGCTTTTTTGGCCATCAAAAAAGACTTGACATAAGCTGACGCGAAAGTACGTTTGGACAATTTGGAAGTCCAGTTTGAAAACCATTTGAAAACCTGAAAATTTAAAATATGACAGTTCAAATGAGAATGCATCATATTCACCTATTCTTGATTAATTACATTTAAGCTCAAAACCAGCTAATTTTTCGAAAGATTTTGTGTTCTTCTAAATTATTTTAGCTTAAAAAAAGCTCCCATTTTTGATTCTATTAATAAAGTAATAATCTAATCATTGAATTCAACATTTCCAATACTTTCCCAATAGTTAAATTTTTTAAAAATAAAAAATAAATTGCTATGAAGCGAATTGGTTTCGAATTTTTTTACAGCTATAACAGCAGTATATTTCTTTTACTTTTTTAACTAGGAAACATCAGTATTCAGTAACAATTCTATTTCTAAAATTAGTTACACTTGTCGTTGAAAAGTGAAGACGTCTACTATTAACTAAATTTACAATAGAAAATGTGAAAATAGGAAATTTCTTAATGATATATCTAATTATTTTGATTTCAACTAACGGAATTGTTATGAAGTTTCCGAGATGAAAAAAATTAAAGAAATAAACTGCTGTTTAGCTGTAAAAGAAATTCGAAATTAATTCACTTCATATCAAATTTATGGTTTTGTATTTTTTTAAAAATTCAACTATTGGGAAATATTGAATTCAGGGAACAGATTATTAGCCTACTTTATTTATTCATAGAATCAGAAAATGGGAGCTTTTTTTAAGCTAAAATAATTTAGTAAATGTAAAAGTATTTATACGTACATATAATTCGAAAAATTAACCGGTTTTGATCTTAGATATAATTAATTCAGTTCTCGTATAAAAATCAAGAATAGGAGAATATGATGCATACATATTTAAATTGTCATATTTTAAATTTTGAGGTTTTTAGTTGTGTTTTTAACACTTAAAGAACGATTTGAATTTAGACTTCCAAATCGTCGCAACTAACTTCCGTCTAGCCTTAATTCTGAGACTGGCTCACTTTAAAAGTCCCAGGGACATCGCGAAATTCAGTGGCTTCAGTGGTTGTCCAACTAACTTCATCTGTGAGGGCAGCATTGATTGATTAAGAAGCGTTTCAATTGTATGAAGTCATTTGTCACTGCTGTTAAATCTGTAGAGCAGATAGCTTAGTTCCCTTAGAGACTTAACTGAAAGCTGTTTAGTGATGGAGTGATCAGATACTAATTGTGTTACAGACCCCAGACGCTTCTTCTGTTTTTTTCCCTGTCAGTTTAAATATAGTGTAAATACAGTACTTTCCATGCTATACAACAACGACAGTGAACTGTTGCTTCCAGCAAAAAGAAACTTAAGATTTTGTCGTAGCCATCCTAAAGGCGACATTTAAATCTCATTGATACAGTATCTGTAGTATCTCAGATTGAATACTCCAAAGTTTGTTCATAAATCGCAAAATACTAGCAAAAGCCATTTCTGGGTTTAAATCGTACATTTGGATTTGTTTTGGTTGTAATTTACATTTCAATATTTGACTATTCACTTATGGTAAAAGTGCACTTGTAGCAATTGAATCCAATATTTGAGACTGGCTGAAACTTTGGACTAGACAGTGTATCTGCATGTTTTTGACTTTTTATTGCCAGTGTCTTGCTCATAGAATACTTCATAAAATTCACATATTTGTATTTTTATGATGGAGTATCATGAATACTGACGGATGGAAAATGCAGTTTCCTCTTAGCTGTAGGCCTATACAATATATGTACGTATAAATACTTTTACATTTTTTGCTATAAAAAAAAAAAAAAAAAAAAAAAAAAAAAAAAAAAGCCTTGCATGCTATTATACTCAATTTCTTTTCTTCTATCTTTTTTTTCCGTTTCCATATCTTTGATGTACTTTGTTCTGAATGAATGAAGCATTTTGAAAGTCTCATATGACCTTCACTTACCTTACGTGATGATACGCAATTTTGTAGGGTTTATGGTTTTCAAAGTGCTTCCTCCAGTTGCGGTTGATGGTAATAATTTTAGAAGGTATCGTTTTCAAGTTAGAGAAACCTTACATTTAAACAGTGTTCAGAAAAATATAAAAAAGAATGCCTTAATTTGAAAATGAACGTTAAAAATCGAGTAAATGCCATTTGACTGGAAAAGAAATTCAGAATTCAGAAAATACATTTTCTTTTTTATTCCCTTAAATAGGAAAGCAACTTTTCATTCTTCCCAAAACAACATGATACTGCATTTTTAAAGTTTTAGCAGTCCTATAATTTTAAGGAAATGGAGTTTATTTTAATTGCCGTAATGAAATTTCTGATGAGTTATTATTATTTTCCATTAGCGAATGGCGTCCGCCTATTTATAGCCGTTGAAGCTTATTCGATGAATCTGGATATTTCACTTTCACTCAGAACAGTAGGAAGAAAGCAACCAATAACATTATTCTTTGAATCCGGATTGGAACGAAAACACACTATTAAGTCTCTTAATGTAATGACTCTTTGATAGCCATCGTAAATAAGAAACTTTCAGTGAAATTCAATGTCTTAAAATCGACTATCTATCTACCAGGAATATATAGAATGAATCATTGTAACATTAGATGGTTCTATTACCAATTGCAATTATCCTGTCAAACACAGAAATAAAATATGAATGAGTGTTAGCTAAAATTCTCTTGTATGTATAAGTGGCTTAGAAAAGTGTCTTATTAGAAACGTTTTGATGATAATAATGCGACGTTCTTAATACTGAAAATATTATCGATGCCATCTGACAAATTGAATGAAGAATTGGAAGTATTTTTTTTCTTACGATGTTCGACTTCGTTTTTGTTTTTTTTTTTGCTTCAGTTCTCTCTATATCAATTTTAATATATACAGATTGCTCTCTGTTCATCTTAATTCTGATCCATATTTATTTTTGAATTGAAATGAAGGTGATCAGAACAAACAAATCAATCGGGGATGTGACGTAATCTATTGCAAAGTGCTGATTCAGCCGGACCTATATCCCTCCTCAGAAAACGCCTGCAAGCAGGAAGTTACAGAGGGAAATATACGTACAAAGGAAGATATATACATAAAGGGTATTTTCTAACCTTTTTTTTTTTTTTAATTTTAATTAGCAGACTTTCGAAGTTAATAAAAGATCACCTTTTCCTTTGGTTATTCAGTTTTGGGAGGAGGAACACCAATAACTCTTTAACGGATAACATAAGGATGACAATTTTTCTATTACAGTCAAGTATTTGCTAGTTTTCCATTATTCCCTCATAGCTACTTTTGTTTAGCCATGCTTTCACTCAATCGCGAGTCTGTTAGGTTGTACTTATGAACGAATGTGCTTAATGTCTTAAATTTTTTTTAAAGCTCAAATTAATTGATGAAATTTATAAAGCAGATACTCCAAATCCGATGTTTTAACGGATATACAAAGCTCAAAATAAACATGCTTCGCGGAAACTCGTGAAGTTATTAACTTGAAGTGTTGGCGCGAAGCCAACACAGATCATCTCGCATGAGGTGTATTCTAAATTATGGAGTGTGATTTTTATATCTGTAGATCAAAATCTTATGTAATTGTATGTGTGAGACTTTTTATTTTTTTAATTTTTTTTTTAAGTCCTGTGATAGTGAATGGTGAGGAATCCAGTAGGAAAATGTTGATATAGAAATATTACTTCTAAAAGCTGACCTTGCTTTGGCATTCTGATTTTGGAAACTTCCTGTATGACTATTAACGTGTATTGTATGACAACTAAAAGATCTGAAGCAGCGGATTTATAGAAAAATCGTGAGAACTCAGGAAATGGTATAATGTCGATAAAATAAACACAATGCTGTATGTGCTATATGACTTGACTAATTTAATTCAAGGAATTGTTCTCTTTTATAACAATAGGGCTATACTTCATAATGGAAAGCAAGCCACTTATAGTATTGTCAATGGGTGTTAATGCAAATTAGTAGCATTAACGCCCATTGACAATACTATAAGTGGCAATACTATAATGGGACTATCAAAATTAATAAAGGATTCATAAACGGAACACTGTACCAAGAAACCTGGATTCGTTAATGTCTTTTCTGATAAACAGAAACATTTTCAACTAAAATTCTTTTATCACGATTCGTTGTGCGCTACTGTAAGCGACAACGTCCCCTAAAATATGAGAAAGATCCTGAATCCTATTCAGCTTATAAAGACCACGACGGAGCTAGTTTGGATCTTTTAGATCCCTAGATATGTCAGCGATACAGTGTCTTTTGTAGGGTTACATAGATCATATTGGATGTGAACATACAGTATGTTCAGATTTCTATACCTAATTCTGGACATATAAGTAACATACTGTTTTTTTAAAGAAAACTTTAAATACATTAACGAACTTGCTGTGTTTATATTCGCTATTAAATCATAAAATGACTATTAATATATACAGTAGAGCCCCGATTATCCGCGGAATTGGGTGGCAAGGGCTTCGTTGATAACAAAAATCGCGGATAACCCGAAAAAAGACTAAAAATGAGGTGTAAACACGAAAAAAAAATATTTCACCATTAAAAACTACGTTTTATTGTACAAAAAACATAATATGTAAAACTTTTAAAATATGTACAGTAAAGCAGAAACCTTTGCTCTACGTTTGGATCCGCACCGCGGATCATCCCCTCACGATTAATCGGGGCTCTACTGTATTAGATTTCGTCTAAGAAAATACGGATTACTGGCGTAAACTTTCTCTTTAACGTTAAGATTGTGCGATCTCAAACTATTTTATTTGGTTCAGCGTTTCTTAGAACCTATTTCAGTCGTGTATCATGTTGAAAATTCTTTATGAGTGCAATGTGCACATTTAACTTCATTGCTGACGCCGTTACTTAAGAAGATTGCATTACACTTAATTTTTATGCCCATTCGTTTGCTAAGAGCGCTTCTCCATGTCTGTCTTTCTGTCCACACGAATCAATTCGACTACTTGTTTCATTTTGATGATATTTGCTATTCAACCATTTCATAAAAATTCATCGACAAAAAACTATGTTTAGTAAAGCCCGGTATATCAGTTCGACCTTTTCACATTTAAATTTCAACTAATAACTTTAATACAAGTAGGATTTGTTTTATTAAGGGCGCCAAAATATTTGCTGTTAAGGGTACTTGTCACGAGATCGTGGAAAAGGCTTTTCAAATTAGTTGATGTTTAGATGTGTCTGGATTTTGTATCTGAATTGCAAACATGCTTGAAGTTTTACATCTACAAGGTAGTTATAATTAAAGTTGGTCTATTTAGATTATCCTGCAGCTGCAACCAATAGTCTGAGAGACACCAGAAGTTGTACGCATACTATTCAAAGGATGCGCTCAACGATTCTGCAAAAAAAAAAATAGTTACAAAATCGTCCGCTAGAAAGCGCTTTTACAGCTATATGAAGGGAAAACAAAAACAGAATGTTCAAAAAGACATTTATTTCAAATAAACGGTATCAGACGTTTGAGCGCATCCTTTGAATAGTATGTGTACAACCTTTGGTGACTCTTCGACTATTGGTTGCAGCTGCAAGATAACCTAAATAGGCCAACTTTAATTATAACCACATTGTACTTTGTCGTCATTCAAGCTATTTTTTTTTTAATTCTTTTTATAATTTGTAAATTAAATATTTGTCTAATTATTTTAAATAATTTAGTTTACGAATAAATTACATTAAATATCAATTTCCATTCCAGTTTTTCAGTTTGTTTTTCGGAATTATTTTTGTATTTTCTTTCTTTCAGTTGTATTGTAATTGCGGAGTTGGCTCAAAGATTCTCTACTTTTATCGACGTAACGGGACTCCTCTAAGGAGAGGAATATTCCTTTATTGGCAGCATGTGGTAATAAAATTTGATGAATCCATCAAATTCTGTGAATAGAGAAGAGATTATATATCGAATACGTAAGCATACGAATACTTTGAGAGCCAGTGCACAGTTGCTGGTTTCTTCAAGAAAATGACATTTAATTTCGAAAATTAAACATAAATTTCAGGATTAAATATAAAAATTATACTACTTTACAGGTAAGCAGTAGAATTTGGAGATCCTCTACATCCAAAATAATTCCTTCTGTTCAAGTTTAATTTATTAGTTTTTTTTTTTTAATAAAGCAGAATTTCCTCCATAATTAAAATATAATGAGCACATTACAAGAACTAAATTTAAAGTGCAGAAAAATTATTAAGAAAGGAAACCAAAGACTGCATATAAATAAAGGAAACACGCCTTTGAGTTTGTCAACAGAGACGTGTAATGTATAATAAACACATTTCAGGCAAACTAATTCTTCCCTCTCATTTGATCAGAGCCAAATCTACATTTCTGTTTGAGAATAAACAGTAATTAATGTTTGTTTTAATCTTTGAATTTTTAAAAACTCTTGTTATCACATCAGAGGAGCTGTTATTCCTTTAGTGCTTATTAGATTAATATCCACTGTAGCTTACCCTATTGTCTTGACCAGCACTTGATAGATCGATTGCAGAATGATATATTCTTTATTGTTAAAAATGGGGACAAAGACCCATCGACGGCATCAACACTGTATGACGAAACTTCTTAAAAATTTCCATTTTCATATCAAAATATCTCCCTTCAGATTTACATTTGATTTCACAATTAGAATTACTGGATCCGTGGGATCAAGAAAAGGAAAATGTAGTAAACAGGCATTGACTAACAGAAATCTTCTTCCTTTCCTTTCTTCCCTGGCATTGAAAAGCCTTATCTTCGCCTTTAGAAAACTAAAGGCCGAAAAATTGGTGTCTCTATGCATAACATTCAACGTAGGACAAATAGATGGACACACAGGAAGCGAAAAAAATGGGTAGAAATTTCAACAAATAGCAGTGATCCCGTATTGTTTGTTGAAATCGATTATTTATTTATTTATTTATTTATTTATTTATTTATTTATTTATTTATTTATTTATTTATCATAAAAAAGTTTTGCTTCAACGAGAAATTAATTGTGATATAGGTTGAATAATCACGCGAATTAGGAAAAAAATAATAATAAAAAAAAGAACAATTTCCTGGGTTATTTGAAAACTAGCATTGCTAGAAATGGAAACTGCTGCTGCAGTCCGAAGAAGAGACTGACGAACGTTTGGTTTTTAATAATATAAATATTAAGATTCCGAATAGAGAACTTTTATATACAGTGATTATTATTTCTTATAGTTCTGTGGTAAACTGTAAATATTTCTGTTATTCATAGTAAAAAAATATTTTTTTTAGGAAGAATTTTTCGGGCTTTATTATAGACAGTTTACGATTTGGTTTTGGAGGGAAAGTCTAAGCTAATTTTTTTCTGTAATAGACCTCCCCAATTAAGAACGCTACTGATTCTGATTAATTAATTAATTTTTTCCTGAGATAAGAAATTGAAGTTGTAACTGTTCGCAATCTGTTAGTCATGTTCTTTTACGTAACATTACTTGATAATTCGTTTTTCTGTGATGCAGATTTCATTCGTCACGACTTACAGGGTCTTCCTAACATTCAGTACCTGTGGATAATCTAAGATCATATAACTTGCTTTCATTTATGTTCTGGAAACTTATCAGGTTATTACAGAAGCTGACTGTTTTATGGGCATTGCAAATTTTTGATTTGAGCTCTTTGTGAATGATTTTGTTATGCTGTTGTTGAGAAGCTAACATTGTTGTCAATGATCACAATTCCAGAAAACAGATCCTAAACTGTAGTTCTATTAAAAAAAAGACGTGCGTAAAAGATGTTAAACAGCAGCGTTTCCCATGTGATGGTTCGCGGCATAAAGTCTGTAATGGCGGTCTTTTTTTTGGTTGGATACAGTTTCTTGATAGTTTTTTTAGACTGATGAATAAGAGAGTCGGACTAAAAATCGTGTTTCCTTTATTCAGGAAAACTCTTTTAAGGGTTCGTTTCGTTTTCTGGAATCTTCCTTAGTTTATATTTAAAAAAAATATTTTTTTTTTTCCCCTCAGTAATAGTTTTACTGACTCATAGCATAAATACTTAATATAAGCATTATTTCTTTTGTTTTTGGGATTGATTATTTTATTTACAGTTTCAGTATTTTGTTGGAAAAATCAGTATTTATTTGGCAAACCCTATCGAAACAAGTCACGTACTTTCCTCTTTCTTACTTTTTTTTTTTGCCCCTTTATTCAATAAGGGGCAAAAGAATAAGCTTAGTTAGTGCAATTAAAATAGAACAATACTTTTTCTCAGTACATTACATATTTCTCTGATGTATTTGCTTATTTAGCACTTGAAAATTGTAGGTAACTGGACAGTGTTTTCATTTCTTTTATTGTAGTAATATTCGAAAAGTTGATAAATGTAACTCGAATAGGCTTATATTCATAGTTTCGCCTTTTTATTTATGAAACACCCACGCTGCTTCTAGGTCAGGATGTGAATTGTATTTTTAAGCAGCAGGGCGATATAAATTATTTATGGGAAGTATAATCTTGAAATTAAAGAAGGACCACCCAAACCTGTCAAAGTTGAGATGTACTCGTGTACTATGACATATCGGTATAGAGGTTAACAACAATTACAGAATACTGATACCTACTATTGTTAGTGAATTTTACCGAGGGATGTTTTTGAAATTGCTTGATTTCTAATTGATAATTACTATTTCCTAAGAATCAATCAAATTATCAAACAGTGTGCATCAATTTTCAGACCAAACCCATTTTCGCTAAACCAGTGATTTTCAGAATGCGGGGAGCAGTCAGAAAGGGAGCGTAAGCGAATTTTAGGAAGACGCGGATCTTGAAGAATATTTTTCTTTCACTGATATTTGTTTGTTTGTGTGACAAGTTGATTGTTGTTTAAAAACGGATAGAATGATTTTATTGAGTTTTCAATTATTATACCAATTAATAATTATTTTTATTATCTCACTGATAATAAAAATAGCCAAAAGTTAGAGAACCTGCGCTAAACTTTTATAAATATGAAATAAGATTATTTCGTTGTGGTGTCATATTGGAATTAAAGATTTAAGATTTATTCCCGGATTTCTTTGCATTCAGATAGACACTAGAATTCGCCAACCCGTCAAATGTGGACCAGTTTCACACAATCTCTGGTGCAGATGTTAATGTTTGGGCACAAGTCTGTTAGGGAACCGTACACGATACAATCGTACATAGGCTCGTCCATTTCCGTTCGCTGCCCCATAGGCTAGGTGCAAATATATAAATATGGCAGGTTCTGCCTTATCGGCATTAGTAAAGCGATACATTCTACTCGTACAAAGTCAACGTCTCAAATGACGATGGCTCACACTGCCCAACTAATGTGCTGCAAACAGCGCCCTCTAGCACATTCGGGTGGCGTTTGCGGACGTACGTTCCACTATGATTATGGTTTTTGTTATCCTGACCACTTTTAAAGTTTGTACAGGGAATTTTGAATCAACTTGTATATATATTGAGGAAACAATAAGGCAATATTTCATCTTATAACTGGATTGTTGAAAGAATGCAATAAATAAATAATTTCATGATGCTTATAAAATCTTATTTAAGTACAGACAGTTCCGGATTTTCTAGCTGTAAAATCATTTTTCAGCTATCTTAAGAAGGATTTTCGGGGAGGAAATCTGACCCCCCCCCCGCCCATACGTACATTAAATTTAAGGCAAAATAAAAGCCTTAAATTTTAGTGTTCTTTTAGTTATTCGCTATGACTACAGCAAAAATCATATTTTTATTAGAAGGAAGCTAGCAAATTTTTGTTCGATAGCCGTTATTTGTAATTCGGGAAGAACCGGAAATTTGCTGCATAAATTATTTTTAATTTTTAGTTATCCTAAATCTTAATTTATGATTAAAACATGGAATTTCCAAGATGATCAAAATAAAACCACTACCGTATATTTCTTTCTATACTATTATAAAATCTTAGTTATGAATAATAAAAGCTCAAAATAAAACAGTAATGTCTTTAAAAAATGTTACGTACTTTTTTTCTTAACAATGCTGTATTACAGGTAAAACTTATTTCTGTTCCTGGAAAGGAATTCTTAAAACGTTTGTAGTTAAATCATAATTACTATTTTGCAAATCAATTGGTTCATTCTAGAAAATGTCAAAAACTAGACGTCAGTTATAGGTAGGTAGGTTTATACCGCTGGGGCTCACGATGGCCCATGTGGGTGCTGGGAATACCAGCAACGCTACCAACGTTTCTTTGACCTCCGCGATTGAGATGAGGACTAAACCCTCAGGAAAGAAACCCGTTACCCTAGGACCTGTCTGGAGGAGAATTGAGCGTGGGAAAATCCCAGATATCCGCCGAGGTCGGGGATCGAACCCGTCTCCAACCCGCAGTTAAGCATCTTACCACTTGCCTACTGGGCCCACTGACGTCGGTTGTACAGTTTAGTTATTAATTTACAGACTGAACTGTTGATTTGACCATTTGACAACTATGATGATTGCATTTTAAAATCAGCAATAGAAATAAACAAAGAAAAACAAATCTGTGTGATGTTGTCTATAAAAAACATGTTTCAAATGCCCCCCATTGAGTTTGATGCGTTCCTCTATGTTTGTAGACATATTACAGAATAATCGTTGCTGCATGTTCTGCATCATCTGATTGATTTTCTCTTTCAGCTGCTGCACCGTGGATGGAGGGTTTTCCCGGAACACCCACTCTTTCAGCATGCTCGACACATATGCATCCGGTGACGTTAAATCAGGAGAATGGGAAGGGTACGGAAAATCAATGAAACATGAGATCGCATTACTTATAAATGCTCTCGACGCATGTGATGCATTGCATATCCTGCTGAAAGAACTAGTCACAAAAATAAAGGATCCATGCCCTGCAAAACCTTCTAAGGTTGGCTGTGAAATGTATCAAAACCTTGGGGTGATGTAACTTTCTTGGTGAACTGTTGTCTGTTCTCTTCAATGAAATAAAGCCCAATAACCCCGTGTCCTGATACAGCGCACCACACTGTCACTTTTTCACTGTGTAACGATACTTCCTGCACCTCCTCCTGTCGCTGGAAGCCTAGGAACCTGTAGCTTCGTCTGTTTACATGACCTGACAGATGAAAGCGGGCTTTGTCGCTGAACCACATGTCAATAAAGGACGGATTGTCACATTGCAAGGATTATGATGCAATACTGATGCCTCGCAGGATTCACCGATTCTCAATTGTTCGGTACCTGAATCACGTACGAATAGACATTCAATGTTTTCAATATTTATTGAAGTGATCATCAATTCATATCTAGTTTTAAAATCTACTAACCAACCAACTAACCATTCTAGTTTTAAGGCAGTTCTCCGTTGACTTCGCCGTGTTGATTGCACAATTTAATTGTAAACACATTCATGATTGTCATTGGTGTCCGCTGTTTTCGGACGTCCAGCACGACCCTTCCCTTGGTGCAATACAGTTTCGGTGCTTCGGAATTGGCCACAACGTCCAGTGTAACAGAATTACTGGGTGCTCGTCTACTGAACCGTTCTATAAACTGCTCACAAACAAACCGTAAACTTGGACCATTTTGCCTTCCTCTTCCGTATGAGCGGAAAGAATGCTTCACTAAAAAAGACCTTTTCGGACAAAAGTACTAATACTGTTTATAGCTGCGCAGCGCTTGTGGAATATAACATATGTCAGCACCTGCGACATGACACAGGTGCAATTATATAATCACAACGTGGCATGCATTTTCAATACTTTAAATTAAATAGTCAAATTGTGACGTAACCGCCTTTGGCACAGAGGGTTATCTGTCGATTCCTCCTTTTCCAAGTAGTCCATCTCAATTAGATTATTCTCTTTTTCCTATTGAACATTATTTTTGAATTTTTGTATTAATAAAACATATCAAAAGTTTCTACTCTAGAAGTTTAAAAAAAAAAATATCACACAAAAAAAAAAAAATAAAAAAAAAAATGGTAGTCTTTACCCGACTGATATTAACTAAAAAGTTTTCATTCCATTTTGAAGATTTTGGAAACTAATTTTCTCAAAAGCAAATAAATGATTAAATATCAATCGTTATGAAATATTTTCTCTAATATTAAATTTTATTTAGAAAGTATTTTTTTTATTAATGATGATAATAAAATTTATTAGTTAACAATTAATCAGAGTTAAAAATCAAAGTTAAAAATCGGGCTGTTACATTGCTACTGATTTGCCCCTTTTTCTGAAATGGCTTTAGTTTATTATATTTCCCACATCCCAACCTCATCTTCCGACATCTTTTAAGATGACGAACCCTACTTCTAATCGTGAATTATTTAACGTAATTCAGCAAATTTTAATTCAGTTAGTTCTAGTTAAGAAAACATTCCCTTAAAGCAGTGATATCAAACTCGTGGCCTGCACATATACTTTGGAGCAACTTTACTTTGTGGCCCATCATTCAGTTCTGTTTCAAAAGTTTGTATTCTGTTTCATTAGTCAATCCAGAAAATGTGAAATTTAGTAAGAAATGAAAATATAGTCATAAGAAGAAGAAGAAGAAAAAAGGAAATAGTCTCTACTTGAAAATGATGTTTTTAAAGAATGACTAATTATAACTTTTTAGCGATTTCTCATTATTTGATGATTATTACTAGCACAAAGCCGAACCTGGAATAGAATCGCTCACTGTTAAAATCACTTCCGAAAATATGCATACATGTTAAGATTAAAAGTATTAAAAGTGACTAATGCTACGACGCTGTAGGATTATTAGAAATTAGAAATTTTTGTTTCGGTTTCAGAACTAATGATGCTTTTGCTATGGCTTTTTCCAAGTTTCTAAAAACAAATAATTCTTATAAAATTTACAGTTTTAAGTGTTGAAAATATGATTGTACTCTTCTCCATGGATTTCTATGTGGGCATTCAAAATTCCATATTTCTAGCTATTGTAGATTTTTAATAAAACTGTTCACAAAATGTGATGTAGTTGGGAATGGGGGGAGACTAGCTTCGCTCGTATAAATTATTGATTTTTCTTACGATTTTGTTATTGTTTATTCTTATTTTTGTAGTTATCTTACTTCGCTTTGTCTAGTTGCTGCTCGCGCTTAGACTGAAACGTAATTTGGCTCTCGAAAGAGTTTTTATTTCATTTAGCACTGATTTAAAATTAACATTCTTCTTTCTGTGTTAAGCATTTAAGAAATAAAAAAGATCACGATTTCGTGTATCTAAACGAGGATAGTTACTAATTACATTTTTACTACTGTCAATTTGACGGAAACCTTCAGGGGAAAAAGCAGAACTTAATCTCAGTTGGTGCGGAAAGAATTGACAAGAGAAGTCCATTAAATCATTCATTTTTGCCGAAGTTAATCTGATGAATGCCATGTTTCATTTGGATCTGTTGGGGCGGAGGGACCCAAGTCATTAATAAAGAGATTCTCAGAAAGATTGGAATTGTAAGGAAAGAAATATTTACTATGAATGAAGCTTAAGTGATGTTCGAAAAAGGATTTCATGTATTTTGTTTTTGCTATTTTGAAAATTGTAAAAATAAATGAAATATTTCAACAGTGAAAATATAAACCCCAAGGTCTGGACAATGAATAAATAAAATATTTCAACAGTCATTGTGAACATTTGAGCAACGTATTAATGTAGATGATGAAGAAATATTACACAATATTAACGCAGATTTGTTTTACTGTTTCGACTAGGAAAGAAACTACAAAGCCTCGTTTCCATCTTGATTCAAAACGTATTGAATACCATAAAAATTTTTTAGGGACTACTGAAGGTCCCTGTCTACGTTAGTAGAGCTTCCAAACCGAATTGAAGGCTGCCCGAAGGCATCTCCTGGACGAGAGGTCATTACAAGAAATATTAAAAATACGATGTAAATACTAATTTTATTCATATATCTTTTAAGCTTCTCCTCCTTTTCTTATTTTTTGTGAATGTATTCTAATTTCATATTCAGTTTGTGGTAGAAATCTTATTAACAATAAAAACCTCGAAAATGGGAGTTAAAATCCTAATTGACTGGCACCAAAGATATATCGAAAGAGGATGTATTTCCCTGGTTGCGAAAAGTTTTGGAAATGTTTTTCCTTCCCTATTCTTTAGCCAGCTTCCAGTCTTTAGGCAGGTTCGCCATGCAACGGCAATATTTTCCTTGTAACAGAGCAACAAATGAATTTTTGTCTCCTCATTTAAGTATCGACTTAATCGAGATATATATGGCAATGTATGTATAAATTTAATGTAGCTTTTTTTTACTTTTAAATAAAAAAACTTAAGCTTTATAATCTATAATTTTTGTAGATTTTTTTTTATTTTTTTTTTTTTTTTTTTAGATGAAACAATTACCACTATGATAAAGAAAAAAAATAATAAAAGTAGAATGCTTTCAAAAAAGTTAATAGTTTCAAATTTTATATTTTTTTTTTTTTGTGAAAAATATTCCGTTCCTTAAAAATTTGCAATATTTTCTGGATCCACCAGAAATTCCATTTTAAAAACTCGTTTTTCTTGGGCGGACGACTTGTATCAGGACGGCTATAAACCAATAAGTAAACATTTAAATTCTAAATGTGATTTCTTAGGAGTTTTTTTTTTTTTTCTCTTATTTAAATGTGATTCCAGTAGATCTTAAATATGAGTTATTGTAACTGAGATTTAAAAATTCGTCGAAGCGTCAATATTTTTTCATAAATCTTCAAAAGCCTTTACGTCAGACAACACTATTCAGAAGTGAGAAAAATTAAAGCTAGGAATTAGATATTTGATAATGGACTGGTGTAGCAATTAATCCCGAAACTACGCCTGTGTTTATGGCTCTGTTTTCAGAAGGATTACGGCTGGCAGAGAAAACAAATATAATCGCAATTGTTTGAACTTTGTACATGCTTCTGCATGCGGAAACAGTTCAAGCTGGATTAGCGGCCTAGCATTTTTAAGTTGTCATATCCAGTTTTCAATAAGTCTTCGTTTTATTTAAATAATTTCGTAATATTAAATCTTCAAAGCTGAAAAGCAAAATGAGACATACGATTTCGCACAAAATTGTTTGACTTTAAATTATTCAGTTTTTAGTAGATGTTCAAATAGATAATTAGTTCAGTCACTATTGGTTTTAATGTTCATTAGTGAGTTATTAGGATATTATATTGATATTTTTATACGAGTAGTTTTATGATTTCAAAAGGAAAGTTATTAAATAAATTACTCACAGTTAGGGATAAGAAACATAAAAATCTATTGAAGTTGATGGATTTTCTATTCCCTTTTTTTAATGCTTAGTGATGAATAAATATGTTACGGATATTCATGGTTTCCTGGTGCTTTTCAAAAAAGTACTAGACAAAAGATGAATTAAGTCTGAACTACTGTCCGCGATATATATGAACACCTCTTTCTGGAAGACATATGCTTGATATTAGAATATTAGAGTAAATTTTTAAGATTTCCAGAATTGACCGCCACGGATAGTTGCCATTGGGAGGTATACAGTAACAGATAAAGACTTAACTTTTTTTTGTTTAAAAAAAAAAAAATAAAAAAAATCGAAAGATTATTTTTAATTATTAAATGATTATGATTATAAAGAATCACAACGTATTAAAAAAATTATTATTGTATCGTTTTAAAAAAATAACTACATCTATTTTTGCATAAAGTTCAATTTATTTATCATTTTATTTATCTAGTATATTTTCGTTTATTCTGTAATATCTGATAATTATTTTTATGTTGTTGTTTGTGCGTGCGTGTGTTTGTGTGCGTGTTTTTTTGTTTTTTTTTTTTCATAATAAAAATAATATATAAATACAGTATAAATAGAATAACAGTCGAGTAATAATGCCCCGTGACCCAAACGTAACATGCAATTGATCAATAAAATTTTCAATAAACACGTTCCTAAATTTTAAGTTACAAAAAAAAAACCCATAATGCACAAACATAAGGATTCGCATCCTGCGCCATCATCGACGGGAATCTGGAACAGCTGTTTCTGCCTCGTGAAGTGTCATCAGCCAGAATTACCCTCTATCTTAGGCTCAGAGTGCGCTAAAAGGTTAAGATCCCACCTCTGCTCCCGGAAGTGGTAAACAAACAAGAATAAAAATAATCTGTAATAACTACAGAATTAAATCCCTTGTCCGGGACACTGCCCGGCTCAAAGGAATTTAATGTTCAACAAGTTCTTTGCTGTCAAAAATAAAGCTGGTACACCTGATTAATAACGAAGAATTTTTTATATACTGAAGAAACAATAGGCACGATCTGGTTTCAACTTGTCTGTCACCACCTCTGCAGCCCAAACTCAAAGCCGGACTAAAAGTATGAACCGTATCTTATTGGAACCCTTTTGACTTGTAGAGGTGGAGAAACATACGAGCTCTGGTCTGCAGTCACTTCTTCTCTCATAGAAAGTGACCGAAAATGAAACATATACGGGATGGCTGTGGTTTCGTATACACTAGGAAACCAGTTTTTTGCCTTGTTTTTGCTTTTAATGTAGCACTTAATTGGATTTTGTTATTTTCTCAATAATTTTCAGATCTTAAACAGAGTACAAAGGATTGAAATGTGTATTAAACCAATTATTTTGGCTTTCAAATACGAAAATGATTTACAGGAACCGTGAAGTTGAGTCACCCAACAGCGAAGAATGGAGTATCTGATGTTTTCTGATATAAATATTTTATCAATTTATTATTTACTGTTGAAAATAATTTTAGTGGCAGATTGTCGAAAAATTTGAATGAGAAAATTGTATTTTATTAGGAATTTCATAAGGCAAGTTCAATAGAACTGAAAACACTGGGAATTCGATGGAATCGACAATTTCTCATATAAGTATCATAAGTTTACATACCACAGTAGTTAAGCATTTTTGTACATATAATCTACCTTTCAGAGGACACATCTCGGTTTATTACGAAGGAAGAAAACTTGCATTCTCCATATAGAACTCCCATAAACAAGAAAAACCCACCAAATAGCCTGCAGACATATTTCTAATGTTATATTCTCATGTCGAAGGAAAAAAAATCTCAAAAGAACAAACGAAATATAGAAGAAATAGTAGGAGATACAAGAAACAAATGGTAATTGATTCAAGTATACGAATCAATTGGTACAGCACCGTAGGAATATCGAAGTGTCAATAGTATACATTGATTACCGTAAAACTATTAATTCAGTCCACACTTTCTATACAGAATTAATCCAAATTAATTAATTTCTTGAAGTTATAACAAGACAGGAAACATTTATACAGCTTTTGATGCGAATTACTGTGTTATTTACAGAATCCCAATAAAAAGTATATATTATGTGAAGTGTTCGATGATTCTGTTTACCATTAACCCTCTTTCAGAGACACTGAATGCAGTATGTCGCATTAACTACATGTGAATGATTTGACAACTGGTATATATTTCTGCTTCCTTTTTAATTATCACTAAAAAAAATACCCACTGATATTAATATGGAATTTGGGTAGGAGCAAAATGCTAAGTATTTAGAAAGGAAATACCCTTGCTCACAAATCTCCCTACTGGCGAATACCAAAAATATAGTCATTGGAGCCAGAAGAATTACATAGATATATAGGGTTCAAAGATCAAAAGTAAAGCAACGAAAACTTATGAAATATATCTCTTAACTTTTTAATATTATCAATTGGACAGTAATGGATCATGAAGCAATAGAAACTAAAACA
The DNA here is from genome assembly GCA_023159025.1 of Thereuonema tuberculata. Taxonomy (NCBI): domain Eukaryota; kingdom Metazoa; phylum Arthropoda; class Chilopoda; order Scutigeromorpha; family Scutigeridae; genus Thereuonema; species Thereuonema tuberculata. The sequence continues at coordinate 158,280,444 of JAFIDM010009631.1, forward strand.
GAAACAGTACATTCTATCATTCTGAGCATTATCTCAAGGCATTTAAAGTAAAGGACAATGCTACCCACAGCTAAAGGAAACCATTGCATTCGATCAAACGAACGTAAGAAGCTGATCCAAAGCCTTCAATACAAAAATCGAACTATTTCCACTATATAAAAATGTTAAGCGAATAACCACTTGCTCATACGGTTGAAAATAGAACATAAGTTTATCCAAACTTCCAAGCACCTAAAAGAATAAGATAGCAGAGAAGACAATTCATGGAAAGTTCATAAAAGCTCAATAACACAGATATGCATCGTTTAGGATATATTTCCATTATATGGAAACATATGTCCATATGTTCTCTATATGATTAATTAATTAGTACGGTACGCCCCGAAGTGCGAGCTTCGTAGCGAAGCATCCATGTTCCAGGAAGCTAGGTTCCCAATATGGCGAACCCCTAGCAGACTCCCGCAAATTTCTAGGGAAAGATACTGAGGTGGTTTCCCGTTGCCTTCCTCAGGACGCTATTATGGAATGACGTCAGACCCGAAGAGAAAGTGAAGAAGAGGCTGACAAACACAGGAAATGAAATTTGAAACATCCATGCTCTCGACCGGGATTTGAACTCGGGTATCAGCACACCGACCACACGGCAGACCGCCGGTTTAGACCGCACGACCAGGCCTCTATATGATTAGAGGCTAGTTATTTGGTGAAATTGAAGGTTTTGCAACTGCATTTCAAGATATGAATCACAGAAAGTATATTTTAGGACATAACCATTAATGTAGTTGTTTTCATGTTCCTGCATTCAAAATGAAGTTGTATTCTTGAGGGATAATGCAATCTCGGACGCAATATTTACGGAGCTACATATTAATGACTGCGTGAAATGTATCATTCCTAATAAAAAGTTTGTAATAAAGTTTTCCTATGGCCAAATAGAGGTTAGGAAGTAACTAAATATTTATTTATTTAAAGCGAAAAGCTATTATTGAAAAATGTTGTTGTTAAACATTGCTGCTTTATCCTTATATATTATTTCTCAAAGGTGTTTTTGCGTTTCCATAACTCTCTTAATACTTCATCAAAATCAATGATTGAGACATCATTTTGAAGATTACGTTCACCGCTAATGACGAAAAATAAACAAATTGTTGAAAATTAATGTTTTTGTTAAAAAACTTTATTTTAAAAACCTTTTTATAAAAATGTAGACACGCTTTAACAGAAGCGACTTATTTTTCGAAAGCGAAATAACATTTGAAATATTTCCATAGCGTCGTAAACTTCAAACATATCCTTTTTTGAATAAAAATGCAGTTTAAAATGATATTTCATCGTTTATTTAATAAGAACAGATAAAAAAATAAACAAAGATTTATATTTTAATAAAAATAAAGGATTTATTACAATAAAAAACATAAAAATTTATCACCTTCTCATATATTATTTCTCAAAGATGTTTTTTTTTTTTTTTTGTTTTTTTTTTTTTTTTATCTCCCTTAATACTTCACCAAAATCAATGATTGAGACATCATTCTGAAGATTACGTTCACTGCTAATGACGAAAAATAAACAAATTGTTTAAAATTAAAACAAATTGTTTTGTCGAACATGGTAGTGCCCTACATAATAAAAATTTGGACTTATCAGACATTTCCTTCCATTGTCTGGAAAAACGATATATAATGGACAGTAATGTGAAAGTGTTATATAAAGAATGTGATTTGAAACTAAGGAAAATCTTACAATGTAGTGTTACAAAAAACACTAAAGAGAAAAACTTCAACAGGTACGAAGGAGTTCATGTTAAGCGGCGTGAACACGATGCAGCTTTGTGCAAAGTTGTATGTGCAACTTTGCTATCTTTTCAAGCTGCTTGAGCAGAGTTGTATCCGGATTTGTATGCAGCAAAAGCTGCAAGACCCGAGAATGCAACTCCAAAAGCTGCATGTACAGCACCCAATCATAGCGCAGCGTTTGAACACGTCACGCATGACGTCACGCCCAAACAGATTTCCATCGCTTCAAATTGACGGACAGCAATTACAGAAAGAATACAAGATATTTCCGAAATTTCTTCACGCAGAAGTAAAGTTTATATGGAAATGCAATAATTTCATGCGGTGGAATTTTCCAGAGCGTGTGATAAACCTCAATATTTGCAAGTTTTCATTGCAACAAACAAAACAACAATTGCTGCCACTTTGCCAATTTCTGAACAATGCCACGGGATGTCATTGTTAGCAATTCCCACTGTAATAATAGTGGCTGTTGATCTTTGTTCATAGTGTATCGCATTATTGCCTTCCCCTATACCGAATACAGATCGGCTAATAATCGTATCGGAATATTTCTGTTTTTAACATGCTGGGCTTTACGGACGTTTTCAATCTATTTCTGTTTTGTTGGCGTTAATTGCAGTTCCTATGTTGCAGGACAGCACCGCAATTTCCGTGACGTATTGTCAACTGACGTCATTGCAATTCGTCCTCTACTTCGTGTGTTTTTCTCACGGCGGCGCCCACCAAGCTGCATCGTTTTCTCCCATACCTGTCATTCGCAACTTTTCTGCGTCCAACTTTTTCAGAGTTGTACAGCAAAAGCTGCATCGTGTTCACCCCGCTTTAACCCTTCAACTGTCTTATTAATGAGAGACTTAATCAAAATAAATAATACAAAGACAGCAACAATTGACGTTTTTAATTATTGAAAAAAAAAATATTGTTTTTAATGATTGTAATAATTAAATAATTTTATATTGATGTATTTTGTAACAACAACTAAATTACTTGATTCACGAGTTTTTTGAATTTGTTTAAGCTTCTAACCATTTTTGCTTTTGTTGTCCTTTTATATTATTACTAGACGGGTACCGTCGCTTCACTCGGAAACCCTTGCATGTATAGCATTAAAAAAAAAATAAACAAAAAATAAAACACACCCTTTATTTATTTAAATATTTAATGAGGAGATAGGAGAAGCCACGACCCCCCTCGTTGTGGGCTTTTCGCTTAATTCAGCTGTTTTGTGAATTGACTCACACACGGGGGGGGGGGGGTTGCCGCAAAAACACTTCATTTTCGCATGTATCTTCCAAACGTAGAAACGTTTGTTAATGACTGATATACCATTCGATAGAACTTTCAAATACCAACATTTTCTCAATATAATGTTCTCTTCCAACTTTTATACTTTTCGTTTAAATTGAGAGTAAGTCAAAATTTGACCCTTTAAAAGGCGCCATCTTGGAAACCAAAAACTTTTTTCGAAAGATTTTTTGTAGCATTTTGGTTGTCTTAAAAAGCTCTACATTTTATCCATTTATATGACCAATCTATCTCTTATAGTTTGATCACAAAATTGGAAAAACGTAAAGTCTTATGACAATGACAGACAGAATAACGCTTTTATATAATATAATAATGCTTGAAAAAAAGAAGACGAATTTTAGCTTCTCAAAAATTCGCAATTTGCAATATTTTTAAAATCTATTTTAAATACTAAAATGAGGTATGTGGAGTATTTGTTTAAAATTAATGTTTTCGTTAAAAAACTTTATTTTAAAAATCTTTTTCTAAAAATATAGTAGGCGCCATCTATTGACAATCTGTTCATTTATTTATTTCCACATTACGATTCGGTGACTGATCACCATGCGAATGGTCAACCTTTTTATAAAAATGGAAAAGGCGCCATCTATTGACAATGTGTTTAACTAACATGCACGACAGCTATTGGATTTGTTTATTAGTTCTCAAAGGTGGTTTTTTTGTTCGCACGGGTCCACTAGTTTTATTGAAAAAGAAATTAGAAATGACATCAGGAAATCCTAGAATTTTATAACTCAATGAGATTTTAATGCAGAACTAAGTCAATAATAATAATAATAATAATAATAATAATAATAATAAAAATAATAAAAAAGCCGGCAGTGGTGGTTCCAGTGGTTATCGGCACACTGGGTGCTATACCAAAAAACCTTGGTAAGCACTTACAACATCTAAATATTGACAAAATCTCCATCGGTCAACTCCAAAAAGCCGCACTGCTTGGATCAGCACATATTTTGCGCCGATACATTACGACATCCTAGATTCTTGGGAAGAATTCGATGCGTTTGAAGGCCAACACCAGCTAAAGAACTGGCAGCTGTGATACACATTGTTTTGTGCATAGTAATAATAATAAAAAAGGTGATGGTGGGGGAGTTAATACTTATGACGGGAAGTACGTGGAGAAGGAACTTCTAAAAGGTTGTACTTTTAACGCAGGTTCACTTCCCTGATTAAAGTTTCAAGTCTCTTATTTTTTTTTATTTTTTTTATTTCGTGTTTTCGTAGGAAAACCTTTTTTCTTAAAACTGTTTCGCGTATTTATTATTAAAAATCATTTGGTTTACATCTTCTAGTCGAAAAGAATGCCCAGCAGAAAAAAAATCAGCCTAAATATGTTATACATCTTGCCCACAATTTATGAAATGTATGGATACTTTTCGAAGGACAATTTATAATTAGCACAAATAAACAACAAGTTAACCTACTTTTTTTTTTAATTACTAAGCAATTCAATCTACCACTGATTCATAAAAATTGTAATTTGAGAATAGTTCAAAAGGTAATATTTTCAGTAGTGATAAGAAAGTAGTGATTTTCAATAGTGATTCAGTAGTGATAGTATATCAGAACTATCCAGAAGATTTTAAATTCTTATAGTAAGCTAGTAAATAAAAAGACTATTTTTCCCGTCCTTTTTTTTTTTCTTTTTATTTTCTCTGTCAATCATTTTAGATTTTAGTTTGAAATCATTTTATTTTTTGCATGTATGTTAAATATCGTTTGTAAAGGAATGTTTGCTATTGAAGAAATTCCTAAAAAAATGTCTTGTCGACATCTGGTATTCAAATTCGAATCAATGGTTTTAATAAACTTTTTCTTAATGTTTTATTTATTTTCATGATACAGATTTACTGGCACGTCCTGAACGCCTCGTTTTTTGATGTTTTGCTAGATGTCCCAGCGTTCTTGTGTTTAAGTAAAGGTTGATAATAAATCTTGAAAAAAAAAAAAAAAAAGAAACAAAAACGTTCAGTCAAAAATGAATTTATTAAATGTATAGCGTTCCTAACATAAATTACAGCGTTCGTAAATAACTAAATAAATAAGTTGATTTATTGCTTTTGATGCGATATATCGTTTAAGAATACTACTGATTCTTTTGTAATTTATACTGTCAGGTTTTGGTATAAAAGAAAAAAATACATGTCAAAGCCTGTTATCTCTTTAGATTTCTAAGACTTTATAGTAAATATTGATATCAACTACATAAGACGCCAAAGAAATTGTCTCAGGACGGTTAGTTATCCAAACCGCTGGGAGAGGACAGTATGCTCAAGAACAAATGAACAACTGAGATGATATGAAACAGGTTCTTCAAAAATAAAAAAATAAAAATAAATATCTAACAAAAACAGAAAAAAACTGTTTTGTTTAGAACCTAGTTCTTTTAAACAAACTTTTTACCTAGTTAAAAATTCCTTTGTTTTACAAGAAATATATTAATATCGTATTGAAACGTTTTTCTTCCTTTAAAAAAAAGAAAAGTAACAACTCAGAATAATAAAAAAGAATAAAATCTTTGGAAATCCTCCAGTAAAATTGAATCCTCAATTAATCCAATAAATATAGGATCTCATTAAGAAATAATGGAATAAATTAGGATTTCATTTATTAGTTTTTTAGTAAGGAAGAATGCCTGGTTGAACTTACAGTACTTTAAGAAGTAAAACCAGAACTATAAAGAAACAAAATATAAAAGTAGTAATAGTAATAAAAATATATGTAATATTTTTTTTTCTTTTTATAAAGTAAAACGAATAATGCTTTACGCTTCAAAAATTGATAGAAATGAAGAAAAAAATGTAGTACTGTATTGCAATTGAGAAGTTTTGAAGAAAATAAATTTAACAAACAAGCATAAAAGATTTTTTTTTTTTTTAAATTTTAGTCACTATGTCTAATGTAAGACTGTTTACAAAAAGCTCAGTCAGTTGATGCCTGCTCTAAAGTGCACGAAGGCATTATCAAGTAAAATAAGGTTAACATGTTATTAAAAGTTCTGCCTTAAGAAACCTTGCAGATAATGAAGTTGTGTATTTTGATATAGTTGTTTAATGAATGATAATTTCAAAAAGCTTAACAGGAACTAAAAGAATTCAGTTGATTTGTAATTTGAGATTTTGCATCTTTTTTTTAAATTGATGATGAGATTTTGAATTTCTGAGCTTAATAGAAAGAGAGAAAGGTGAACGATAGATATGCTGTAAATTACTTCAGCATTTCACAATATAAGGTCTTTTTTAGAAGTTTCAAAGATCTCAGAAGTTTGAAAAATACAATTAATATCATCGAGTGATATATTAAAACCATATCATTCTAGTTGTAATGTCATGTAATGTAAAGATGGGTGGTAAATATATATACCTAACACCACGACCTAAGGTGTATTTATCATTATAGTTAAGAAGAAAATAAAAAAAACATTTAGTTTGTGCCTTCTTGGAAGCAATTCAGATTATGCTTAATTTATTTAGGAAGTTCAGAGAATATGTGAGACATTGTAGGAAAAAAAAATCAATCAAAGTTTAAACCACCTTTGGTTACCATATACTAATATTGTATTTAATATTTTATACTAATATAACTGATTTATTTATTTATTTACTTTTTAGCCTACTTCCCATGATGACAAAAGAAAAGGGTCAGTTGAATCTGTCAATAAAGGTGCTGTGAAATTTGGATGGATTCAAGGTGTATTTGTAAGTATAAGTTCTTAATATATTTGTATTCATGAATATAATTTTGTAACCCAGCAATTTAATTAAAATCTCAATAAACTTGTCTTAATATATTATTAAGACTGAATTAAACTACTTAAATCAATTTGTTAGGTCAGGTTTTATTTGTCTGATAGCATAGAGTAGCTTTAATGAAATTCTTTTCATTGAATTTGGTTCCTATCTTTTTCACACTCTTGGTCTGTAGGAACCAAATTTTACTTAGCAGTCAAATCATATATGAAAGTCAATCATATATGAAAATTACTCTCCTCACATTAAAAAAGAACAAAAAAAAAATGATTCCATTAATTAAGGAAAAACAAAAAAATTGCAGTAACTCAAAGTAACTCAGTATAGTATATCCTTAAAGGTCGCTTTACATGTACCATTTCAACAGGCCATAATGGAGGCCATGTCAGGGTAAATGGCCAGTGAAAAGCAAGCTTTTTTCCTCTTGTTTTACACTTACCATATCGCCTTCCATCACACGAAAAATTTACACGTCTCATTTGTCATCATACGTACGTTTTATTTATGAATAAAATAGCATTGATTTATATAAAAATCATTTATTCAATGCATCGAATAGGTGAAAGAATGTTTTTAATTGATTAAAATAGGAAATATTCATTTGTTTTTCATCGTTTTGTATTTCTTTGTTTTTCAGTTTTGATAGTTCTCGTGACCATCCACGATATGTTTTCGAGATTCCAATTGCTCACCGATTCAAATTTTCAGGCTGAAATTCTGTAATGATTTTGATTACTAATGTAACGTTTTCTGAAAGCATCCATGAAAACATAAGGAAAAGTTTACCTCCATACGTGTATATTGTTTTTGTAATCGGTAATTTCGAATAAATAGATACAAATCGATTGGACTTCAAGTTTTACAATTCGGCACCAGGAGCGCTAGTGTATTTGCTCGCCATCTCTTCGAAAATAGGACAGGGTCAATATGTGGCAATATGGTCGCCATCGCTCATGGCAAGCTGATGGCGACTTTTATGGCGAGCTTGTGGCCTGTGAAATGGTACATGTAAAGTGGCCTTAACAGCAATTTAGGCTCATAATAATGTTTTCATGTTGTTGATGATGTTGTCTAGGAATAGGTAGCAACTACCATTGCTCTTTTAAAAGTTCTTCTAAGCTCTTCCAAGAAAAAAAAAAAAAGTAAAAAATGATTCTGACTTTTATTAAGAAGAGAAAGTGAAATACTTTGGACATCTGTTGAGACATGACAATCTTCAGAAGACTAGAAGAAATGATAGAAGGCAAAAGGAGTAGGAAGACAGAGGATTACCTGGAATGATGATGTGAGGCAATGGACCTTCCTGACTTACGACGATTGTGCAAGAGAAGCACAAAGCAGTATCTGGTGGAAACATATGGTACTCAACCTGGATGGAGAAGACATGTGTTGATTATGATAAGTCTTGCGGAGGAAGTTGAGGGCAGCAAAATGTCTCCTGAGAGCATTTTCAACATGCTCGACAGGATTAAGATTAGGAGACGTGGCTGGTCAATCCATATGCACAGTTATTTCCTCTTCAGTATATTGATCTTTCAGCTTATCTCAGTTTGGATGTGCATTGTCATCAGTCTTGTAGGAAAAATCGCCTGCTGCACCTACGTAAAGGCAAACATAAGGGTAAACCCTTATAAGGACATCATCCCTATATTGTGCATCATTCTTGTTTCCTCTTGGAAGTACATGTCTGCTTAACCACCTAATAAAATGCCATTCCTAACCATCGCACTACCACTATCATAAGTGTCCCTGTCACAGATATTAGGGGGATGATAGCATGTCCCTAAGTCTCTCCTGATTACAGCACATTTAGAATTGTTCTGCAAAGCAAATCTGGACTTGTCTGTGATCTCTTGAAGCGATTACAACACATCTACTATCTCTAACTCCTTTCTTCATAATCTGAACATGAATTGAGGAAACAGCTCATTTTTTGCTGTGGCTAATTTGCATCAACATGCATATAAACGTGCATGCATTTCTAACTCATTTCCAGCGCATAATTACATTTTTTTCTGTTTTTTTTTTTTCTTTTCTTCTTAATTAATAGAAACCAGTGTATTAATGAATTGCTGTTTTTAGTATGCTAAATGCTGTTTTCTGTCTATACTATTGATGTGTGTAGGAAGATCAATCGTAGGCTATAGTTATCCCAAAATTTGTTCCTACACATTATGGAGGTATTTAGTGACTTCTGGGAGAAATTACTATTCCTTAATAACCTAATTTCTTGTCTTTGTTAGAAAGTTGAATATATCATAAAAATCTACTTAAGGCAATTAAAATAAGATTAATAGTTTCCACCCTCTCTTTCTGCATGATGATTGAATACAAAATACATGATTGGATGAATATTCAGTCAAAACTAAAATATATGTAGATAGTAGTGAGCATGCATTTTTTTGTTATATACATTTTTGTTTGAATTTTCATTTTGAAAATTGATTGAAATTTACTTGAAATTTTTGATATTTAAAAAAAATTGACATTTCTTTGCTTTTATCTGTCATGCTTCATGTTAGATTCGGTGTTGTATCTTTTTCCAAAGCAAATAAAGTTTAAAATGTTTATGTTCATTCTAACAACACTTTATGGCTGCTATTAGTAACTTTAAATAACACTGAGGCCCATGCTCTTCTCTTCTAAAATGGTTGATTGATAATACTCTGTAAGTTTGAGGTTATCTAGTTGAATTCATCTTGGCAAGATATACAGAACATGATGTGTGAAGAGGGAAAGACAGGTAAAAATCCAGATATGTGGGGTTGTTGCCATCCTTCCTTCATTTTTGAGCCTTCACAGAGAACATGAAGTTGCTCCATGTCCAGAAGAGCAACAAAAAGCTCTACATGTCTGTAAAAACATCTAAGAGTTTCTGCAGAGATAAAATAAATAAATAAATAAATAAATAAATAAATAAATAAATAAATAAATAAATAAATAAAATAAAATAATGATCTTAAAAAGACCCAGGTCTTATCTATACATCTTCCTGATGTCCTTCTTATTGATTTTATAGCACTAGCTTGGCTTCTGACAATGCAGTCTGGACAGTTTTCACCTAGAGTGAATAATCTTTCCTTTGCAGCCCATTATAGTTTTTTGGGATGGATTTCCTGAAGAGTAGATTCTCATTTTCAGTGCTGATTCACCTGGATCTATATTGGCCTGAATGAAAAAATCTCATTTTTGGTTATTTTAACTTGCTTTCTCTTATTATAATTTGAGAACCTTCTACTCAGTTTGTTTTGAGTTTCATGTAAGTTTGTTCTCAATATGTTATGTAACATTGTTGAACTATCTGGTTACAGTGGTAGTTTACCCTTGGTATGATTTTTTTATACTGGTCTTTTTTTGTGACTGTCTTTTTCTTCTACCTCTATGTCATTTACTTTGGTAAAATAATTATGCAGAGCCAAAAAGATAAGTGTGATATCCTTAGAATTATCCATTGGTTGTTGCTAAGCCACTTATACCATTACTTTAGCTCTTTTTTTTTTTTTATTTCCATTGAGATAGTTTCCCATATAATCATATTGTGTGTAAAGTGAGAAATAAAAAGACTAAGTACCAATAAATATAATATATTTTTTAAATTTTAGATTTATAGGTCTTTAAAAATACAAATTAAGTATTAGTTTTAAGCTTGAAAACTGATATTCTCTTATAGGTAAGATGCCTTCTCAACATTTGGGGTGTAATGCTTTTCCTGCGCCTGTCATGGGTTGTGGGACAAGCAGGAATATGTAAGTATTTTCATTATTATTTAGTATTATAAAATAGAAATTTAGGCAGACTAACTTTGGATATAGGAAACTTATAATATTGATGCACATAAATGATGTTTGTATTGTACTAATAAAAATATAGAAAATTTACAGTTGGTAATTTTGAAAAATGGACTGGGCTGTTTTGTTTCAGCTCATGAAGTATACTTAATTGATATAGAATTTATTTTTATAATGAACCTTTTTCCTTTACTCTTCAAACAAAACATAATAAAAAGTTCTTTTCTTTTTCCCCCAGTGGAAGCTATCATTATTGTTTTGTTAGCCTGTGTTGTTACAGTCTTGACTGCCTTATCTGCTTCAGCTATTTGCACAAATGGCATGGTAAAAGGAGGTAAGCCAATTACTTGTCATACTTGGTAACTAAAAATTTAAATTTTTCAGTAAGTGAAAACAAAATTAATAAATAAAAATAAAAACCTTTATCATTCTGAAGAGTTTTTAGTTTTTTGCTATTTAAGGAATCTATGCTATCAGTTGCATAGTGAAATGTACTATAATGCTGATTTGATGAAATTGATGGATATCAATTCTGTATCTGTAATATTTGTAAAATAACTTCTGCTTACAGTAATGTGCTTCTGTTGTGTTCTTGGCCAGTTTTCAGTGCTCTAAAAAAATAAGTTTGCAACTGTTTGTATTATTGATCTTAAACTCATACTTACAATAGATGTTTTGGCTTTTTAATAGTTTAGAAGATCTGCTTCAATCTAGTTAACTGTTACTTGAACGTAAATAAGAGCCAATTTTTTAAAATTTTATTCCTGATATTTTGTTAATTTGTTTTAGGTGGCACTTATTACTTGATATCAAGAAGTCTTGGTCCAGAATTTGGTGGCTCCATTGGCTTGATTTTTTCATTTGCTAATATTGTAGCTGTTGCTATGTATGTAGTTGGATTCTGTGAATCTTTCACAGATATGCTCAAGGTATGTATATACCATAAAAAATATATGCCAGTTTTCACTCAGAAAATTAAATCAACCTTTAAACATTAATATATCCTTCCTAAACTAGCCTTTTATTTGCAGGTTCACATACTAATTACTTTCATTTTAGTTCAGTAATATTGGTTTTGTTTTTAGTTTCTTAGTTGATAGTTAAGAAAAATTATTTTGAGAAATATTAAGTAATGATTGATAAATTTATGATTGCATATTAATATCTTTTATATATTCGGCTTTTATATATTATAGAAAGCCGGCTTCTTATCCAATCACTCTTAACTACAAGTCGTCTTGCCCGATGTCTTTCAAGATTAATAACATAAGAATGGCAGTCAACAGAACTTTTCTCATATCAAGTAAATTGTCTTTTTTCCAGAACGTAATACATAAAATAAGAGGCATATTCATCACCAACGACTATCCAAAAATTTTTTTGGATAAGCAAATAGCATTGGCAACACAAGCCTATTATCATAATTTGAAACAATCAACACCTAAAGAAAAGAAATTTCTTTCCATACCGTACTATCCTGGGCTCCATCTAACCCTTTCACACTTGCTAAGACCATATGGTATAATATTGACATCTCCAAGTAGAAACACGTTGAGCACCCTTTGCAACAAAGATAAATTTCCACGAGCAGAATACAAACCCTTAGACCAAAAAGGAGTGGTGTATTCGATACCATGTGCCAACGGCGAATCCTGCCGGTATTATGGAGAAACACTACAAAAGCTTAGCAAGAAAAACGCAATCTCAATTACAACACAGTTGCACATTCATTAAAAACAGGCCATACGCTCGACTTTAACAGAACTACAATAGTATGTAATGAAGATAACACTTTTTTACGCAAATGTAAAGAGTCCCTATACATCATTACTGAGCCAAATGCATACAATGATTGCCTATCAATTCAGGCAATCGAGCAATATAAATTTCGAAAAATAAAAAATAAAAAATAATAAAATAAAATAAATAATAGTTGACCAAAAAGTTCGTTCGGTTTTTAAGTAAAAGTAAAAGACCCAGTTTTCATTTTCACCAATAATTTTATTGAACAACGTCTTAAACGGTTTGTTCCACTACCTTCTGCCATCTTTCAGGCAACTTCATAATTTCATATTCCGAAACTTTTTATCTTTTTACATAACAGAAAACAGAAACACACATAACTAAACAAAAATCGTAGAAATATGTAGAAATATCAGTCTTTCTCATCAGATTTTGAAGGGGTTACTAGTTGGCAGACAAGTGATACAATAGGCCAGTGGAACTTGTCTAATGATGAATCAGTCTGAACTACTGATATGCTAATGAATGTCAAATAAATATAGATCTTGAGTTTCCCATGATTGAGTTATCTTTGAAGATATTATTACCTTCTAAATGAATTGTATGGTGGAGGAAAGACAAAGTTCATTTTACATCATGATATTCTTTGGAATATATAGATAATGGTGGTTGATTGATTGATTAATCCAGTACTAGATATTTAGAGACAAAATTACAAATTGTATAGAAGAGTGGAAACATCTGTCACTTCAGTGAAGAGTCATTGATAACTTAAGCAAAGGTGACATGTTCGTCAAGAAACAGAATTATGCATGCTGTTCTCAGAACCTGATCAAATAAATCTAGCAGATTGCCATGTATTAATTGAAAGTAAAGGGATGCGTTGCCACAAATTATAACTGATCAAACTCTGCTTCTTGGTTCTATGCACAAGGATAATGTCTTATATCGATATAAGGATGACATGATTCTAGTTGAGAAATTATAGAAACAGGGGGAAACTAAGAAAATTAAAGTTATCTGGATACAGAAAAGTTCAATGAGAAAGGTAAAGTGAAAATAAAGATTGTAGATGATGAATGAAGTTTCAGGAGGACCTGGCAATACATGTGTAATTCATGTATAGACTCAGAAGTATTCCATCTACAGTAGTACTATTTATGTGCAAAAATAATCTAAATATGACAGCATATAATCAAAACAAAAATCAAAAGTATGAAGATCAATTGATTCAATTACTTTTTTTATCCAGTATTTTGACTCTTGAAAATAGGAATAGTATCAGTACTGTAATTAAAAATATAATTAGGAAAAAACGCCATAGAGTTGAAATAAACATGTCGGTTAATACTTTCCCAATGTAATGTGCATGCACTTTATAGAAGCTGTAAATGTAACTAGCCACTAAATGGTTTCAGACAGAATAGTAAGAGATAAATTTTATGAAGATGGAACATGCTAAAAAAAAAAAATCATTGTATTACCCATAAAATCTCAGTTAAAAGCACTTCATGAAAAAAAAAGTAACAAAAAATTATTTTATTAATTATTCTTAATTTATTTTTCATTATAGGCAAATGATGTTGTCATTACTGGAAACCAGATGCATGATATTAGAATTATTGGTTGTGTAACACTTGTTTTACTATTAGGCATTACTATCATTGGGATGGAATGGGAATCTCGAGTGAGTATTCATTAAGATTCATTAATAATTCTTTTTCATCAAGATTTAATTACATTTAATAATTAAAAATTTTTCACTTTTCATAATATTGTAATATTGTAATAATCCCTAATTTTTTTACTATTCCAGGCCCAAGTAGTGTTATTATTTATTCTGCTGACTGCAATGGCTGATTTTCTTATTGGTAGTTTTATTCCACCTAGTGAAGAGCAGCAGAGAAAAGGATTTGTAGGTTATAGGGGTAAGAGTAATATTTCTTACTATTGGAAGTACATTTGCTGCAAACTTTATTATAAATTCATTTCCTTCAAGCATTTCCATTCACCTTTCAGAAATTAATGATGCTACATAGTTTATTTTTAAAATACTGTGTAACAAAAATATGTCTATATTAATTTATTAATATGTTAGAATTATTAAACTTTGAGTCTTTACAAATCTTCAAAATTGAATTATTTAATGCCCTTAAAGTCATGTGGTTTTGCCCCTTGCTTTAGGTGAGATTTTGCTTCTTAATGTTAAAAGTAACAATTTTGTTCAGTAATGCAAATAAAAGAAAAATAAAATTCTTATCATAACTTGGATTTAGTAAAAAAATCAGTTATGATGTTGTGTATTATTATTTTTTTCTTTTTTATCAAGATTCATATAAAGCTAAATATGCTTTTTTTCATTGTATTTTTTGTTCTTCTTTTGCCTCTATAATTAATTGCAGCAGTACTCCACAATAATGAACAAACTGATCTTTGTAATACAATGTTCATTTAATGGATGATCTCCAATTTTTCGTTACAAACATTTTTTCCCCCCAGTAATGTTCTGCATGTGCATTGAATTTTGTTGCAGTCAGTAGCATGGCTGATTGACAAGAAATTTAATTCTTGGAACATTCTGGATGATTGCCCATACAGTGGAAACGGCAACCTTACATTGTTGTGTTTCTGAACTTCCATCACTAAAGATGGGCTTTCCTTAACAATTTTTCACATTACCAGGTTACATTGTGTCGAAATTCAGGCACTCAAAGTCTTTGCACAGAAATTCTAGTTGATACTATGAAATTTTCAAATAAAAATATTTTATTAGGCAGACTTGTTGAAAATGGTAGTCGCATCAAAATAAAATATAATATTGAATGATCTATCAGGAATGTTACTTGAAATGTCAGTAGAATCTTTCTAAAATTAGCAAGTGCAGAGGATAGTAAGAACTCAAAAAACTAAATAATAAATAAATAAATAATCATAATAATAAATCAGTAAAGAAATGTTCTCCAATTGAAGAAGAAAAATATAGAAAGGGCAGAAGGGTCATTCCATGTCAGATCACCTGATGAGTTCACCACACCATTACAGATTTTTATGAAAATTTATTTGCATGTAAGGGGTCATAAGATAACACAAAATATGGGATTTTAGGTTAAATATTTGTGCGGGTTTTGAATTTTAGAAGTTATTATTTTTTTTAGGTGCCGTGCCCCTTATTTTACGTATTTTCTTGAATACCTCATCTCCTAATCAATCAAATGGAACCAAATTTGTTTTCCCTGTGTATTTTTTTATGCTGAATCCAAAAATTCCAATGAAATTAGTCTAGGACTAACAGTTTTGTAGTAATGGAAAGCATGTAAGCATTTAGGAAAAAAAATAAATGACCTTGTGGGATCACATTTAAAAATTTGAGATTTTAACCCAAGTCTGAAAAAGGTCTAAAATAATTAAAAAAATAAATAAAAAAATAATCAAGTTGGCGTTTTACTCCTGAGCAGCGAGCTTGGAAAAAAATCGCAAAGTAGTTGTATTTTTACATCGCCCTAGAAGAAAAGGACTTCAATACAGAAAGAATTTCCTAAATTCACTAGATCTATCTAAAGTACTTCACAAAGTGTCCTAAGCACTTACTGTTGGGATGCACTTTTAAACTTTGAACCTTTCCCTGCATTTGTTGTTAAAATAGTGTCGTCGTACTTGTATTGCCATTCACTTTGCCCATGCAAATCTGGAGCTGGTAATGTGCACAGTACATGAATAAATGAATGTAGCACCTGTCATTCCGGGAGGGCCACACCAGCATATTTGTTGATTCATTTCTCCACATAAAGTTGACCAAATACGTCTTCTTCATCACTGCACTCTTCTATACAGCCAATATACCAATGATCATTGTACACTACAGCAACATATACTCCTGTCCACAATGCATTTGTAAGACTTGCAATCAAAGATGAACCAATAACATTCACCTTTGATCCAGTTCTTAGCTCATCTCAGGACAGGCGATATATTATCAGCTCATCCTGGCTAACAGGCACAAATCTGTGGTGACTATATGTTCTGTGTGCAGTTTTTGCAGAATTGATTTGCCACTGTATTGTTGTTGCATTATTTAGAATCTCACTTTCTGATACATAAAAAAAAAGTAATATCTTGGATATTTTCTTTAGCCCAGATAAATAGATCATGTAGTTTCAAAATATGTTTACTTTCAGTAGCTTGCAAGCTTGCCAGAGCAACTAATCTCTTTACAGTTCCACCAATTCCATTGCATGAGCTCTTCCCATGTGATATTGCAAAAAGATTCCATTTGGCCTGAACATTGAAATCAACTTTCCACAAGTTGGCAAAATTTTTGCAGTTTTTATATTGTGAACTTGCACCATCACTAAAATAATGCATGTAAGTTAATGAAGGTAGCAATTTAATTAAGTAACGAATTACCACAGAGATGAATGCGTGAACTGTGAGGGCTCAGTTCAAATTTTGCCAACTTGTGCTCTCATAAAGTTCTAGAATCGCTAAAAAATGCATATGCTACAACAATCCAATTCTGTACCAGTTTCAGTGAGTTTTCTATGATACACTACAAATCGATGGAGTGTAGCTTGGGATGTATCCCAGTGGAATCCTTGAACTGCATCTTGGCATAAAAATGAATAATTTTCTGCAAAATCCAGCAACCTAGTTACCTAGTCAGGTGAAATGGTTTCTTTTAGTTGTTTCAGTGCTTGTATTCACAAGTATCATCGGCTTCTATCTCATTTTCATAAAGTAATTTTTTTATGGTGTCCTGCAATTCTTCAAGTCCAGGGCACTTATCGCTTCGATGAAGCATACAACTTCTTGATTCAACAGAACAGAAATGCTTCCCAAACATTTCTTTATAATCAATCTTTGTAGGTAGGGCAGACACCAATATTTTCAAATTTTGGTGGGTTTCACACACACACACACAAACTGAATGCATACCCTAGTTGCAACTGTCACCTGAGATCGAAGGGAACAAAATTTTGAAAACCCAACTTTCATTTCATACAGAGCCTTAAACTCCAAATATAATTCTTATAAGTTTACTAAAAGCAGGCATTTTTGTTTGGGAATTTGTTGACCCCCTGGTACTTGAACAGACAGTCTTTTTTTTTTTCTCAGGGCACATGTGGGAGAACTCGTCTTTCTCATAAATTTGCCTTACAGTTTGCACTGCATTTTGTGGAAGACTTTTTCCCCTGCATTTCTGTGGTTCAGCCAATATACCATGAAATTTTTTTTCAGATCTCTGGCTTTTTTTTTCACTGTATACTCTGAAACTTGAAATTCATTCATTGTCCAACTACTTGATGCCAGAGTCAATATTTTGAGTACTTCTTGTTGTGGTGATATTTGACATTTTGCTTTTAAATCAGTCATTAGCTGCCTTAGGTTGTCACGCCAGCATATTCACAATTTTTCCAGGTGTTGGTGGTATTAATGATGTACTTGGTATATCAATTAGTTGAGCAAATTTTTTGTGTACTGCTACACTTATTTGCCTTGCCTTCTTTTTCGCATACACAACTCTGCTCCTCTTATTTATTGCATGTAACTTTACTGGCGTACAGCCCAATTTTGTAATGCTTTCATTCAGTTCACCAGTGCCATAAGAGATTCAGCTTCTGATTCATTGGACAGTTTTAAGGAGATCCAACAGGAAAATGGATAATTTTTTCCTTATTACAATTTGCTACAGCTACTCTACATGAAACACAATTTCTCACCAGACTTCAAACTATTGTGAATGGTGCACCCTGTATGTTTTTTTGCAACTGCAAGTGTAATTGATTTCAAATCTTTCTTAATGTTCTTTTTATGTTTGTTAAATGGATTGCAACAATTTCTTTGCAATTGTTCATACTTTGAGAGTAGCAATTTTAGGTGGTGGTGACAAACTGAACTGGCAGCAGAAATATCAGACAATCCAGACCTTAAAAGCATGAGTTCTTTTTCTTCTTCCTTGAATTCATCAAAACAATTCAATCCAACAGTTCTTGAGTAACTCTTGCTGTGACATTCAGTGTTTAAAAGAATTCCAAATGAACACTGAGCAACTGCTTCTGCCATGGTGTTAGCTGAAGAATGATCAGTTGCACCAGACCCTTGAAAGCAAAGTTGATGTGGGGGATTACCCAACCCCCTCTTAACACAAAGTGAAACTTTGGTGGGAAACTCATCCCCCTAAAACAGAAAGTGAAAGTACCCTGCCTCAAACAGAAAGTAAGTCATTCCTGCCCTTTCCACAATCGTATGATTCAAAACCAAAAATACGGAAACTAGTTTGAAAAGAAAGTGAGAAAAAACAAACAAACAAACAAACGGGTGCTTTAGATATTTTGTCCTGAATAACTATTAGTTGATATTTTTGAAATTTATAGAACTCTCTGTATAATAACAGTAGTTTAGTATTTTATGTTTTTATTGTCAGAAAAAAAATTAATTTTTATTGAAAATATTTTAAGTAAGAAAAATAGAAATAAATAAAACGCACTTACTTACAAAAAGTTGAGAGAATTATACATGGTAATAATCCGACAGTTTCAGAATACTGTGCTTATTCCTTCATCAGGGACAGCACAAACATATAGGACATAAAGACAACATTTAGGACGACATGATGAGGGAAGGTATGTTTAAAGTGAGGGAAGTAAGAAGATTTAAGAGAGTTCAGCAATAGTGACGGGCGTTTTGCCTGCCGGTTATTGGGTAGTAAGCTTTAAGCTGAATTATATAGAAAGATTCAGCCAGGAGACAGTGGGAAAGTCTGTTGTGGTGGGAAAGGGGTTTAGAAACTAAACCCTAAAACCCTAGGGTAAGACCCTAAAGCTTTTAGGGTAAGAAAGTAAAAGTCATTCCCGCCCATTCCACAATTTTGAATCATACAATTGTGGAATGGGCGGGAATGACTTTTACTTTCTATTTGAGGCCGGATACTTTCACTTTAGGTTTTAGGGGTTGAGTTTCCCATCAAAATTTCACTTAAGTAAATTGTATGATTGTACAATTGTATGATTGAAAACCAAAAATACGGAAATAACCGTATTTTAAAAAGAAAGCGAGAAAAAAAAAATGGTTGCTTTAAATATTTTGTCCTGAATAACTATTAGTTAATAATTTTGAAATTAATAGAACTCACTGTATAATAACAGAATTTAGTATTTTAATTTTTTATTGTCAGAAAAAATTAATTTTTATTGAAAATATTTTAAGTAACACCTCAGTAAAACCCTTTTATTAAAGGAAATGAAGTTAATGAAAAGGCCTGTATTTTTTCAATAACATTTTGGATTATTAGGCCTACGGTGCCTAGCATCAGCGATGGAAACCCGTGGGTGAATTTTCTGTTTGAATCGCCATATTTTCAAACTATATTCAGTTTGAAAATATGGGTTTTACCTGGGTTATTACCTGTTAAAAGTGAGAGTTACTGCTTTCAGAGCTATGACTAAAGCAAGGGATAACTTGAATTTACTAAATAAATATGCAGTGACAAAGTAATAATTTTTGGATATTTCATTTACGCGATTCGAAAAGAGTATCAACTTTGCGATTTTTTTTTCTAAGCTCAGGAGCAAAACATCATCTTGATTTTTTTTTTATCAGTTACCTTAGACCAGAGATGCCCAAACGGTCGATAGCGATCAACCTGTTGATCGCGAGAACTTTTGGAGTCGATCGCGGAAATAATATAGGTATCAATACAAAATAATCTAATTTCTGCGGCGGTCACTCTTACGCTACACTAAATAATAATAACCCATTATTATTTAAATTATATAATATTTAAATTAAATAATAATTATGCATTACGGATGCCGAAAATTCTAGTCTCGATTAATTGTTTAATAATAATAGTTTCTGTGGTGAAATAATTTAAGTGTTATTAAACCTCCTATTTCAAAGATAACAAAAGACACTGAATTGGTGGTAGAGGATAAATTAAATATTTATTCTCGCAAAGAACCTGCCACAAGGAATTGGCAAAAGATCGCAGATAGCCAACAATCGAAAGGCGCGCGCCTCACAGCTCGAAGCTCGCGGCACGCATAAGTATTCCAGTGTTGATTGTTGTAAGCGAGAAAGGAGTGTAGTTTCTCTCAAGACAGCGATGAAGCAAGAAGTGCTTTGCTGTGAATAAGCCATGAACGTTTGCAACTAAAATAAGAACTTTAAGTTAGTATGTAGTTATAGTTATCGCTAACTCTGCCAGCAATAAAGAAAGACTTTATCTGCTAAAGCATAACTGTAATATTTCCCTCACAGTTTCAATTCAAGTTGGGACCTGTCATTCATTACGCATGTGCACTATATCGAAAGCATTGTTCTCTAGACAACACTATTGCGTCACGCTGCGTTCTGATTGGTCGGAATATTCCTGAAGCATCGCAACCGCGTGACGTTCAGGGCACTGATTGACCAGAATTTTACAGATTCTTCTAGAATGAGTTTTTCATATATAAAACATATATCTCATATATCTCATTCATTATTACTAAGTTATTAGAATACTTGTACGTAGATTTTGTAACTTAAAATGATTGCGGCAAAAAAAAAGTAAAACCTACCATTTTAATAGTGATTGGGAGGAGGAATTCTTGTTTGTTATGGCCAAAGAAAATTGTGTTTGCCTTGTTTGTCGAGCTTCGGTGGCATTGCCTTAACGCGGGAACTTAGAAAGGCATTATAAAACCGTGCATAAAAACTATGAAAATGATTTTCCGCAAAAGAGTGTGTTAAGAAGACGAAAACTTCAAGATTTGAAAAGTGGTTTGAAAGCAGGGCAATCCATATTCACTAGACCAGCCAAACAATCAGTAGCTGCAACAATTGCGTCTTTTAAAATTTCCTACATACTGGCAACACAAGAAACCTTTCGAAGATGAAACGGTAGTGAAAGAAGCATTTATTGAAGCAGCAGATGTACTGTTTAATGACTTAAAAAATATAACAGAGATTATATCTGCCATCAAGGAGGTCCAGTTATCTCAACCAACTGTTACTAGGCGTGTCGAGATCATGAGCAGTGATTTAGAGACCAAACTGAAAAGTGATATCATGGAATGTAATCAATGGAATCAACATACTTTTCTTTGCAGTTTGATGAGTCCACCGATATGACTGATACTGCCCAGTTACATATTTTCATTCTAATGGTATTTTCTGATATGTCGGCTGAAGAAGAATTGTTGACAATCCTACCACGGAAAGAAAAAACTCGCGGAGAAGATATTTACAACGCTTTCCTGAATTTTGTAAAAAAAGTATGTGCTATCGATTTACAAACTCGCGTGCATTACAACAGATGGAGCACCATCCATGACTGGCAATAAAAATGGGTTTGTTGCATTGTGACAAGCTGATGATGACTTCCCATCGTTTTTCACATTCCATTGCATCATTCATCAGCAAGTTTTATGTTCAAAAATACTAAATATGAAAGATGTCATGGACATTGTCACGAAGATCGTGAATTCCATCCGTGAACGAAGCTTGCAAAGACGCCTCTTCAATGTGCAATTGGAAGCCAGCGAGTCTGCTGAGCACACTGATTTACTTTTTTATACAGACGTGAGGTGGTTGAGCCGCGAAAAATTTATAAAAAGGTTCCAGGAATCACTACCTGAAATTATTTCATTTCTAGATGAACGAGTTGACGATACTGAGATACTGAAAAACGAAAAGTAGCTCGATGATGTAGCTTTCTTATCAGATGTGACAAATCATTTGAATATCATTAACTTGGAGCTACAGGGTAAAAATCAAACCATTATCGACATGATTAGCGCAATAAAAAAAGGATCTTAAAAAATTTCCAGCTTTGGAAGCAAGAGCAAGTTCTCACTTAAATTATGATAATTACGAGACAGAGCTAAAAAACAGTCTGAGCGAGTTTGAAAGACGTTTCTCTTATTTTGATAAACTGACGGATATTGTAACTTTCATGACTTATCCATTTTCTTGTGAAGATGTTGAAAAATCTGCTACTGAAATATCAAACACTTTCAATATGGAGATCTCTTCTATCCAAAATGAAGTATTGCAGATAATGTCGGATATACATTTCAAAGCCAGAGCAGCAGATATCAAATTTTGGTCTTTGATATCCGAAGACAAATATCCATGTTTGAAACAAATAGCTGTTCAGTTAACAGGATTGTTTGGATCAATTTACTTGTGCGAATCTGCATTTTCAAAAAATGAAAATAATTTAATCAAAATATCGCAATTGGCTTAATGATGAATACCTGTTATCATGCTTGCGGTTGGCGCTCAGTAATTACGTGCCATCCTTTGAAAAACACGTGGACAATGTGCAGTGTCATGCATCAACATCCAGTCAAATTAGCAATTTAAGACTTTGTTACAATTACGTAATTAGGTACTTAACCTATTATGTATATTTTATATCTCTAAGTATGTGCAATAAAAGCATTTTTCTTTAGTATGTACGTTTTTTCTTTAGTAGCTATGCCTTAGCCTAGTCCTAATAGTCGATGTCGATCGCAGACACTACAAGTCTGAGCACCCCTGCCTTAGACCTTTTTTAGACTTGGGTAAAAATCTAAAATTTTTAAATGTTGTCCCACATGGCCATTTAAATTTTTTCCTAAATGCTTACATGCTTTCTATTACTACAAAACTATTAGTCCTAGACTAATTTCGTTGGAATTTTTGGATTCAGCATAAAAAAATACATGGGGAAAACAAATTTGGTTCCATTTGATTGATTTGGAGATGAGATATTCAAGAAAATACGTCAAAAAAGGGGCATGGCACAAAAAAAAAAAAAAAAACTTCAAAAATTTATATCTCGGCAAATATTTAACCAAAAAATCCCATATTTTGCAGAATGTGTTATCTTATGACCCTTTACATGCAAATAAATTTTCATAAAAATCTGTGATGGTGTGGTGAACTCATCAGGTGATCTGACGTGGAATGACCTATTAAATTATAACCGTTATTAAGTTATAACCCTTATTAAGCAGTAACTCACTTTTAGCCAGTTAAAAGCCATATTTTCAAACTGATTCAAACTGATTAGTTTGAAAATACGGTGATTTAAACAGAAATTCACCAGTTTTAATTGCCAATGCTAGGCAGCATAATAATCCAGAATGTTATTGAAAAAAATACAAGCATTTTAATTAACTTCATTTTCAATTCCTTTAATAAAAGTGTTTTACTTAGGTCTTACTTAAAATATAAAGTAGGCTTAACGTGCGTGGAATGAAATAAAGAAAAATAGAAATAAATAAAACGCACTTACTTACAAAAAGTTGAGAGAATTATACATGGTAATAATCCGACAGTTTCGGAATACTGTGCGTATTCCTTCATCAGGGATGGCACAAACATATAGGACATAAAGACAACATTTAGGACAACATGATGAGGGAAGGTATGTTTAAAGGGAGGGAAGTAAGAGGATTAAGAGAGTTTAGCAATAGTGACGGGCGTTTTGCCTGCCGGTTATTGGGTTGTAAGCTTTAGGGTTTTTTTTTTTTCAATAGTTAACTTGAATTTACTTAATAAATATGCAGTGACAAAGTAATAATTGTTGGATATTTCTGTACGCGATTCGATAAGAATACCAACTTTGCAATTTTTTTTTCCAAGCTCAGAAGCGAAACACCAACTTTATTATATTTTTTCAGTTACTTTAGACCTTTTTCAGACTTGGGTTAAAATCTCAAATTTTTAAATGTAATCCCATATGGTCATTTAAATTTTTTCCTAAATATTTACATGCTTTCCATTACTACAAAACTGTTACTCCTAGATAAATTTCGTTGGAATTTTTGGATTCAGCATAAAAAAAATACATGGGGAAAAGAAATTTGGTTCCTTGTGATTGATTAGGAGATGAGGTATTAAAGAAAATAAGTAAAATAAGGGGCGCAGCACGTAAAAAAAAATAGTAACTTCAAAAATTCACATCTCGGCAAATATTAAACCTAAAAATCCCTTATTTTGCAGAATGTGTTATCTTATGACCCTTTACATGCAAATAAATTTTCATAAAAATCTGTGATGGTGTGGTGAACTCATCAGGTGATCTGACATGGAATGACCCAGGAATCAGTCTGTTAAAAGATTATGAATAAAAAATGAAGATTCAGTGATTCATTAATGCACACTTAAACTTAGTTGAAAACAGAATAAAGCATGCAAAATAACTTGATACTGAGCAGAACATTGTCTGTATAAAGTCAGTTATGTTAGATTTACTTTTCATAACACTATTATGATTAGCATTTATGCTCATTCAAACATGGAGATTCCTGAACTCTTAGATAAGAGAAACCAAACAATCATCTTAGTCATGACTGAATAGTTTTGTTTTTTTTTTATTTTAATTCAGGGAATATTTCACAACAAAGTAATAACAAAGTTTCGATAAAAGTTCCATTCAGCCAACACACAAATTAAAACTAAAATTACATACAATTAAAAAGACATTTGTAGCATAACATTGGAATTGATGTTTTTTTTGGAGTTTATTTATGTCTATGGGATTATACTATGGAAAAAAAATAGTATAATCCCATAGACATAAATAATTTAAGGCATATAATTTTGTGTTTATCATAGAGTAAGTAGTTTTGTTATTTATAAGATTTTGCATTGCTAACCAGCATCAATGTTAGTCTTAGGACATTAAGTGTATAGTCTTAAGGGTTATTGTCTCTTAGATTTCTTCAGGAAACTTCAGAATATTTTTGACTTGCTGT
This sequence comes from Thereuonema tuberculata, assembly GCA_023159025.1. Lineage (NCBI taxonomy): Eukaryota > Metazoa > Arthropoda > Chilopoda > Scutigeromorpha > Scutigeridae > Thereuonema > Thereuonema tuberculata. The sequence continues at coordinate 158,305,565 of JAFIDM010009631.1, forward strand.
ATCTCAGTATAGACTTTTGAATGTTCAAAATTCAGTAATAAGAAGTAATTATTAGAACTAAATTTGTATAATAATTATTTATGTTATAAAATTGTTATGGTTACCATATCAGTATCTTCCACAGAGTGCAGCATTTTTACAGTTAAGAAAACTTCATTACATATTTAGAAGCATTTATTTTCCTTTTAAATATAATTTTACTATTTGTATGGCAGCTGAATTTCCTAGATTTTTCCTGTATTAAATTTATAGGAATAAATTTTATTTAAATATATTTTATTAAATCTATTTAAATTGCTGACAGATGGAAAGACTTTTCATGGAATTTTTAATTCTTATTTATAACATTCCCCCCATCCTTTTTTTTTAGCGGATGTAATAGAAACAAATTTCTTCTCGGATTATCAAGATGACGAGACATTCTTTTCAGTGTTTGCGATATTTTTCCCTGCAGCTACTGGTATTTTAGCTGGAGCAAATATATCTGGAGATCTTGCAGTAAGTGTTTCATTAGTATATTTTAAAATAATTGAATTTATTTTAGAATTTTGTTGTCAGTGAAAAAGGTTTTTCTTTTTAATATTTTATAAGACTGATAAAACTTTGTTAAATTTAATTCTTAGTTATTACTTGCAGAAAAAAAAATCCACATTTTTTATTCTGCACTCTGGTCTTTTTTTTTTTTTTTTTTGTTTCCATTTAAAAAATTGTAATCCTGTTAATTTGCTAAGCAATAAACGTAAGTTTACTTTTTTTCTGAATTTTATCTGAGGGATTCTGAAAATATTGTTTCGATGTTAAGAATTAATTAAAAATTTTGTATTAATAACAAATCTCTTAAAATTTGATATGCTTTTCTTTTTTAATAGGATCCATCAAAGGCCATTCCTCAGGGAACATTATTGGCTATCATTGTAACAACAATTAGCTACATTGGTTTTGCTATTGTGGCTGGAGCCTGTGTTGTTAGATATTCTGATGGCAATTTTAGTAATCTAACTGCTTCGGATTGCTTAAGTTCGAATTATACATGTGAAAATGGACTAATTTATAATTTCCAGGTTTGTGATATTAATTATTATTATTATTATTATTATTATAGGACAGATTTAAAACTTCAATGTTCAGATGAACACTTTTTTTCATGTATGAATTAATTTTTAATTAATTAACTTACATTTCGAAAATACTGCCAACATCTTCCAAAAAATAAATAAAAAAAATAAATAAGAAATCGTTTATTTGCATGGGGCAATCTAAATGCAAATAATAATGGAAGAACTAAGAGTTCCATTGAAAAATGGCTTAAGCTTCTGTTGAATTCAGAATGTAGCTTGCCTTGATCTTCAGGGCAGTGTATAGCTTTCTTAGTGTAGTGTTGTTGTTGTTTTTTTTTTTTTTTTTTTGCTGTAAGATTGCACATATTATTCATTTTCTAATGCTGAATTGTAGGAGCAATTTTCTTGTACCTCTAAGACAGAATTCAACTTTAAGAGCAATGAGAAGACTTAAGTATTAATACATGTTTCTGATAGCAAGTTAATTGCTGTATTTATTTCTTCCCTTATCATTAACATATGCAGCCTTTTAGTTTCTGTCTGCAAAGCCATGAGGAAACATTAGAAAGAAACCATTTAATTCAACCTTAGTTAACTGATGGATACAGTGAGCTTCATCATTATCGTCAGGAATACAGTATTAGTATTGCTAAGGATAAAATAAGTATTTAAGAAGAAATCTTACTAATAAATCTTATTATTAAAAAAAAACCTGTTTAATTCTTGAATTACAGTTTTCTTTATCTGAAATCCACAAGAACACAATATTACTTTTTTTTAATTAAATTTTAGGTTGTTTTTAATTCTAATGAATTTCTTCTTTAAGGTTATGGAACTTGTTTCTGCTTTTGGTCCAATCATATATGCAGGCTGTTTTGCAGCAACTTTGTCGTCTGCCTTGGCAAGTCTTGTCAGTGCTCCAAAAGTATTTCAGGTATTATACATTTTTTTATAAGCAGTACAGATATTTATTTAACATTATTTAGATTAAAATTTGTGAAAGTATGGATTTCTGAAAGGTTTTTTGAAGCAGATTAAATAATATACGTAGTTCCAAAGCTACATTACTATGAACACTTTTTTTTTTTTTTCTTAAGGAAAAAAAAAGTAGTTTTGAAATTTTCTAAGGTAGTGAACAAAAACAAAATTAAAATGCAGAAGGAATGAGTAAATCAGTGCTTCTCAACCTGTTTAATTGAGAAAAAAAGTAATGTGAAGCAATTTACTAATTTCAATATTTACATGACACACTAATTAATCAGTTAATTCCTTCATGTTTATATTTTTATTTTTGTAATTTTCAATTAGTTTATGCATTAAAATTTGAAGATTTTTGTGGGCAGAAAATAATAAAAGCATTCCCCCTTCCAAAAAAATAAATAAATAAAAACAGTTAAGAGAATAAATATGTTGTGCATATCATATAAGAACTATCATAAAACCTACATTTGGATAAATTTATCATTAAAATTTATTATTTTTTTTCTTATACTGTATATGACATAAAAATCATAATTGCCTATATTTTAGTCATGATACATATTATTTATCTACTATCACTAAAATTACATGAACATTCATAATATCTACTTAGAAATAGTTTGAAAGAGAAAAAGAAATATTTTCTAAACTCTCTACACTTAAAGGAGAGGGCACACCCTGTAAATCATGAAAATCAATGCCATTTTCTGAGATGAAAGTACACATGGATTACTTCAAATATATATATATATATATATATATATAGGTTGTGGGGCCAACACTCAACCAATTCTGAGATATTTAACATTGTTTTCAATGATTTTTAACTATTAGCTTATTAATTTCCTGTTCTGTTTCAACAAGTGCTCCTGTGGTATGATGCGTAAGCAGTCAGATTGAAGATCTAAGGAATCAAATTTCAATGCTGCTGATGGAAAAACTTGGTTTTTTTTTTTGCTTTTTTTAATTTTTTATTTGCTTTTTTTTTTATTTGTGCTTATTGATTTTTGAGTATTATCAACGTTCAGTATCTCAGAATTGGTTGAGTGTTGGTCCCACAACGTATCACAAAATGTCATTGGTTTTGACAACATACAGGGTGTGTACTCTCCTTGTTAGTTTTATTAATGCTTTATTTATTCCATCTAGATAGTGTAATACGATTATAGCAATTACTACTAATTAATTGATAGTTTGGGAACTCTTATAATAAATTCCAAAAATCTTGAGGCACCCCCAATTGTAGGTCAGTTTCAGGAAAGGGCAAAGTACAAAATAATAAAAAGATAATAGGAACCAACAGCTCACATCTTTGAGATTTTTTGAGGGATTTTCTAACAATTTTCATTTTACCTTCCAAGATAAAGACAAACTACTTTTTCGGCAAAAAAACTAACGATAACATGTAAATCTGGCTGACAGGCACTGTTGTAAGCCTTGTAACAATATTAGTGTTTAGTTTAATTTTTTTTTTTTCTTTATAAAGAGAACAGATTTTTAATATAAAAGTTTTAAACTAAATTCACTTCATTACAAAATAAGAAAAATATACATTAATTTTGTTTGTCCTTTTTTTATTTGTTTTTCATTGACATTGTAGGCCTTGTGTAAGGATAGGTTATATCCAAAATTACATTATTTTGCTAAAGGATATGGTAAAAACAATGAACCATATCGTGGTTATGCCTTAACCTTTGGAATATCACTTGGTTTTATTTTGATTGGTAAGTCCAAAAATTTAAATAAATTTATTATAACTTCTTTAAATTTTTATTGCTTTAAATAATCTTGCAATATGAAATAAAACGACTAAATTAAACTTCTTGATAGTGTATCTTCAATGGAATTTAATATGTGATCAAAAATATCTAGACACTGACCTGAAACCATAGTCAGACTCCTAGTAGGGGACATTAGTATGGGGTGGGTCCGCCTTCCACCTTTATCACAGCCATAACTCTGCCTGGGAGAGTTTCTACCAGGTGCCTGAATATCCTGTGAGGAATGGCAGTCCATTCTTCCTGAACAGCTATAGCTAGAGCAGGTAATGACGTGGGACATTAGGGTCTGGAGCAAAGTTGACATTCTAATTCCTCCCATTTTCTAACCCCATTCTAATACCTCCCAGGTGTTCGATGAGGTTCAGGTCTGAACTCTGAATAGGCCAGTCCATTTCTGGAACTTTTATTCTCCACAAACCCTTTCCTCACACACTTTGCTTTATGACACAGAGCATTGTCATGCTGGCACAGACAAAGATCATCACAGAAGTGGTGGCCTTGTACCCTTCCTCATTTACATTGCCATGCACTGGCACAAGTGTAAACTCTTCCAAACTTCATTATTGGCATTACATATGATGACAGATATTGTTCCCCGGGCATTCGCCACACCCAAACCCTCCCATAAGACTGCCATATGGTATCACTCCACATCACACGTTTCCACTGTCCACTAGCATCACTCTTTACACCACTTCAGACTGCACTTAGCATTCATAGGGGAAATGTTTGGCTTGTGAGCAGTTGCTCAACCATGAAATCCCACTCCCCTAACCTCTATAGCCAGCACCATGACTGTTTGTCGAGTGTTAGTACTCCTGTGAAACTTATGGATGATTGCTTCAATCGATGTCTCGCTATTTGCACAAACCACCTTCAACACTTGATGGTCCAGGTCTGTAAGTATTCATGGCCATCCTGATTGTGGTTTTGTTGTGGTTGCACATTCCCATTTCCACTTCACAATCACATCACAAACAATCGATTTCAGCACTATAGAAGGGTTTGTAGTATCCCTGACAGACTTATTACTCAAGTGGCAGGCAATGACCAGTCTGTATTCAAAGTCGCTGAGCTCTGGTGAATGATCCATTCTGCTGTTACTTTGTATCAATTAACAGCACAAGACTCCCTGCCTCCTTTTATACTGGTAAAAAACTCAACGTGCCATCTAGGCTTCAATTCACTGTTGCAGAGGGGTGTCTGGATATTTTGATCACATAGTGTATGTTACATTTAACATAAAAAAGCACTGGCCAGTAAATGATAAAAGATTACATAACACTAGTAGATTTCTGCTCTTATATTGTTGTTTTTTTTCTATCTTCTCTATGTTGAAAGGCTGGGCTAGATCCAAGATTTTACAACATTCAAAATTTCTAATTATGTAAATCATTAAAATGTATAGACATAATTATTAATAAAAAACCTGTCCATTTATGTTTATTAACTTTTTTATTCTTGTTGACTCTTTTAACAAAAGCCCTAATTTTTTTGGTGTGAATTTCTTGCCACTAAAGTATAGAGAATGAAGGATGATCGATAACTGTTCATCTTTGAACATTTTTAAGTTAGCAAATAAAAACTGATGTTCCAGATTAACTGATGTCTGTTATTAAGGTAAAAGATGACTGAAGACGTGGAAAAGAAGAAATTCAGAAAAAAATATTGAACGAATAGGCATATGTACAAGAATATATTTAAATTTTGTCTTATTTATAAATATCAACTTTATCATACCTTGTTAACAATTTCTAGGCCTCTTTTCATTCCTCGGAATCTAGCTTAGAATTTCTGATTCTAAACTAGAGAATTTCTGATCATCTATTATCAGTACATCTTGCTACATGGTAAGTCGAATTCCTTTTGAGGTTAATTGTGTTAATATCACACACACTGGTTTGCTCTTTCAATCATTAATGTCATTTTTTGTCTCATCGCCTGATTCCTAACATACATCTTTCCATGTTTTTTTGAGTTGTCTGTAGTCTCTGAATTGTTTTCCTAGTCAATGTTCATGTCTCTGTTCCATATGTTAGAAGTGGTAATATTCATTGGTTAAAAACTTTTCTCTTTAAACATAATGATATTTCTCCTTTCAATACTGCAGTATTTCTGCCAAAGGCATTCCCTGCAACTTTGGTTCTACGATTAATTTCCAGCATAACACTTTCCTCCACACTAGTTGTCCAAGATATACATAGCTGCCAACTTCCTCAGAATTACCAACTTTGCCTATTAATAAGTCCATGAGCTTTAATCTGCTTTAATCTGACTTTTAAGCTTTAATTGTTCATTGTTGTTATTGTATCATCAGTTGCAATTTCGTAGCATCATTGGCTAGGACATCTTTATCATCTGCAAATTGAAGGTTCTTAAATTGTCACCATTAATTTGCTGAATTTCTTTTAACATGTTTGAAGTTCTTCATGTAAACTGCATTTGCACCAACACACATAACTACTAAAAAAACAATTATTAATAAAATTGACCGACCGGTTTCACTAGCAAATATTCCATTGAGTTTTTTCACTTTGCAGATATTTCTTTTTCTTTCCAAAGAATTCAGGAATCTTCTGTTCCACCATGGATTTCTCAGCTCTGATTGCCTCATTCCTGAGTACTACTTCCTTTGTCCATGAAGCTCGTAATGTTACCCTCAGATTAACAAGTTTATCTCCAATTACTAAGTTACAAGTTCGTTTGTAACTTATTGAGGTGTTTTATAGAAACATGAAAGCCTTTGATAAATAAAATACTAGAAAATTTTGGGCAAATGGATAACAAATAAAATTTTACAAGAAAAGAAATTAAAACTACTCCATGAATAAAGATAATGTGAGAAAACTTTAATAAAAATGTGAACTTTCTAATTACGATAATTTACATTATTCATAAAAATAAGAAGCCATACTTTCCCTTTGTCCATTTTTATTTTCTTTTATCTTTTTACCTGGGTTTATAGTTTAGGCATTCAATCCCATTGCCAACGCTTCTCCTCGTACTTAATAAACTGTTTCCTACCAGCATGATGGTTTCATTATTCATGTGACGGGAATTTTAGGGGTCCTTCCTGGAGTCTCCGGCAGGAATCTGCATCACCTGCAGGCTAACAGTTTAGTCAGGGATCACTTGTGAGCCGATGGTGTCAATGGTCATTCCTTTTCTTCATCAGTTGGCTGAGAGAGCTATAAACCACCTGTATAAATACCCTTCCCAGGCAGGTACAAGCCAATCCCCTCATTTCTGGAAATTTCCAAATATTTCTTTGTTCTATGTTCTAGGGGATTAAAAGGAGATTAAGTCAGATCTTCAGCTGTTCACTAAAACCGTAGGCATTTCCTTCTTACCGAATTCCACTAATCAATATTAAAATACAAATGGACAAAGATAAAAGTAAGTTAAAAATTATATACAAAAAGAAAAAGATACGAGATCTAAAGCTTTTAAAAGTAACATCAGAGCCAAACAGAACAATTTCCATTTTCAATTATTTTTTACAAAATTAAAGGCTCTGAATGTTACAAGTTTAATCGCAAGCCCAAATTATCTTTCATCTCTGGAATTTGTTGAATGCTTTTAATCTATCTGATATACATACTAATCTCTCCATCAGTCTTCAAGGCATTGTATTTATTTTCTACTGTGATGAAGATTGTTGTGTATCATCTGGACAATCTAAGTTATTATATTTTTAATATATCTTGATAATTGACTGCATATTTCTAAGTAGAGATTTTTCAGTTTCAGTTTTTTATTTTTATTTTTTATTTTTATATCTCCTACATATTTTTGATACTTTCAAATTTATGAAGTGTAAATTCATTTTCTTTTTTATTTAGTTTATGCCCTTGAATCTTTGTATCTGTCCATTCAAGATACTTGGCAACTGAAGATTCTAGCTATTTTATTTTATCCCAGTTTTTTTATTTTTTGCTCAAGAGTTTTCTCAAATCACATTTGTTCTGTTCTTTTTCTTCTTCCTTGGATGTTGGCCCATATTTTCTGGTTACTGAATGATCTGATCTTAGGAACTTTTTCTTTGAAAGTCACTGACTGCGAACATCAATGAGTGAATGTCATCTACTTTTTAAATCTGATATGAAGTGGCATATAGGATTAGAACTGCAATCAGGTTTTAGATTCCTGCAAGAATTTCATCAACCTTCAAGTTGGAAGTTGCTATTGATGGGATTCAAAAAGTTGATTTCCTTTTTGGTTTTAAAAAAAGGTTTTTCTGTAATAAAAGTTTTAACGTGTCGAAAAGGTTTTTCTGTAATAAAAATTTTAACGTGTCGAAAAGATTTTTCTGTTATTAACTGGTGGTTACTCAACATTATTTTGCAATTTACCAGAGAACTCAGAGCAACAAAAAGTGTATTAGTTTTCATGAATTAAAAACAAGATATCAGATTTTTGTTGACAGAATTTGACAGGCATGATTCTTTTGCAAATTTAGGCTTTTTGCAAAGACAAAGAAAGATGAATAAGATATAGCTATTGCTGAATGGAATCATTCAAAAATAATAGAATTTTTACATATAAAGGTTGAGACCAAATGTTTACTAGGTGACTAAATAAAATAAAATAATGGCATATTTTATTTTTTATGTGTGATTATTTTAAATTTGGGAGGTACCATATTTTTTTCTTACGAATATAGAATTCTGTCTTACAGTGAAAACATTCTATGTTCTTTATATGTAGAATTTAATTCTCTAGTTCTAAACCACATTCGTACATATTAACAGTTAAAATGTTGGCTTTAACTTGTGAAAATATAATTGAAATTTCAACAAAAGTAATATATGTTTTATATTTTTTTCAGCTGAACTCAATGCCATAGCTCCAATCATCTCCAATTTCTTTTTGGCCTCTTACTGCCTTGTGAACTTCTCATGCTTTCATGCTTCACTTGCAAAATCACCAGGTATACTTTTCTTCCTTTAAAATGAGCAAGAAAAAAATTCATGCAAAAATCAGTTTCCATTATTTTTATTTTTTTATTTTGAAATAGTTTATTGATATATTTTTTTTAATAGGTTTCCGTCCAGCATTTAGATATTACAACATGTGGGTCAGTCTGGTAGGAGCCATGTTGTGCCTTGCTGTTATGTTCGTTATTAATTGGTATTGTGCCTTGGCCACTTTTGCTCTTTGTTTTGCCTTCTACACTTACATATCTCATACTAAGCCAGGTATTTATTTATTTATTTGAAAATTAATTCTATACACTACATTTTTTAATTGTGGATAGAACTATTAAAGCTGATAATCTGAAATTTTGATGAATTTGAACAGAATTCTAATTTTGTAGAAAGTTAGTTAGTTCCTGACTTTTTGTCTTCTTACAATTTTTTGTTAATACTTAATACTTAAAAGTTATCTCTGTAAAAGATTGTCCTTGAAAGCAATTGAAATATCATCTTTAAAACAGTTGTAAATGTCAAAAAAGTTCAAAGTTCCAGCCAATGCACATGATAAAACTATAATGAATTAAAATTAAAAATAAAAAATAAAAAATTAAAAACATGTTAAAAATTAATTTTTTAGTTTTTATTTTTAATTTTAATTCATTATAGTTTTATTATGTGCGTTGGCTGGAACTTTGAACTTTTTAAAATTTACTTTACGCACGTTAAATATTCATTTTAGTTGTAAATGTCATTGGAATGTCTGATGGATTTGCAGATTTTTTTTAATCTTATTTATTTATTTATTTTATTTATTTATTTGTTATTTTAATTTTTTTATCAGGAATGTTGGACTTAAAGCATTCCTAATTGTCTTTTAAGCTAAAGCTTACTACAAAATAAGCACATTACACAACACCAGATGTCCTTCAAGATACGTAGACCAAACTGGCAGACTTAAATCTACATGTCACACTGAACAGAATGAAACAGCTTTTTATAATAATGACCCTACACGCCCTTGTACAATTATATATCACTAACAAAGTATTCCAATGCCATGCAATCTTATATCACAATAACATTCTTCACTGTCTTTAGCAGAAACTTATCCTGTATTCCAATTTTTAAGGCATATAATCCAGGAATAAGTGGGCAGAATGTCAGCCATTGCAGTTAAACACTTCCTTTCTTCACATGTTTGTGCTCAGTTCTCTTTATTTGCATGTCTTTTCTTGATGATGGAAATGTTGATTATTGTTAAAATAAGATTAAACTGTTAATTTTTCACAATTTCTTGACTATGAACTCCAACCCCCCCCCCCCAAAAAAAAAAGTAATTGCACCTAGAATCACTTACATAATTGCTTAAAAAATGACATGTGGAACAGTGGATATGTGGTATATGAAATAATTCCTTAACCATAAAAATAGCACAGGCTAATAGAAAAAGGTTGTTAGTATATAGGATAAGTGTTATATACAGTATCTTAATGGAATATAACCCCCCCCCCCCCCCAATGTTAGCTACATATCATATCTTTTAGCATAGTTCACAAAGCTTTTCATTTGCTCCTGCTAGTCCCTAATGGTCAGTGATGGTAATAATTGAAGTTTAGTTGGCTCAGATATTTAGATTGGGTGTTAAGAGCTGAATTGGACAAGAAAGGGTGTTGATATTACAAATGGATTATAGAACATGGCAATGTACACTGTCTAGCCACTTTATTAGGTACACCCCTGCTGTGAGCACAAATGGTGTCTCACAACAACTCTTCAAGCCGGTGGGGGCAGTGTCATGGTGTGGGGAATGTTTTCCTGGCACACGGGTCCATTGATACCTCTGGAGGCATGTCAGGATGCTTGAGCACACCTAAACATTGAGCTGAGCAGTTGCAACCTTACATCTTGACAGTTTATCCTCCTGCAGATGGCTACTTCCAGCAGGATAATGCGCTGGTGCACAAAGCCCGCATGACTACATGGGATGGTTAGAGGAACATGACGATGACTTGCTGCAGTGGCCGGCTCAGTCCCCGGATCTCAGCCTGATTAAAAATTTGTGGGATGAGCTGGAACGGGCTGTTCGCTCCAGGCCTACACCTCCATCAAATCTTCAGGAACTGCGTGACACACTCATATCTGTTTGGTACACAATACCTCAACAATGTTTTCTGCATCTTGTGGAATCCATACCTCAACGAATTCAGGCTGTTTTGAGGACTAAAGGAGGCCCAACATGCTACTAGGTAGGTGTACCTAATAAAGTGGCTGGACAGTGCATATGTGGTCATGTTTGCCATGTAATAAAATGTTATCAGGAAGACATGGCAGTAAAGGCATTACAATCTCATCAATGAGTTGACATACCCTCAAAGCTTCTGTAATTGCTAGCAGAGATGCTGGTATAATTACAGGTGATGGAATCCCACACCATTTGTCTGTTGACTGTTTTCTTTAGGAATGGAATCATAGTGTATCTTTATCTGTGTTATCTCCATTTGTCATCTACTAAAATCAAGGTAGGGACTCATCACTGAAGATGTTGCCTTGTTATGTATGCCATCACCCTCATAAAAGTTCAACTGTATGCAGCCTGTTTGCAACATTGAAACAATATTGGAAACTTTCTCAATCTGCTTTCTCAAAGTCCTTTTTTTTTATGGTGTGCAGGTGCAACACCTTCTTGCATAAGCTGTAGTTCAGAAGATCATGAAAATTATTCATTTGCATACAGTGAACTTAACTCCATCAACATGAAACTTGATATTTATTTGTTTTGGATGCAATTATTTTTTTGTATAAAATTATATTTGCTAATGCACATTAAACCTTATCTTTCTTTAATCAATATGTCAGTAGGAATATTTCATTATTTCCCTTTGTAAGATTTATTTGTAAGATCTGCCAACCATCTTAAGAATTCATTAGATAATGTGATAACTAAAGACATTTGTTGTCCCATTCATTTGATTTTAAAATACAGTAAAACCTCGTTAATTCGTCACCCGGATAAGTCGTCACTCCGTTTAAGTCGTTGTTTTCCTTTGGTCCCGACAAGGTCTCATACACAATAATGTAAAATAACCCTCCTTTACCCGTCACCAAATTTAATTCTACCCCGGATAACTCGTCACCCTCAAAACTTACCTCGTTATGTTTTAAAGAAAAAAAAGACTTAATTGCACTTTTTGAAAAATCAAATGTTTCAAAAACAGCTTTTGCCAAAGAACATCATATTCCCAGGACTACATTAAATGATATTCTTTCATCGAAACAAGTAATTGAAGAAACTGACTGCAGAGACAAATGAAAGAGAATGAGGAAATCGAAGTTTGACGAGATCGAGGTGGCTTTAGTTCAGTGGCTAAAACATCCCAGATCGCAAAATGTGCAGATTTCTGCCGTGATTCTCAAAAGAAAAAGCCATGGAAATTGCTAAGAAGTTGAACATTGAAGATTTCGGCGGCAGCAATGGTTGGCTGGAACGTTTCAAAGACAGACATTGCCTTTCTTTTAAAACGATTAAAATGTGATAACTATAAAAAGTGTTTTTTTTTTTTTATTTTCCACTCATTCATTTGCATGTATTGATTCTGAAAATCTTGTTTTTCTCACCGAATCCTACAGCAATTCATGAAAATACTGTACTTTTTTTGTTTTTGTTTTTCAAAAATGCCCACTCTGCCTAAGTCGTCACTCCGCTTAAGTCGTCAAAAATGTTTGGTCCCTTGAGTGACGACTTAACGAGGTTTTACTGTACTTAAATTACATTCAATTTTCAAAGAAGAGTAATAATGTCAGACTTGTCCATCTAGAAAAGATAATGTTGGACAAGATTGAAGTATCAGTTGTGTCATAGATCAATTATCATAAAGAAATCCCTTGTACATCTTTTTCTAATTTATTGTGATCCTTTGCTACAATTTAGACTTGACTGTATGAAATCAACATTTACGTTATTCACTAAACAGCGAACTAGACTTAATTATCTTTTTCTCAAACTTCAAACTTTAGAATTACCAATGTCTTCTATTTTCACCCTCTTATACAGGAATATAATAAGATGATCTTACAACTTTTCAAAGTCAGAGAAGCAGAGCTCACTTTCTTTTATGACCTATGAGGAGTTACTTATAATGTTTTCATGGAGGAAAAACCAAACCAAAAGCAATTATTTAAAAGATGAATTAAGCATGCATTTGTGTCCAGTTGGTCACATGTGGCTATTGGTTTTCATGTCGCCCACAGTGGTTCGAAGATTATACATCCTCCTTCTCATAGAGGGGAGTAACTTCATATTACTTACAAAAGAATCTAAGGATTTTTACATCATACTGTTTCTATCTCTGCTTCATGACCTTCTGTCACAGCTTGTTTGCAACTTTCCATGGATAGCTAATCAGCATACCACACTGTCCCTGGTGATCTGTAAGTGCTTCTCTGCAATTGCAGTGGATAATCTGGATGACCATCTTCAAAGATCCCTTGAATTCCAATGTTACCTGATATCCATAATGAATTTTTTTTTTTTTTTTGATGAATTAAATCTAATTCATATTCGCTAATGTCAGATCTTTGATTCTCTACCCATCTGAATTAATGTCTTGAAGAGACTGCTATTTTTCAAGTTCATTTTTCTGAATAGTTTACCATTTATTTATTTATTTCAAAAAAGACTTGGACTTTTCTTACCTTGAAATTTTACTTAATAAAATTAACATTATTTTCTTTTAACTTCAGATGTAAACTGGGGATCTTCCACTCAAGCCCAGGTTTATAAATCAGCATTGCAGTCTGTGATAAAGTTAAATTTAGTTGAAGAACATGTTAAAAATTATAGGCAAGTAAATAATAATTTCAAATTAATTTAATAAATAATATATTTTAATTATTTAATCAGTTATCTTTAACAAAACGCTTTAACATTGGAAGATATGTAAATTACTTTGAATACAATATGACAGATGCTATCTTTCATTTATCAAGAAAGCAGACAGAATATTGATGGAAGAGAGAAGAAGTTGCAGATCAACTGTTGTCTTGATTATTTCTTTTTGTTCCTCTGAGTTTAATAGTTTTAGTTAAGAAGAGAAGAATTCCTTTTCCCATTTCATAACGGAATTTGATAGAATAATGTGTTTTTAAAATTGCCCATTTCTATAAATGAGTAAAAGTTTAATTTCCTGTAGTAACAGTATCTAAATTAATTTCATTATTTTCATTGATAAAGTTTCTACTTTCCTGTTTCCTTTAAGCACTGTATTAGAATTGATTAACCTATCAATTCTCTTTTAATACTTTAAATGCTTTGAATTATCATTGCTGAAGACAAGCAGTGAAATTTATCTATTTCTTAATTTGTTTTTAAAAATTAGGCCTCAGATTTTAGTGCTTTGTGGCTTTCCAAGTTCGAGACCTCCTCTTGTTGACTTTGCTAATAACTTAACCAAGAATGTCAGCTTACTTATTTGTGCGCATGTCATGAAGGTAATAGTTTGTTCACTTTTTAATTACCCTAAGCTTGTTTACTTATTAAATTTGTATTCAAATTAGCAGTTAATGATACACCTTTAAACTAATTAATTGAGTCTTCCCTTTTATTTTTAGGATCAGATGAATCAGAGAGCAAGAAGTGGTTATATCAAACATGCGTATGCTTGGCTTCAACGTCGGAAAGTTAAAGGATTTTATTGTATGGTGGATAACAACACTTTAGCTCATGGAGCAAGAACAATTATGCAGGTAATAAATAACTTATTTTATTTAACCTGCTTACAGTAGCCACATTTGAATGATTCATATTAGCTGTAGCATTCTTTGTAAAACCTTCATCAAAGATCTTGCTGCACATCCTTTGTGAGTTAGGCCAAACATCTCATTTGTTCCAAGGCATGTAGATAAGGTATTTTAATTTTGTTACATTGAAAAATCTTTTTGGTGATTTAAATTTTTCTTTTTTCATTGTCCTGTATTTTAACTTGCTAGATATGTTTATTTCAGTTGCCTCCATAGTAGAGACCAGTCCCTTTTAATGTACTGCCCCGAAGCTGAGAATTTTTTTTTTCCATATAATCTATTCCAATGACAAAATTATGGTGGAAAACTACCCATAGTAGTGTATTTTCAAGCAGCATTAAATGTCAAACAAATACAGTGCAACTTGGATAATTCGAAACTGAAGGGACCACTATAAAACTTCGAACTATCCAAGATTTCGAATTAAACAAGTTACATCTTTTAACTTTAATTTCAGGTCCACTGAATGCTTGATAAGATTATTCTGTCAATAAGTAAATATTTATTCAGAAAGATCGTGGTATGAAAGACTTAAACACTATATGTGTGTAAACAACATAGGATTTACATTACGTAAGCTACAGTACATATTGCATTCAATACAGAAAATTATAGTTTTTCAAAAAATTGTGCAATGTCTGATTGTTTTGTAGAATTCAGTCGCTTAAGGTTAGCAGAATCATCAAGCATGTTTAGTGAACGGAAAACAGCTTCACTTACGTTGGTTTGTCCTTCAATGTACCGACGAAATTCGGCGCTATCCCGTACTCGTTGGCGATTTGGCATTTCTTCTTCACACCCTTTTCCACCTAGCGAATGACGGCGACCTTTTCAGCGAACGTTAAATTCTTGTACATGCGTGGTTTACTGAAAGACATGGTGACATTGACAGCAGGAAGCTCGAATGGCGTCTGAAGCGTCACGTGTCGAACGGTGGCGGGAAGGGGATTTCAGTTGTCACGTGTCGAATTTCTTAACGATGAAACGCCGAAAAGTCGCTATGATTCGAAATTTTTTATAAAAAACTTCGAATTAAGGAAGTTGAACTTCGAATTATCCACGATTTTTTAACATTGATTTAATAAGAAATTCAAGGGACCAAGAGAAATCTTCGAATTAACCACGATTTCGAATTAAAGACGTTCGAATTATCCAAGTTGCACTGTAACATTTTCTAATATGTTTTGTTAAAGAGGAATAGGAGAAGGATTATTCACATCACTGAGTAACAGGGAAAACAAAAGTCCTTATTAATGTAGATGATCCAAGCAGTTCATTTCTCTGCTTTAACAATAATAATTTAATACCAGATTGCCTTTAATGAATGGAATCTGATTTTTAGTATTAAAACAGGACTTGGTGGTGTTTTGGAAATATTTATTTGAACTTGTAAAACATCTGAGTTAGGATGGAATCAGTGGTGATTTCACAAAGGCATTAAGAGTGGAACTGAGAATGTTCAAAAGAATGACCATCCTATTTTATTACCCATCGTTGATTTGTTAGATATTAACAATGTAGCATAATTAAGCACTCTTAAGAAATCATTATAGAATTCCTAGCAGTGATTTTGTAGAATCTTGCTAAATCTGCTGCCATTCTGCTGCCAAATCTACTGTTACAACCTGTTTCAATTCCTTACTGTGATGTTTATACCATTATTCATTTGTTTCTAGACTTTCTAGAAGCAAGATGCTTCTTCAATAAGCATAATTTGGTTAGTCTTCTTCTGACCTCTTCTAAAGTAGAATGTACTGTATTCCTTGAACATGTCTTTGTATTAACCCTTTCAGACAGGCCCTCGGATATTTATTACTATAAGAAATATCGTCTAGTATGTGCCATCTTTAATACTTTTTTTTGTCAATTCATTATATCATAATTAAATGTGCAGCTTTTCTTCAACAGCATTATTAGTGCGTTGTTAGTGCTTTAACAACATTGTTAGTGCTTTTATATTTTTTTAACCATTCTTATTTCCATTTTATTCCTTTAAATCATTCAAATCATTTGCATACCTTTTCAATTTTAAAGCTTATTCATGTATATGACCAAGCCTAAGTTTTATGATTTTTGAAAATCTGACTGCTAATTTTTATAATTTTTTTCTACATTTTTTTTTATTTGCTTTTCAGTTTTACTTTTATCAAGAACTGTTGTTCTTGATTCTCCTTTGCTGATTTTTTTTTTTTTTTAATGAAAGAACAAATGAAAAAAAAATTAGAAAACTGGCTAAACATGTTTTGTCAAAAATCTTTTTGGCACTGCATAAACATTGTTCCTCTTGTTCTGTAAAGCTCCATCTAACCAACAAACATAAGTGACTTGGATACATTTCACAAGTAAACATTCTTTTTTATAACTCCTGATAAAATCTCTTAACCATATTTAATTACATATCAAAATTATCTTTAGTCTACAGGCATTGGGAAATTGAAGCCAAATATGGTTCTTCTAGGCTTCAAAAATAATTGGCAGTCATGTGAACATGAAGAATTAGAAGATTACTTCACAGTTATTCAGTGAGTATTTCTATTTTGAATAAGTTCACTTTATGTTAAAAACTATATAATTTAATTGGCATATAATTTCAAGGTATGGCAAATGTTATTTTATGTATTCTTAACAGTTGTATTGGACATCTTAAATGCAAATGTGCACAGATCAGAAATGTTAATCTGCATCATGTGCATTGCAGTCCCTGGATTGTATATATTGTATTTTTTCACTCTGTTCATCATTTTTCATTTCTCACAATGAACAAAAGACAAATTTACTTTTCTAGTTTTTCTGAAGAAAAAGAAAAGAAAGAATAAAACAAGTTGAATACAGTATTTATTCAGACTAGTGCTTCAGAGTATTCAAATAATCTCAGTTGTAAGCTTATAGATCATTGACTTCTATTCAGTTCCAGAAAAGCAATTCCTTTTCTTTTGTTTAATATATTAAACAAAATATTATTATTATTATTATTATTATTATTATTATTATCTCGAAAAAGTTTCAAACCATGGGTTTTCCCAGCTAAGACAATATGGCGGGTCAAGGACCAAAGCACATATTGCTAAGTGTTTAAAAAAAAAAGTGAAAAAAAAAGTTTCGAAGAATAGTTAGGGATGTGTGGTTGTGTCCATAAATTTCCTAACTATGCGTGTTGTGTTGAGTACCACAGCCTTCTGGAGTTATTATCATTATTATTATTATTTATCTATTACAATTACATTTTCTTTCTACCTTACTTTTTTTTTAACTTAAAAGAAAAGAAAAAACAGAACTTTTTTTTTTTTTTTAATTTCTTTGATCTATAAAAAATGAGAAAATTATTTAGTAAATTAAGCACAATGTTTTTGTACTTTTTTTTTATTAAAATGGTGAAATCCAAATAAACTGAGACTGAGCTAGATCATTTGACTTATAAAGGGACAGTCAGGTAGTTGGGTCATGGATTTTGTTAATTTTTATAGTACGTGAAGGCCATCCCCTGAATATCAAGTTCTAAAAGCCATTGGGCCAGATATGCAGGCATTTTTGAGAAAATTGACTTTGAAAATTTCCAAGTGGCTTATATCGACTGAACATTAACCAGGTGATAAGCAAGCACATAGACTCCGTCCTGGAGTCTAGTAAGTGCAGGGTCACTGGTTCAAATCTTGCTGTGTGCATGAAGTTTTTTTTTCATCCTACGTATATTTTAGGTAAGATTATTTGTAATGAATTACAACTTGGGTACAAAAATGAAAAACGTCTGGTAGGAAATGAAACATTTTTTTTATTTATTGAGATTAGAGAGAAAATAAAGCACTAAAGTAATGCCAAATAATAATGTTGATAAATTATGTTTTGCCTAACATTGCTAAGTGCATCTTGAGTTGGATCAGTATATTGCTATCTCTCTGTGCAGCAACTGTTATTCACTACCTTCGTTTGTGATGGCTACTCTAGAAAATGGTCGGTCAACCCAAAAGATTGAAACTTCAACTCACTTGTCAAGAGTAATAAGTTGCATTTAGCAATGACTAGTACTGCAGTTTTATTAACTGACAAAGTGTCAGTTAATATTTTCTTTAGTATTTTACAGGACTTTCAAATCTTTAGTTTTGGGTTATTAATTATTATTGTGATTTTATATATGTGGCAGATTTTTAGGTAATCTAAATATGCATATTATTATTTTTTTCCCAGTGATGCCTTTGATAATTTCTTGGCCATTGGTATCTTAAGATTGCAGCAAGGTCTTGATTACAGTCAGTTCCTAGAGGGAGCTACTGCATTTTCGATTATGGCCCCTGCCCTCCTTGCTCCTCCAATGCCTAACTTGAGTTCATCATTAGATTCCAACATGCATTTGAGACACAATGTGTCATCTTCTCAATTATCAACAGGTAATTACTAAATATGTATTTTATAGATTTTTTTTTGTTGCAAAATTTAATTAGTTGATGATGATATCAGATAAGCCAGATTAAATTATGAAACTATCACAATAAGATGCATAAAATCTAAAATTTGTTTCTGTAACACAAAAGGAATGTTTTTTTATATGAATGCTGATTAAATGAATAAATATATCTTCAAGAAATAAAAAAAAAAGTAGCAATTTTTTTCTAATTTTTAAAAATATAGAAACAAAAATACAAATCTAGTTTAAAATGAATAGGCAGATATTTCTAAATACATATAATTATTTTTTACGATTCTCTTGCTATGATTAGATATGTGGTATCACTGTAATTGTTAAGTGCTAATTAAATATTTTATGTCTGAGATGGTTTCATTAATGATAAGCTTAATACAGTATTGAAGTTCTTTATATTATTGTGAATTTTTATTTTATGTTTTTTTTTATTATGAATTATTTAGTGTGTTTTTAATAATCATGTTTGTGATGAAATTACTTCTTTCTGGGATATCCTATAAATAATGATTTTGAATCAGCCTGAGACAGAATTTGACAAATAAAAAAATATACTTATATATAGATAAAGACTTAACTGATTAATTTACTGTAATGAAATCAGTGCTTGTAAAACATGTGATGACTTCCTCAATTTCAGTGATCATCACTTTCTCGATCAAGAATCTGTCTCTTGCCAATTGTCAGATCTCTTTTACAGTCATCCTCATTATTTCTGTTATTAAGTCTTCAGTTCTTTCAGGATGATTTTTAAGAGAACCAGTTCATTGTTTGCTTGCTCCTCCATCTTCCAGATAATTAACATTAGCTGTTGTTTTGATTCTCTTTAAGCTACAGAATCTTAATGTGTCCACAAGCTTTTACTATGAATAATCAACTTTCTTGATGTTGCCGAACTTCATTTCACTTTTTTATTAGAGTGAATTTATTGAGAAGAATCTTTTTTTTTAATTAAAAGGCTATAAACCTTGAAATTATACTTTTAAAGATCCTTAATGAGAATGATTTGTTTTTAGTTGAATGCACTTCCAAATCATGGATGTTACTAATGGTTACCAGATGTCTTGGAGGAAAACAAAAAAAATAATAAGGAGTATGATACTGGCCTCAGCTTCTTTATATCCAATCTAAATTAAAAGTGTCTTATCTTCAAAGTGATCTTTCTCATAACGACTACTTATCTCAGTAGATATGATTATATTTGTACCAGCTTCCTGATTTACATATAGGAAAACTATATATAACTATAACAATAGTTATATAACTATAACTATAGTTATGGCACTTGACTTTAAATTGGTCTGTTGTGCATTTGGCTTATATTATAGAAAAGCTTGAGTTTTGTATTTGTCTCAAAGACATCTTTGACAAGCCATTTCTGCAGATCCATTATATATGCTTTAAGTTGCTGCCCTCTTCCTTCTCCAGACTCAACTACATCTTCATTGAAAAGATTTCTTTTCACATTCAAAAACCCTTGAACCAAAATATGATTTAAGTCATCCCTTGTCAAAAACCAGGAGTAGCTATTTGTTTAGTAAGCCATAGAACAAAAATGAATTTGGTTCCTCATTAATCACTCACTTTAAAATTCATTATGGTGACAAGTTTTTTGGGAGATACTTAAGAATTCCAAAATTGTAGCTTATCCTTAAGATTGGACAATTTCCATTGACCTTCTGAATGCGTACTGTAATTAATACTGTTTATTTACTTGGAATAGGCTTCATTGTTAATTTTTAATCCTCCTGTCCTTGTCTTCACCCGAACCATGAATGCTGTCACTTGATGAAGAATTTTTGATAGCACAAGATACAAATTCAGATTTATCTCAGTGTTTAACTATTTCTATATCATCATAAATCAGTGACACATTAAAGTATTACTGTGAAGATATTGAAAAATAAGTTGACCCCAATGCGACCCCAATGCAACCTCATCAGTGTCTGATGAGAATTCATTCACAGTGGAGAACCAGAAACATTTCACTTTAATAAGTTGGGCACATTTTAATATTTTGTACTGTATATAAATAAATGTCAAAGTTATTTCAATTAAAAAAAAAAAAATCAAATTGGTTCCTTTTCATAGAAGTAATATTGAAAATTAAATCTCAGTGGAATAATTGGAAATAACAATATAAATAGGCATTGAAAATATTTGGAATATCTTTGAAATTTATATAAATGTAACTCAGGCTGATTTAACTACCTGTGTAAGATATTGCAGTATTATTTGAAACAAATTAATGTTTAGAATTAAATATTAGTTATGAAGCCAATTTTATTTAAAACATTTTTGAAGAATTGAGGCTAAAATGAAATGTATTCTGATAAAAATATTATATTTTCAAATTAAAAAAATAGTGTGCAATTTAGTTGCCAATGAAATGATTCCTCCTCCCCGTGGTTGTAAACCCCTCCTTACTTGCCGGTGGATTGGTAAGTGAATTAAAACAAATATTCCCTGCAAATCTACTGCACAGCACCAATTCACACTGCAATAATTGAAACAATAACCCAAGTAGCATTTTTACTAGTTGAAAGTTACAGTTTTTGCCCCTTATGTTTCATTTAGTTGCTATTTTTATTAAGAAGAATGATTCTGATTTGCTGCAATTGCCGAATTTTATTGAAGCTGAACAGAAGCATTTTTGTTTTGCATTTAGTTTACTAATTCTGTTGCTATATTGCTAGTGCAAAGAAATTGCATATTTTGTATTGCTGAAGTAATTTTCTAGGAGCACAACTTTACATTGAATTGTTGTGAAAAAATACATTTAAATTATTTACCTTAGTATTCCTGTTCAAGATAATTATTTACAGGAAATACTTTTTTTTCTTTTCTATAAAATTGTCATTCATATGATGTCTTAAAATGACAAAATTAAACATTTAAAGTTTTTAGATCATTCATCTCATTCAAACAAGTTAATGATAACATCTGTTGGGAGCTATTGTATAAACAGTAAAAATGCCTATCATTTTTTTTCTTTTACTTGATTCTTCATATGTAATTTCTTGAAGCATAATATCTGAAATATTTTTTAATTGCATCCTTCAAAAAAATCTGTCGGGTAACTCAATGATATAGGCACTGAACTGCAGGGCTGACTGGGATTTTTTTTTCCTCCAGATGGGTGCTAGGGTTCACCCTGCCCTCTGTAAAATGAGGATTGGGATTCCCGGGAGGTATATGTGGGTGAATTTTGGAATGACAATCAGTTTTTAGTTGGTCCCGAAAAGTTCCTAGAAATGTCAAAGTCTATAACATGAGCCAACACGGGCTCCAAGGGGATTACCCGTTTGAAATGGATATTGTTTGCTACTATGCGACAAGAATTTATAATTTTATTGATAATTTTCACTTGCTAAGATGTTAACAATAAAAATAAAGATTTTTTTTTTTTTTTTTTTCAACATTAAGTTTTAACATTTTCTTCATTTCTTTTAACACTCATCACTTAGTTCATCAGTCAAATTTCTTTTTTCGTTTCTTTCTTTCTTTTCTTTTTCTCTTCTTAATATCATATTTCAAAACAAAAAAATACTTCTCGATCATAACATTATATTTGTTTTGTAATTTTCTGTAACATAGTGTATATTATACTTAAATTAATTCATTATGCTTTATATAAAAAGTATTGAAAAGGTTTTAAATAATTTTAATTCATTTATTAAATTACTGTATGATTAACATTTATAAGATATTCAAAATTGTGGATAAATGTTTCCAGTAATTTTGGTAATAATCCAACTCAACTAAAATAATATCTTGGATGTTGAGTTTTTAAATTCTGGTAAAAATAAGCCAAAAGGAATTAGTAATTAATATTTTTAAAAATATTAAAAAAATTTTTTTAAAAATATTTAACAAAATTAAAAGCTAATTATTGTTATTGCTGGATGTTAAAAATATGTTTATACTACTACCATGAACAAAAACTTTTATCAAATATTTCATTTTCAGATTAAAAATTTTAATCTTTTTATTTCAAACTGTATTGCTAAAAATCTTAATTAAATAAGAATTTGTTGTTTTCGTATGTGCATGATAGGTTATTTGTATTATATGCATTACCTGAAATAATATTGAGTTAGATCCTCTTTTAAATATTCAAATTTAAAATAAATGTTAAAATGATGTATAATGATAAATAGAGAGAGAAATTCACCAACGGACAATTTCTCTCTCTATTTATGAATAATTACGGACGTTAAACTTGCTTTCATGATGTATAATGATTGAGATATTATGCTATTAGTTTTTGGTTTTTTTTTCTGCTTACATATATATATAAAATAATTACTGAGGAAATGTCTTAAATTTTACAGTATTAAAATTTTGACAATATTAATACAGCTGTGCTTTTATTAAGTAAAGAGTAGTCATTTACTGGTGAACCCTTTATTTTCCAGGTGGAAGTTCAACAGAAGGCAGTCCTCCTTCCACTCCAGTGTTAGAACATATAGATCATCCATTCCAAGTATCCTTGGCTCCTGAAGGTGCAATAGACAGCGAGAAGGCAGAACTGAATCCCAATCCCAGCAGCACTCAGCTGGTCAAAGGACATTCACGGAATGCTCCCAAAGAAATTCTGATGGCCTTGAATCAGTTTCAGAGGAAGCAAAAGAAAGGAACGATTGATGTTTGGTGGCTTTATGATGATGGAGGTAAGGAATAATAGTGTCTCATGAATAGCAAATTAAAATAAACAGTATTCTAATAAGACAGTTGTGGGTTATTTAATACAAAAATATCCTACTAAAAACATTATTATTTTATATTACTTCATACCTCAAATGACAGAAAATATGTAGATTGAATTTTCAATACATCATGGCAACTTTTTTCTTCTGTTCAAAACAGAAATTTTGACACTTTCAGAGGTTTATGCAATTCATCATAGCAGTTTTGTAATAAAAAAATATATGTCCTTTTAGTGTCAAATGAAAGATATGTAAGGAATTCTTCTCGGGTCTCCAGTCAAGTTTCCTCTTCATCACCAAGAAAGTTTCAAGTCTCATTTGGAAAGATATGTAGTTGCTGAAGATATACACACCCTGGTCAAAAAAGTTTGAGCCTATAAGCTAAAACAATCCAAGACAATAAAATGAGAATTTATGCAAATGCAAGGGTTGTATTGGCTTCCAAAGTTTTGAAATGATTTTTATAAATGGTGCACCACTAATTTGGTTGCAGTTGTTCATGTAAAAATGGGGAAAATGCAATATTTGTCTGAATTTGAAAAGGTTAACTATTGATATGTGTCTAGCATGAGCCATGATTTAACAAAACAAAAAAAATAATCGATTTCTTAACAACCATCTTCGGCACTGTTTCCAAACAGTATCCAAGGATCTGGAGGTGCCCATTATAGTATGGGGAATGTTCTGTTTGTATGGACTGAGTCCAATGATACAAGTAGAGGGAAGATATCATCTAGGGAATATTTGAGTATTGTAACTGATCAGATGCACCCTGCAATGCTTTTCCAGAATGTGATGGCCTTATTATGGACGCCAGTGCCCTTGCCCATCATGCCAGAGTTGTGCAAGAATAGTTTGCTGAGCATGAGGGGACTTTTGTCATTTTCCCTGGTCCCCAAATCTTGATCTCATTGAGCATGTGTAAAACATGCTGGAAAGGGCCATAAGGATTCAGTCTTCTTCCATAAACAATCAACAGCTTCATAATATTTTGATGTAAGAATGGTTATCTTTGGACGTTAATAACCTTGGGCATTTTTTAGAATGATGTCGCATTGAATATAAATGTTCCTAATTGATATAAATGAAGATTTGTAATTTTTTGGCTAGCATTTCCATTTATCGATAAATTAATTGTCCAATTTTCCCAATCAATTACTGCTTTTTCAGGAATAACTTTAATAATTTACTTTGATACATTGTAAAAATGCTTCTTTCCAGCTTTCAGTCTTTTTTTCCATTCTGTTTTACAACAATACAACTTAAAGATAAATGTAGGATCAACTGCTTTCACTACTTCAAAAATTGTCCAGAATTTGAGCTTTATAGAGGCCTATTGAGTTGTTTCATACCTAATACATTGAACAAGCATATTTATGATCCTTTTGAACTCTTAAAAAAAAATAATGCAACATAATGGGGCTCAATAACTGAGCAAGATGCTATATAAAATTGTTTTTGAATTATCAAGAGACTCCATAAGCTTCACTGATAAAAATAACAAAAAGAGTTCTAGTAGACCTTTAAATCCACAATTCTGAGTGATCTGTAATATAAATTCTGGAATGTTAGCTGTCACAAACATATTTTTGGGCACTTCAAAGTTAGTTAATTTCAACTAACTTTCGAGTTAAGTTTTTAATTAGAAGTAGGGCATTTCAAATACCTTGATATGATATACAAACATAGTGCTATCAGTGAACAAAAAGAATGGACTCATGACATTCAGTTTCAAAACTATAGAGGGTACTAAAAAAAAAAAAAAAAAAAAAGCAGTAGTTTGATTGATCAGATTGAACAATTGCTGTTTCAAAACACATTAATACAGTAGAACCTCGATTATCCGAAACTCTTTTAACCGGAACTTCATTTAATCGACGTCAGTTTCCTGAAGTTTTTTTTTTTTTTTTAAATAAACGTTATCACTTCAAAGTCACCTTTGGCGGCAACTATTCCTACTGCAGGTAGTGTCAACATGCCGATATCTTATCTATTCTATGTATCTATTATCTTATTATTCCATTCTATTGTCCCCCGTTTCCATTCGTCTCCAAGACCATCTGCCTTCTGCCTTTCTATTGGCTACTTTCTGTCCGACTCAGAAGCGTTGGCTTTACCGAAATGTAGAACATTCATCTACGCCATGGAGCCCACTAAACGAAAACGCAATAGCGATGATGATAACAGCGAAAGTGATGAAGATGAGGTGATCGGAACTTCTAAAATAAGCAACTCCGATGCTTTTGAATGTTTTGCTAAAGGACTGATGTGGTTGGAGCAACAGACTGACTCTGATTCTACAGAACTTATGCTACTGAAACAACTTCAGGACAGAGCGGCTAAACGACGTCAGTCATGCTTAAGGCAGAGCAAACTTCTGTTTAAGCCATTGTAAAGTATGTATCGTATGTCATATAAACATTTACATTGCATTTTCGGCCTTGTGTGACACCTATTGAACAAATTTATTGTTATAATTTTAGTAATATAATTAAAACATCACATTTAGTTATTTTGTACATGTTTAAAATCCAGTGTTAAAATTTTTGCAGTCTCCTGATGGCCATTTTTAGGTGCTCTCTTTTATTCGGAATTTTCGATTTACCGACGAAGGTCCAGTCCCAACCACTTTCGTTAATCGAGGTTCTACTGTATATTTTAAATTGTAAATAAGTCTTTAGAAACTATTTTCAAATCTTATTAGATACTAAAAAAACAAAAAATGCTGCAAAACGTGCAAAACAAAACACAATTTATAATTGGTAGATCAATAATGAGCAGCAGACTTATGGAAATACAAGTAGTCCCATCTGATTCTGAAAATTAATCTTCACATCGATATACAATGATATGTTCATTGATCTACTTTCTGTATTGTTATCATTAGAATATGTACTATAATGGATTACATAATTTCTGTCAAAATTTCTGTTCCTTGTAGAAGAAAAACACTTCCAATATGTAACAAAAATTTTATAAAATTTAACATTAACACTTTATGGCATACATTCTTGTTAAAGAAAATAGTATGAAAGGCAAATAAAGACCTCTTGACCATGCCACTGGGCTATCAATAGTGCATCACAACAAAATGGTTATGACAAGAATTATAGTTGTAGACAACCCTGAAGAAAGGAGATGTGATGTGGAAAAAAGTAATAAATAATACTAACCTATCAAAATTGAAAAGGTGCAGACACTTTAATGTTTTCATATAGAATGACCAGTGTTTTGTTTTGCAGTGTTTAGAAAGAATGAGCTTAGGCCTATATAAATGTGTTTCATTTTTAGGAACTTTTAAATGAACGCATTTCTTCTTATTTCTTTTGTTTTTGTTACATAGAAACTATTTGGGAACTAAGCTCCTTTTTTGCCTATGCTTTTTTTTTTGAACAGATTTTTATTGTTCCTTTCAACTTTCTTTCCTAATAAGTTTTAACAATGATTTAATAAATTTCATATTGTAAGGAATTGCCTTTTAAGGATTTTAAAATATAGGTTTAATTCTGCAAGTATTATATAGATATAGATCTAATATTAGCAATGTATAGTTATAAATTCATTTTTTTTTGTTTTTTAAGTTACTATTACGATTTTGTTACTGAGACTGTAAAGGAACTTTGTCATTCCTCATGAACTATGACTTATATGGTTCATTTTTTTCTTTTAAGGAACTGAAACTTGAAAGAGTTCACATTTTGAAATAAAAAAAAAAAAAAGGAATTTGAACTGCTTCATTACTTCTATCAACTCTATTTGTTCCTTTTGACATCAACAACTGGTAAACATTTTCAGTGTTATCATCAAAGATTTACAAAATGCAGTCAACTGATAATGCAACTTGCTTAAAACAAACCCCAGAACTTCTATTTAATAAAGACCTTATAATATTCCATAAAGTACTGTATCATGTAAATGCAATATTGCATGTAATAAAGGGTTTTATGCCATTAGAATCAAGAGCACAGCAAAGGATGTGTTCTTAATGAATGAACAATTTGAAAATGCAGTAAATATAGTATATTTATTGTTTTTGTTGTTCATTATTTTAGATCATTTTTCATTATTGGGACCTAGAGACAGCTGCTTCTGGTTCTTTATTGGTCATCAGCTGAGGTTACCATAATAAGCAAAATGATCTATAATAATGTGATAGAAGTGCATATAAATAATAGATATGACAATGGATCCTCAAGTGCACCAATTAAGCATTAAAACATCAAATCAACATTTCCCCTTCCTACAGCCTTATCCCATATTTTTCTTGTTTATACAGACATTTTTGGGATAAGAAGAAGAAAAGGAACCACAAAATATGTATATTCAAACAATCCTTTGAGGTTTTTGTTTGGAATGCATAAATAGTGATTCCCCCCCCCCCCCCCAATTCTGTATCATTTTTTCATATTGGGATCTCAAGACAATTATTTCTGGTTCTTTACCCTTCATCAACCGAGTTACTCTAATAAACAAATGATATAGAATCAAGTAGAAAAGAAGTGTCAATAAATAATTGGCAAGACAGTGTCTTCATTCACACCATTTAAACTTAAAAATTTCAGAATATTACTTCCAATTCCAATGACTTTAGCCTGAATTTCTCCGGGTTCAAGGCATTTTTGGGATGCATAAAAAGAAAGAAAAACATGAAAAGAAAGAAAAAGTTGCCTTGAGTTTCTTACTAAGTATATCTTTTTGATCCTAGATTGACTTTTTTCTTTTGCTGAGAACAATGCTTTCTTTGAGACATTGTTTTTCGATTAGATGATCTAGAATCTATCGGAGATAATTGGAAACAAATAATAGGCAAAACAGTGCTTCCCAGCGTCTGCCAGTTAACATCAGAAATCCCTACATGTACTCTCAATTGCAGTGAGCTTTAGCTAAATTTCCGTGAGTCAAAGGATCCATGAAAAAATGGAAAAGTGAGCAAAGAAAGAAAGAAAGAATGAAAACAGTTCCTTAAGTTTCTCATTTGAAACATAATAAATATTAAGTTCTAGATCATTTTTTTTTCTTTATTGGACCCATGAGGCAAATTAGGGTCTTTGTCATCAGCTGAAGTTACCCAAATGATTTAGATACAACTACAGAATAAGTGCAAACAAATAATTGGCAAGACAGTGGTTTACAACATATATAAATGCAAATTAAGGAAAGAAACAAACAAAACAGAAAAACACTACTTTGAATTTTTCACTCAGGAAGCATATGATGTTGTTATTATTATTATTATTATTATTATTATTATTATTATATAAATGTTTCTATTTTTGGGACATTTATATAAATGTCCCAGCTAAGACAACATGGTGGGTCAAGGACCAAAGCAGATGTTGCCAAGTGTAAAAGGTGGGTGAGAGATGTGTGGTTGTGTCCATGAATTAACTAACTATGCGTGTAGTGTTGAGTACCACAGCCTTCTGGAGTTGTGCAAAAGTGTTTTTATGAAGCCCTAATGTACTGAAGCTGTGGTGCAGTGTGTGAGGAACCAGACCAGTGGCAAACAGGATGATGGGTACAACACGTACTCGGTCCTGCCTCCACTGCTTCTGGAGTTTTTGTGCTAAGTCAGTGTATTTACTGATCTTGTCTGCATGAGTTTTCTGCATGTTCATGCTGATAGACAATACAATGTCAATGAGATTTATTATTATTAGATGTATATGTATATTATAATAATGTATCTTATATATTTTATTTATATACATTAATAATATACATGAAATATATGTGTATTAATTCTAAACCATTTCTTCATTATTGGGGCCAGTGAGGTAGCTGTTTCTAGATCATTATCCATTATGAGCCAGCTATAGTTACCCAAATGAGTAAATGATCTAGAATTGAGTGAGGTATCAGTGCTAATAAAAGAGTAGATAAAACAGTATAATGCTATGAATTTTAATGTTTAATTTGTGTGCATTTGTAATCAAGACAGTGGTTCCAATTTGAAGATGTAGTTTCATCTGTTTGTTGAAAGATAAAGTGCATGTATGTAGCAACAGTATTTTATTTACTGTAGCATTTTTTGATATAATGAAACAAATACAAAATACGGCTATTTCATTCATTTTTCCCTTCACATGATGAAATAAAAAAAGAAACAGGTTTTGCAGAAAAATTCCTATTTATTTATTTATTTATTTATTT
>JAFIDM010009631.1:158335472-158414874 GCA_023159025.1 Thereuonema tuberculata
ATGAAAATATTATTGTCCCTAACAGCCATGAAAAAAAAATGACAAGAAAAGGAAGAGTATTTATTGCTCATTATCATTGACAAAACACTAATGTTTGGCAAGCTTGTTTGATGTTTGTCAGTTTGTTTATTCATTATGAATTTAGACACACTTTCAGGAGATTTTTAGTTAGGTTTTTCTGTATAAATATTAATATTATTATTATTATTTTAAATGTTTCTTTTAAAATGTAAAAACTGAAATGTTTCTTGTAATATTCTTAATTATCATACATTTTAGGTTTGACAATGCTAATTCCGTATCTTTTATCAACAAGAAAGCAATGGAGTAACTGCAAATTAAGAGTTTTTGCACTTGCAAATAGGAAAGATGAATTAGATGAAGAACAACGCAAGTAAGCCATTGCATAATGCTACTTCTTAAACTGATTTTAAAAAAATAAATTTAATGTTTTATTATGTTTTAAATAATGAATAATTATTCTTTTGAAATTATATTTGTCTAAATTTCCATGCCTTTGAAATTTCAGCTAGAGATATAAAAATTCAGTAGCTGGAAGATATGAAAATAAAATTGAAAACATTAAATAAAAAAAAAAATCAATTTTATCTGCATTTCAATTTCTATTGCAGGCTAATTAATTTCCAGCACCATTTTTTATTGCTTAATTTACATTGTGTCTATATTATGAAGTATGCCTTCATCTTGCCTTTCATTTAATTCCATTTGTATTTCTTGATATTTCTAGTCATGAAATTAATGCTGCAACTAAGTTTGCAAAAGAAAAACTTGATTAAGTTTGGCATTAAGCTTCAGGTGACTGTGATATGAAACATTTATTGATTACCATTTGTTTTTGCTTACATAATTTTGAATTTCTTTCCAATAGATTTTCATTACATACGAAATATCATCTAGCTTAGATAGTTATATCTCTTTCTCAGCAAGAATAACTGCTGAAAAGTTTCCTCAACTTTTCTTTTGATGCAGTAGCTTAACCTAATGCTATGCATATCGAAACCCACAGAAACTATGGAAGGGGAGAGGAGTATATTGACAACTTAAAAAAAAAAGTAAAATAAAATATTAATTTAAATGCAACTTACTTTTTTATATCGGTTAGTCTTCTTACTAATAAAATAAAAAGAAATGAATCCTATTAAAATTAAATATTCCAGGGGAGGGGCAAGTGCTGTTCCTCTTGCCCATACATGTAAGCACCTGTGCTACTGCTCTATTTTCATTCAGTTGTTCTTCTAACAGTTGCATATGTCTGCCAACATCAAATACGAAATGTAACTTCAAGCTTGCAGATGATAGAAAGCAACAAATGGTATATCTACCATATGGCCTCCATTAATGATTCTCTGTAGGTATGTCTCCCTGTTAGGCACTTGATTATTGTTGTCTGCTGCACCACAGATGTCTTCGCCAGAAGAGATTCATTTACTCTTTGCTATGGAATTGCCATTATCTGTTACCATTATCTGTGTAGACTGGTGGACCTAATGTTAAAGCTGTAAATGATACCTAAGGGCGTTGAGAGCTAACACTGGAGCTGGGGAAAAGAATTTAGGCCCTCTTGAGTCCAAAAAAAAAAAGTTATGCTTGGGCCTCCTAGAAATACCACGCCCTGAGAACTTTATCCCCCCCCCCTCCATCTTTCTTCATGAGCTTGGTGATAGCTTCTGCAATGTTTCTGTCAAGTTTCAACATCTAGTGTAAGTAAACACTAGCCAAAACTAATTGAAATTTCGTAATCTTATCTGATAGCACACATCTACCTTTTTCCCTGTAGCAATCAGAAGCTTATTTACTTGACTTATTTCCTTCTTCTCGGTTTTAAGTTGGTATTTAAGATGAACATTGAGTCAATTTTAGTTTTCTCCTCAGAAGATATCTGTCTGGATAGAGAATTTCCTGAGCAGTGATATTGTAATGGTTCGATTATTTATCGAACCATTTTTAATTTTTTTATTTTATTTTATAATTGGTGGTGGTTTGGTATTATTTTCCTTTTTGTAAAGAGAGTGAAGTTGATATAATGGGACTAAGTTGTAAAAAGTTTTCTTCTCAATTGTAAAGAGAGTGGATTTGAATTTTGATAAAATATTATTTTTATTCCATGGGAATAATACTTTTTTTTGTTTGATTGGAGTTCTTTGTCCAACCTATGGAAAATTTCCATTCAGTTTAGGAATTGGAACATTTTATTTTTAGACTAGGAGACAAAGAGAGGTCACGATCTAGTTTATTTTATTGCATGGGTGGGGGTGGCGATAATATATAAGGAAGGGACGGCAGGTGAGAGGGGGTCACTATTGGGAGGTCAGAAGTTGCAGAGGCTGAGAGGCAGTGAGAAAGGGTTTTGGGAGAAGGAGCTAGTAGGAAAGAATGACGATGATGTGTTGAATGCTATGAGAATGCAGTGGCATGATATGGGATGCGGAATAGATGTCGGGAAGAAGCGAATATAAGCGGGCAGAGGTAGGAAGAAGAATCGATTGAAATAGCGGAAGGCAACATGAAGCAGTAGATTTCGGAAAGAGACAGACAGAGACGAAAGAAGAATCGATTGAAATAGCGGAAGATAGCGTGAAGCAGTAGATTTCGGAAAGCAGCGGACAGAGGCAGAAAGAAGAATCGATTGAAATAGCGGGAGGTAGCGTGAAGCTGTAGATTTCGGAGAGCGGCGGACAGAGGTAGAAAGAAGAATCGATTGAAAGAGCGGAAGTTAAGCAGTAGATTTCGGAAAGAGGCGGACAGAGGAAGAAAGAAGAAGGTGCTCGTAAGCTCGTTTAATAAATCAAAGAACATTTTTGTGCGCGAATCTTTAGATCCTAGGAACTTTAAGTGAGTGCCGTCGAAGCAAGGGTATTGTGTGCAGTGAACTCAGTGAATAAGTGAGAATAATCAGGATATACGTGAAAAGTGCGATTGAGACGGACGAGGATAGGACTAGACAGACAAGGAGTCTTCACTGAAGATTGTTAAGTGTGAAAAGTTTTATTATATATTTTCTTATTATCTATTTTTATCAAATTCTACAATCCACTCTCTAGTTAGGTGATATATGCATAATTGTTCCTTTTTTTTTTTTTTTTTTTTTTTTTGTGGTAAAGTTTAAGCAACCATTTTCTTGTTTGAATTGGTCAATTTTAACTGGATATTTAATTTTATTGGGGAGATATGGAGTACAGTTTTGAGGGAGACAAGGATAGAGAAGGGTTACTTGGAGATGTGTTAATTGTTTTTGTGTGATTTTTTTTTTTTTTGAGCTCTAAGGCAACAGCTAATTTCCTAGAGCAAGTCGCCTAAAGCTGTGGGTGGGAGTTGCAAATATTCTGTAGATTTCATTTTTTAATTTTTTTTGTTAATGTTTCAATAAATTTCTATTGTTTAAGTTCAAACCTAAGGTATTCAAATTGTCATTTTTGTTTTGAATATATCATCAAATATAATTTTCTTTATTGATCCTGCAATACTGTTTGAGTTACCAGAATGAGCCCCTAGACCAAGTATTGCAATGCCCCAAGATTAGGCGACAAGTATGTTTTTCCTTCCGTTTTTAGGAGATTAAGTTAAGATAAGGAGAGAGGGAAGGGGGAAGAAAGGTCAAAGGAAGACATAGGGGGACCTAATTAAGTAGCAAAAGGGTTATGTCAGATTTGGTTGTTTGAGATTTTTTTGTTTTCTCACATTTTTATTTTTGGAAGGAAAACGATACATTACAATATTCAGGAATGCCACTATCGAGATAGATAGCGGTACCTCAAATTAAGTAGTTATCTTTATGTCAAAGATACCTGCTATGCTACATCACAAGAGCATTTGCATCTCTCACTCTTACAATTGTGTTATATAAATCTTCTCTACAAGCACAGTTTGATTCAATTAAGTTCTGCTGCTGTAACTATCAGCTTCAAATGTTTAATGGTGCAAAATGTTGTCGTATCTTGATTAAGATATGATAGCAGCTTTTGAGTGGATTAATCAAAGATGTCTTGATTCATTCATTCTATTCGATCATGATATTAAAACCACTAATGGAGGGCTTTTGACAGAGAGGAAAACCTTTGATTTCTTGGGATACCTTAATGTGATGCCATTCATTATCATGCCAGTTTCATGTTCAGGCTATAATATGTGCAATCATAATTTGCCTTCATTCCAAGAATGGCTGTCAGTTTTATGGTATCCATATTTTCAAGCACATGCTAAAATTGATGGAAAATAACCCCTTTCAATATGCTTCTCAATCTCTGGGCTCTTGTAACATTTCTTCCTGATTACAAGATGCCAGATAAGCCAATCCATTTCTGTATTCATAATTTTATACCTTTCCAGTTCTACATCTTTGACTTATGATTTCCATTCAGATACAATCAGTTTGTTCTTCAGCACATCTGGACTGTTTTTATTGATATTAACTCAGCCTTTTAAAATATACTACATTTTATACAGGAAAATGTCAGTTATCTGTTCTATTCATTATTTCTTCTTTTTTTAATTAATGCATCTTTTTTTGTATTCACCATTCATGCTCAGGAATCTACATTATATCATCTAGACAGTTTACTCTTAGGTTATATAATATATATTTTTTTTATTCAAAGTTATAACTTTTGAGAAATTATGGACTCTGATTAATTAAAATAGATCTCGTTCAGACCCAAATTACTGAGAACTTTTTTTTTTTTCCTATCTGGAGCATGCCATGAACTTTTTTACTTGAGCAAGATATATGCAGTGCCAGCACAAGATTCTTACTATCTGTTACATTACTGTCCAGAGATTTTGCATTTCTTAGCTGATATATTTAAATGCCATCATGTATTTCTTTGCATTTAGGGAAATGCCATTACTATACTATTGTAAAAAACAAAAACAAAATTAATTTTATTGACAAAAACTTTTCATTTTCATAGAGTTGTTTATTAAAGCTTTGAACCGTATGCTACTTATTTACTCTAATATATTACAAACCTTGTTGGGTCCTTCTTCTCCTTTATAGTTGTCGTCCAATCATCTTTTTTCTCTGTTTCTCTAATCTTATACACTAGGTCTCAACCACAATAAAAAATTTTTCTCACCCACTGTTGTTTATTAATAATTCAATGTAGAGATTGAATTTTTTTATGCTTTAAAATATTTCATTGAGGCTGGCGCACTGCTGACACATGAATTTTCTCACTATTTTTTCATTAGTGAGTTTTTTTTATTGTTTATTTTTTCTTTTGAGGCACCACTGTGCTTTCGATGCTTATACACTAATTTTTTAAGGTCTTCTGCTGCTTGTCCAAGCATTTGTTCCTCATTCTGCCAACATTTCTCTTACTCTCCTGTTGCCCTGGAAAAATTATCTGTATTGCTCTGTCTCGTGGCATTTTTTCTGTGTTCTAGCCAACTAAGATGCAATGCTCGAATTTCACAAATTAAGCTTGAGTTTCAATATAGTTTGTATAACTAATTCCTGGTTCTTTCTAATTGCTATTCATCATTTTGATTAATTTTCAAAAATCTTCAAAAATCCTCTGAGATTTCATCTTTCATATATTGAGCCTTTCTTCTTTCTTTGTAAGATACCAAGTCTCTGAACCCTATGCAAAGCAGCTTGAAATAGCTGAACTCTAGTCTAATGGGTTTTAGTATAACTTTTTGAAATTAAACCATTATGTTAACATTTATTCTCAAAAATATTTTGAGTACTATAAATTTCAAAAGCTGCTATTAGCAAAACATACTCAAAACTTTATATTTCAGTCATTAAATCTTTCTCATTTTTTCTCAATTTGTTTAATTGAAAATGAATTGTAGAGAAGTGATTAATTAAGCTGATTAAACTGTTCACTTGAATTTTAATCAATCTACATACACTGTGATCAAATTATTATGACTTCCAATGCCCAGTGAAATATCCCATATTCAACCATCAGATTAACAGACAATGTGATTCTACACATAAATAGCAGAGCAGCAGATACTGTTATATCAGTTGTTTGATGTACAGTGGGAAAATAAGAAAAGCTGGTGATTTAGCAGACTTTAGCACAGGATAATAGGGTGCCTCCTCAAAGGTTCCGAGATAGCATGACTTGAACAATTTCTTTGTTGTTGTTATTGTTGAGATATACAGCACCTGGCCGAATGGTGGAGAGATGAAGATCACTCGAGACAACTGTGGCCAACCAAGTGCCATTGATCATTGAACACAAATAAGCAGGGAATACAACCATAGCACCATCCCCTAGTGTGTCACATGTCACTGCACAGAATCCTTCTCTCTATGGGACTCTAGAACAGATGGATATGGGGATGACCAGTACCCATGTTGACTAGCATCCATTGGCAAAAGTGCATTGCATTTGCAGAGGAACACTGCCATTGGAGCATGGAAGATTAGCGGAAAATTGCCCTCCATGATGAGTCATGGTTCCAGCTATTCTGGGTGGATGGACGGAATAAGATCAGAAGGAACTCCATAACAGAATTTAGTCCTGACATCAAGTCTTCTGCAGATAGGTCTGTGGTGGTCAGGGGGATATTCTAACTGGACAGTTTAGGACCCCTACTTCTAAGCCCTAATACTCCTAATACTTTGGGTTGAGTGTTTCATTGATGCAACAGGTTATTTGTCTATTGTTATAGATCAAGTGTATGGCAACTGTCTTTTGAGGAGGTGACTGTGTTTCCAACAGGATAATGTGCCATGTTGTTCTGTACATGTAGTGCATGAAAAGTTCAAGGACAAGGATAAAATTCCACTCATGGACTGGTCTCCTTGTTTGTCATATTTGAATCCGAATGAGCACCTTTGGGATCATATTCATCAGGGGAATATGCACCAGAAAGGACTTAGGACCATCTGTAGTAGACACTGTCAACAAACTCATATGCTATCTCCAACTACCTTCTGGAATCTCATTGTATAGCTGCTGTATTGGTCATGAAAGAAGGCAGTACTCACTATTAGGTTGGTAGTCATAATAATTTGATTGCAGTGCAACTGTGTTTCTTCTCCCTTTAAAATGTTCTTCCAGTTATATTCTACCCAGGCTGTAGATTTAACTATTTCCCAAAAAACATTAACAAAATGCAGTTCATAATATTGTAGGGGCATGCCCAGGAAATAAAGTCCCATGTAGAGATTACAAAGCTGAAATTTTAATGATAACATAGAATTCTGTAATCAGCTTGTTAATGTATTAATGATATCAGTGATGATAATATTTGGGAAAAGGACAGGTGCTTTTTAATGAGAATAATGGAGGTGGACTACAAATCCTTGACTTAGCTTATGCAGACTATTTGTTCTCACTACATGGAAAAAAAAAAGCAGAAGAAGAAACAAGATAAACTATATGGCCAAAAGTATCAGGAGAAGTGGATGTGGCTGTTATCATGTACTATGACATCATAGAACGAGATAAAAGTGGTCACCACAGCATCGGGCAGTCATATACAGGCATTAGACAGACAATGAGTAAGTCAGCAGAGCTGAGTGATTTCGAACGTGGCATGATCATTAGATGCCATCAGTGCAACAAATCAGTTCATGCAATATTAGCCTTGCTACAGGTGCCGCGATCAACTGTAATAGATGTCATTATAAAATGGAAACATCTAGGAATGACAACGGCAGGAAATGGTAGGCCAAAGAAACTTACAGATCGCAGCCGTCGAACCCTGAAGAGGGTAGCGCAGAAGAATTGCAAGTTCCTGTTGGCAGTGATCACTACTGAATTCCAAACAGCTTCAGGCATCATCGCTAGCACCGGGACTGTTCGTCGGGAGCTGAAACACACAGGTTTCTGCAGTTGTGCAGCTGCTCACAAGCCCAACATAAGGAAGGCCAATGCTAAACGGCAGTTGCAGTAGTGCAAAGCTACCTTCCTTGGACTGTGGAGCAGTGGAAACAAGTACTTTGGAGTGATGAATCCTGCTAAACAATCTGGCAGTTCGATGGATGCATCTGAGTTTGAGGGATGCCAGGAGAACGCTTTCTACCCGAGTGTATTGGGCCAACTGTCAAGTTTGGTGGCTGTAACATCATGGATTGGGGCTGTTCTGATGGTTCGGCCTGGGTCCCTTAGTTCCTTTGACTGGAAATGAATGCTGAGATGTATGTCGACATTCTTGACAACTCTGCACTTCCCACCCTCTGGCAACAGTTATATTAGTAACTCTGATAGTACAACAGTTGGTATCCGGATACTTTTGATCATATAGTGTATAATAAATGGGTATGATAAAATGAGGAAACTAAGAAGCCAAAACCTAGAATAACTTTCAATCTTAAACAGACTTTTCTCATTTAGGGTTACTTATGAACACTTCTGTTATTGTCTTTCTTTTTCATAGATTTATCATAATATTTTCCATCATGGAATCGCATTTCCACTTGTGTGTGTCTTTCAGTCTTTGAAAGTTACATAACCTTTGCTGATTAGGTTTATTAAGCTTAAATTAAGGGGGGGGGGGGCAATTGGGCATAAAAGGCTTCTCAATATAAATAATGTCAAAGAATCTATGCATATTGATTTTATAATTTTCAATGCTTATTAAACTATAGATATTTTACTGTTGTTTTGTAACTGAAATATGTATTTAATTTTTTTTAGCCTTGCTGCTCTTCTAAGCAAATTTCGCATTGACTATTCTGATGTCATTGTCATTCCAGATGTTCAGAAAAGACCTCAAGAATCCAGGTATGTTAATCTCTTCAAGTTAATAGACTTTATAATATACAGTAATAAATAAAAATGAGGAAAATAGAAAAAGAATGAGCAATTCTTAAATGAATTCCTGCTTTAACAATGCCATGGATTGGACTCTTGATAAACAAATAAAATAAAAATAAAATAAATTAAATAGAATTTAATATTTTACTTATATATTTTTAGACTTGAAAACTCAGGCAAGCAATACATTAATAATAATAAAGTTTTAAAAAACAGTTTATTTTGAGGTAAAACAAAAAAAATTGACTCATTTATCAGTCTGCAAACTCCACTGCTTTGTCATCTGCATTGGGAATTATGTGTATCTCTTTGAATTTTGAAGTGGCTCTTATCAGTGTAGACATGTTTTTTTTAAATCTGCCTGAGAGCAGATAATGTAGGAAAGCCAGCGTAGCACAAAAAGTGGCTTATTATTATTATTATTAATGGCTATAATTTAATATACACACAGACTGTCACAAAATTTATAAATTTATTATTAATTAAAAAATACTAAAGCTTTTTTGTGATTTTTACTGATTTTGAATAATTGTCTGCAATAATTTCTTACAATACATTGACTCTTGAATGAGTTTGAAAACACTGACTTGTATTTTACTATTTTGTTGACCTCAGCATAAATTGATGCTCTCTACACTGCTTGAGCCAAATTTTGATTCAATTTTGTGGCTGGGTTTTTAGTATATGGCATGTTTCAGTATCCAGCATTTCGCTACTATCCAGCTGTTTTTAATACTATTTTAAAAAAAACAAAATAAAAACAGTAAATTGATAGTAGTTGAAAGGAAAATCACATTTCTCTATTCTTTATAAATAAAAGGGCTTTCATTTATGCTTCATGTTAACGGAGATTGATCCTATAGTAGTTTTAAGACAGTTATAAAATTGATTTACAAAATATCATTTAATTTTAAATTAACAGTGATTTCTATTTCCTTTTTTAATAGTAAATTCAGTAATTATAGGAATTTTGTTTTGAATAGAAAACAACATATTTTCCAGATATATCTCAGCATTCCAGTGTCTGGAGAATTGGTAGCATTTCTTTTTTTCATTTTAATTTGTATAGAGAAGCTATCACTAGCCAGTGCAACAGCTTTATTCAAACAAAAGAGAAATATTTGATAACGCCGAATATCCAGATATAGAACTTTGATAATATCAAATATTTATATTTATTTTTTTAATTAAAATCAGTTGATATGTCTGGAAAATAACATAAATACAGATTGTACTAATTATTCAGTTAATTGAAGTTCATATTCAGTTCGCTTGTCTCAAAGAGCTCAGATTCTTTACAAATAGTTACAACATCCCAAATAATAATAATACGAATGACTCCAAATTCTAATTGTAAGGGTCCAATAAAACAGGGATGTATTTTTTTTTTTTTTAAATGGAATTTAGTCATTTTGCCTATGATTAGAAACATTTTCATGAATTAAAAAAAAAAAATAATAATGTCTATGCTTTTTAATTAAGTTTTAATTCCTGTTGATTAGCAAACAAGAATTTGAACAGATAATTAAGAAGTTCCGAGAACAAGGCTCTGGCAATCAACGTATTGTCATTACTGATGCTGAATTATTAGCTTTAAAAGACAGGGTATGTATATTTGTTATGAAGTGATATTTTTGGTATTTTTTTTTTAAATAATTTTTCTCTTACAGTGCTTATATACAGACATTAATGATAAAACACTCATATACAGTAATCTACTTAAACACTGTGAATTATCCAGACTAATTAGAACTAGCGGCAAACTGGATTAAACTGGGATAATTGAACATAACTGAGAAATGGTGTATTGCTACATGAGAAGTTTAAATAGGCGTACATGGTATATGCATTTGAATGTTTATTTTACAGTATTAGTAATAGTAGAAAATAACCAAACTACATATGTTAAATACAGTGTAATAAATTGATGATTTTTTTTTTTTACAGCAAGATTGTCTGTTAATCTGTTAAAATTAATCTAAAGAAATAGCTTATTTTCTTGAACTAGATCACATAGACATAAAATTAAAAATTATATAGATATGAATTTATTCCAGGAAAAGGATGTTTGATGCTCAATTTTTAAAATGCCTAAATTACTTTACAAACATATGAATGACTTATGTACAAGTATAAATACTTCTGACATAAATACTATTCACAGAAGTGAATTTTGTATAACATGTAGCTGCTTCTAACATGAATGACAAGAGTTATTGTCAAGATCAAATTAATTATATCAATCATGCAGAAGATGTATGGACGCAAAAGACCATCATTGTAGTTTTGCATTTGTTTCAATTCCAGTTTACTTGGTCTGTTTTTTAAGAGGCAACAGCTCATACAAGATTCAAATTCAACTGGATTGCATCTGTGTTCTGTGGTAATGTCTGCTTTTCATCTATATGAGCATTTTCTTTTTTTGCCTGTAGGTGTTTTCTGCAGTGCTTTTTCCTTCTCTGAAAGCAGACATAAAGCTAATTTTATAATCATTATATTATTTTAGAGTATTATTTATAAGATTGCCTTATTGCTATGATTCCTGTTCTCTTCTTCACACAAAAGATAATCCAGCTAAAATCATGAGTAATTTGTCTACTAATCACCTGTAAAGGTGTCAAGACATCATGGTTAATTACCTTTAATCCTTGGAAATATTCTGCATCCCATTTGACAATAATCCAGAAATCCAGAGCTTTTCTGAAGGGAAATGCTGTTGGAAAAATTTCCAATGCTATTAGAAATTAATCTATAAACCTTCCATCCCAAGGACACATAACTCTATTGTTTGTACCATCAGACTTCTTCTTTTCCATCAGAGATATTAAGCAGTGACAGCTGGACCAACTCCATTAAACAATTCATATACGAACTGACAATCACTTTATGGTTCAGTCAATTGGAGAGCTGTTTAGATTTCTTATTCTAAATTCTGATACTGAATGCAATGTATATCTGAAAAACCTGCAGATATCTACTAGGACCTGATAAGCAAAAAACCCAAGTATGAAGAATTAATTGAATTTTTACAGAGAAATTGAGCTGTTATGCACATTCATATCATTGTGCCTTTTCTTGATTGTTGCTTGGAAATCTGTGTTCTTCCCGCTCTCTTAATATTATCATCTTTTACACAATTTTAATTACTTCATGTTAATACTAAGAAAGCCATATGCTTGTAAGCCATACACAGCTTTTATAATCTTTTATGATTGGTGGGAAATACAAAGAAGAATTCTGATTGTCTGTTAATTTTTCTCTTTCTGATGTTTGCTTCTGTCTTTCTTATTCTTGTTAAAGTAAAATAAGCAAAAAACAAGGTATAATTAAATATTTTAAATTTCATTGGATCTATTACATTGATAGTTGGACCCTCAGCACTGGGGCCCAGGCTACGATCTTAACTGAAAAAAAAAAAAAAAAAAATGTATGAATTAGCCTATCACTTCTAGACTTTTTTTTTATACAATTAAGTCTATATTTTATATAAACTGTTTTTATATAATCTATGATTTGGGCTATAATGTGGAAGAGGTGTCCATTTACTGCATTTGATATGTGCCCTGAATTTGATGGGGGGGGGGGGGCTTGTCTGATTGCCATTACTTTCTATCAAAAACAGTTTTCGCAGATATAAGTCGTATATTGATGCTTAACTCATATGTTCATGATATTTTAGTTTCAATAAACAATAGGGGCAATAGAGATATATTATAATTAATTTATAACTTTAATGTCAGTGAGTCTTAATTTTTATTTCCAATATGCATTGATATATCTATTCCAACATAGGATTCTTAATTAGTCTTTTTTTTTATTTTCATTTACAGTCCAGTGACTGTATAACTAAAATAACTTTTTTTTTTTTTTTTAACTGCAGTTGTAGTTGTGGATATCCTATCTAATTCTTATCATTAACAATTTCATTTTATGCATTTGAAGTTAGCTTAAAGCTGTCTCGTGTCATAATTCCTCTATATCTACAAATATTCACGCAGAAAATTTCTAGAAAGTCAGACTGTGAAAGACAGAAAAAAAAAAGTCAATGGGAAGGGAGGGAAGCAATATTTACACTAACGAAACAAACAAGCCCCAATTTTTCATATGCTTTTTGCGTAATTAAAATTATTTTTTTTTTTTAAAATAGAACTTTTGTCAGTTACTGAGTGCTCAGAAATCCTAGTAATGAAAACAGTTAGCTTTTAATAGATATTTTAAAGCTTTATGATTATTTCTATAATTTATTGAAAAGCCCGTGCAATAGAATTGCATGCAGGAGAAATTTAATTTCAGTTATTCTAATTAATTTTAAGAGATTTTAATTTAATTTTTGATCATAATATATATATGAATTATTCAAAATATTAATTTTAATGAATATTTTAATATCTATTTTTAGACTAATCGACACATAAGATTAAGAGAGCTTTTGCAGAAGCATTCTAAAGATGCAACATTTATTGTAATGTAAGTATCTGTC
Source organism: Thereuonema tuberculata (assembly GCA_023159025.1). Classification (NCBI taxonomy): domain Eukaryota; kingdom Metazoa; phylum Arthropoda; class Chilopoda; order Scutigeromorpha; family Scutigeridae; genus Thereuonema; species Thereuonema tuberculata. The sequence goes on from JAFIDM010009631.1 coordinate 158,348,694, forward strand.
CCTTTTATTAAATGAATATTCATAACCCCTTAAAAGAAATAAATAGTAAACTACTATTTAACTAGATTAAATACCTGCTTCCTTAATTTGATGGATAATTGGATTTTACAAATTTGCAATTCTTCTTTTGACAGGACCTTGCCTATGCCAAGAAAAGGAGGAGTGTCTGTGGCCATCTATATGGCTTGGTTGGAAATACTCACAAAAGGTCTTCCTCCCTTCCTTCTTGTTCGAGGAAATCAGACCAGTGTCCTTACTTTCTACTCATAGTTTCACTACATAGCATTTGTAAAGAAAAGATATCTGAAGTCTATGGGAAGGCATTTGCTTATCACATCTTCATTATTGTTTAACATATCATTTATTGTTTTCATTAGTTATAAAATAGAACAATATTTTCAGAAGCCTATTAGGGTTAATAGGTTGTTTATTTTGGGCCAAGTAGGATTAATAGAAACCGTCCCTTTGTACAGTGTTCATTGCTTAATCATTTCAGTTTTCACCTCTTCAGTGCCTAGGCTTTGTGAAGCAGCATTTACATTTCAAACAAAGCACTGTCTATTTAGTGCTCATTGATATGCCCAAGTATCAGCAAATCAAATTTTAAACATATATATATTTTGTTTAATCATGTTTCAGGTAAAATTTATGAAGAGTATTCTTTATAAAAGTATTAATGCTGAAAGAGAACTAATTACATAATAGTGGAAGGGATACTATCATACATTGTTTGCTATTCTATTATTGCCACAAATTAGAGATTTATTAATTACTTTAAAATTAAAAGTAAATAAGTAAACAAATAAATAAACACAGTGTGATTTGTCACTATAAAGTTCTTCAGTGCAATGAAAGGGTATATTTATAAAGTGTCAGTATTACAAATACTCCATCTTAGGAAATTTACATTACTTTGTAGCTTTTGGATAATCTGGATATTGTTCACTAATGCTAATAAATTTATTGCTTTAGAAAAATGTAATTTCATATCAGGTGATGTAATGTACTTAAAAAACACAATGCAAAAAAAAAACTAAAAAAAAAAAAGGTTATTTTGAGATTTTCATGTACTTAATACTCAATGCAAAACCAAACTGTTACTGAATATATGGATTTTACATTTAGCTTTAATGATGAGAAGTATCTCTTTGAAAATATATTTTTGTTAAATGAAAGCCAGATATTACTGATTAGGTTAGCTACGAAATAATAAAAAGAAAAACAATTTACATCCATTTGGATGTAATATGGAATGAAAGAATTACATAGAAATATAATATAATAAGGAAAGATTCAGTTAGTGATTTATAACAGCAAATGTTGTCATATCTGGGATTTGATCATCAAAGGATGATGCTAAAACAATGGTGATTGTAAGATATACATTTAAGCTGCTAATTGCTTTAACTAGAACGCTGAAATCTAACATGAGAATATATATTTTTTACATTTCACTAACTGAAATCTAAAATGTAGACATAACTTTTTAATAGTACATATATAGATAAGCCTTCCTTTCTTTTTTTGTTTCCTTTTGTTTATAGATATTTACAATTTGTTATTCTGTACATAGTTTCTTTTTATTGTTGAACATTGAAACTGCATTCCTGTTTTTACTTCAAAAGAAAGCAAGAGATTGGGAGAGAGAGAGAGAGAAAAAACCCAACAAAAAGCAGTATTGAAGCAGTATATTTAACTATACTATTCCAGTAAATGTATATTTTTATATTTATACATATAGATAAAATACACTTGGGAATAATTTGTTTTGAAAACAAATAATAATTGTTTTATTTAGATTTTTTTTCCTTCCTTGATGGTGCTTTAGTCGTATTAATGTCAACGTTTCTTTTATGTTAAGTAATTAAAAATTTAATAAAAAATTAATTAAGCATTTAATTTACTAATTTGCTTAACCACATTTCATTAATAAACAAATAGATAAAAAAAATCCTGTCTTAAGTGTCTAAAATTCAAAAGTGCTGGGTTCATTTGTCCATTATGTCAGGATGGGAAAACTGGCCTGCAGGCCATAGGGGACTGATTAGAGAATTTTTGGGGACCTGCTGGCAAGTAAATATTTTTTTTTTTTTGCATATTATTAAATGTAATTTTTCTTGTCATTGTTCAATAAATATTATTTTATGATCAATGTAATCATTTCTTATTATTTCCTTTAGTTCTATATATATTGAAAATCCTATAAGACTATTGAATGATTTATAGGATTTACAATATTATCCCATAATGTCGAGCCTTCTGTTTCGTGGCCAACAGACAAAGTTTCCCCACTCCTGTATTACATGGTTATTTGATATTTTCTGTTGTTAGTCAACTGAATGCTGATACTCCTACATCAGTGGCTTCATATTCATATTATTTGCAAGGATCAAAGTTATTAGAACTCAATAAACAATAATAATAAACAATAAAAATATTTTTATTATTCGGCTTATCTTTTTTGAAATAAATAAGTAATAATAAGTATTTATATTAGTCACTATGGCCTTTTTTCCCTTCAAGATCAATCATTTCTGAACTAAAATCTGATGCAGAAATTGCACTAGTTGCCAAATTAAGGCACACCTATCATTTACACGAAGAGAGATGGTACACCTAATTGGTATATCATTGGATATTTGTGAATTAAATGATTGGCTGCAAAACATTATAATTGTAAAATATGTGATGGACCACACCACTGTTATGTAAGAGTAACAGAAAATTTAGTGGAAAAGCTTTATTTAAAAATTAATAATATTTAGATAATAAAAATGTATTTGCATATTTAATTTTATGTGGTAATTCTCATTGAAAAAAATTTCAAATCAATCAGTGCAGTATTATTGATATATCTGATTTTAAAACTTAAATTAGTTAACAGATAATTATTATCATCATCATTCTTCATATAAATCACATAATATTCAATTTGATTTTTTAAAACTTTTGCAAGTTTATTGTTAAAAACTGTATAGCAATTTGAATTTTCTTATTTCCCTTGTATTATTGATGTTAACAAATCTTCCTTCATTTTTACTAAATAGTTAACTGCAAATAACAGTGGTTAATCAATGCTCATTAAAAGCATAAAGGAAAATATTAAATCTTTGCTTGAATACTGGTTTTGATAAGCCAGCTGGAAAGTACTTATTACAGTACTCTGCCAAAGAATTACTTCAGAATTTTACAATTGAAAATTAGTATTATAAAAGAGAACGTTAAATACCAAATGACTAAAGCAAACTTAAATGTTGCATTATTACTATCAGAATGCCTTCATTGGATTTCCAATAATGTAGATCATTATTAAAAATTATGTGATAAATAATAATTGATTTATTATTCTGGATTTCAAAATGAATAAATGAATATTTTTATATAAATGTTATTTTTTGTGTTTTTTACCTTTCTTATTAAAAATAAAATAGTTTATTTGTTTGAGATTCAAAATGATAAAATAAAAATTACAGAAATTTTAGAAATATATTTGAACAATTGAGCATTTTAATTGAAAAGTTAATTTCTATTTAAAAATTTTAATTATTTATTGATTTATAAACTTATTAGTTAAAAAGTGCTCTAATTAATTACTTCATTTGAAAATATCCCCCCCCCCAAAAAAAAAAAATAACTTTGGAGACGCATGCAAATATAAAACAGAGAATAAAAATAGAATTAAGTAGCTAAATTATAAAACAGAATTTCAATATCATGGCTCCAGTGGCCACAATATGTAGTAAAGTAGTGCATATGGTTTAAAAGTTTGTCTATGGAGTGGATGGCATGAATTCAATTGAACCAGTAGTGGTTTGGGAAGTTTTCTTTTATTATTTCTTCTGCAGATGGGTTCTTTCACCCAATCCACCATCAAATGACCAAAGTTAAGGCTTATGAGCATAGGACTTGCTCTCCAACTTCTGCCTCTTCTTGTTACACTGATAATTGCAGAATCTTTACCTCCTGTGTCTATACTTATTTACAGGTATAAAATGTGGTGCTTTCACAGAGAGATCAGCAACTGTTTTAGGGGATGTTTCTTCAAAATTTCAATTCCAAGAAAGAAGACCTGTAGTCCCACCCAACACACACACACACACAAACCCCACATCAGTTTATTTCCAACCCCAGCTTTAACCTGACAACATAATCTCTGATCATAATAGAAGCTACAGGCTTTAAATTGTAAGTGGACAACAAGGTGAATAAATCATTGAAAGAAGCTTTGAGAAGTGAATGACATGAGAGCCCAAATTGCAGTTATGCAATACAACAGCAATAGCAAAAGATGAATCAGATAAAGCAAAACACACACACACACAAAAAAAGAGAGGAACATCTAAAGATTGGAGAAGTACACATGATATTGATGAGACCTTTAAAAAAAGTCATACAAATTTAAAGTCACTTCAAACAAAACAATCGAGAATTGTTGTCAACAAATCGCTGGATTCTGGCAAAGGGGGAAGTTATACAAGGCTTACGGTCTAACAAAGGAGTTAATTTTGAGGTAATTGATAGAATTCACTGTTTCTTTAAATAATAAAGAACTGTAAACCATAACAGACAAGAATAGGAAGTCCAAGGAAATGATGGCAATAGAAATTAAAAAAGAAAAAAGAGAAATTTGACTGCAATGTCTAAATCTCAATATATGAAGAAGCAGTAGCTGTTAGGAGTGATTTAGTCAACATCAAGAGACTGATAGCAATTTCTATCAAAGAAATTAATTGGATTTAGTTTATTCCAAAGTCCATACATATAGAGATTAACACATAATAATCAGCTTGCGCTTTTCATTGCCTCATACTGAGAAAGTATTCTCACTTTATGAAACTTGAAATTTTCAAGTTTTATTGAGGTTATGATCCACTGTAAACAATCAAGGGCATAACTCCTTAGTAAATGAATAATGCTGAACCCCATTTTATCAAGAAAAGAGTCGGGGAAAGTTACTAGATGAGTAATAGTATATTTACACAAACTTCATTTTTTTTTATTATAAAAAAAAAAAAATGTAAAAAACATAATATTAATAGAATACTGAGATTAGAATTATATGCATTAAAAAACTTCAAATGTACATATAAATAATTGCCTTAAAACAAACAAATTACACATTTACACAGCTCACAAAATTTAGGGGATATTGCAAAATGAATATAATACACCCACAAAACAAAGACATTTGAGTTTATTTATTAAAGAACATCATTAGAGAAGCAAATGACACCTAAATGGAAGTTGTCTGAATATGCAAATGTGATGCAAAAAGTTAATTTGTATGTTTGCCCACAAGCTTGTATAAAGAGGCTGGTGCTGCTGGGTTATCTCCACTTTCCTGGATCAACAACATGTGGCAGAATCGTTGAGTGTCACCTGAAAATGCCCCTGCAACGTGATTTAGCCGAATCTGAAGCATGGAGAGTCATAGGGCGTCTTGAAGCTGGCCAAACACAGATGACATTGGCAGCAGCGGTTGGAACATCCCAAAGCGTGATTAGCAGACTCTGGAATTGCTTCAGAGACTGGCACAGTACAAAGAAGACCAGGGTAGGGCTGCACATGTGCCACCACTGCAAGAGATGATTGCTACTTGATGTTCATAGCACAAAGGAACCAGCGAAGCAATGCAACTGAGCTGCGGGGACAGTTTCTCGCTGCTACTGGATGACGGGTGTGTACTCAGGCCGTGCAAAATCGATTCCGTCATGGTGGACTGTATGCCCGGCGACCAATGGTATGCATTCTGTTAACTGCTACACACCGCAGAACCCGCAGCAGGTGGGCTGAAATGCATCTTCCTTGGAACCTTGAAGAGTGGTCCATGGTTCTCTTCAGTGATGAGTCAAGATTCAGCCTGTAGCCTGACAATTGTAGTGCCATGATCTGGCGTGAACGTGGAACATGGGAGAACCACGTTTGGAGCAAGAAAGACATTCCTTTGGTTGAGTTGGAATCATGGTGTGGGCAGGCATCAGCATTGGTGGTTGTACCCACCTCCATGTTGTTAGAAATGGAACGGTGAATGCTGTGAGATATCGGGACGAAATTCTGCAGCCTATAGTGGTACCTTACGCTGGAGCCTCAAACTTTCTTTTTATGAACGAAAATGCATGCGCCACCGTGCGCATCTCGTCAACATCATGCTGCAAGAGACTGGAATCGAGCGCATGGACTGGCCTTCACGTTCTCCAGATCTGAATCCTATCGAACAAGCTTGGGATGCACTAGGAAGACGTGTTGCCAGTCACCAATCCCATCCCATAGCATTTCCTCAGCTGGAAGTTGCCCTGGTGCACGAGTGGCCACGAATCCCATAGGAACTGCTGGACAATTTGATCCTCTCCATGCCTCATCGCTGTCAGTGTGTTGTAGCAGTCTCAGGTGACCATACACCCTACTGAACAGTCAATGTGCCACACATTTTTCACATTTGACATGCAAATATTAACCCTATCCATGTGTCACATCCTGCTCAATCCCAATAAATGGATTCTGCACCTCATTTGCATATTCAGACAACTTTCATTTTCATGTCATTTGCTTCTCTGATGATGATGTTTAATAAATAAACTCAAATGCCTCTTTGTTTTTTTGGGAGTATTATATTCATTTTGCAATATCCCCTAAATTTTGTGAGCAGTTTATATGCACTTACAGAACATTTTTATGGTGTGTAATAACATTCTATTATGGTATTTATTCAAATATTTTATATAGTAATTGCTAACTGATAAACAATTAATAACCAAGAAAAAGAAGACAAAGAGTATTGTCATTTAAAAAAAAAAAAAAAATTCAAGGAATAGTAAAAACAAAATGTGCATTAATATGCTCTTGTATGCCAAGTATTCCTGAGCTCTTCAAATATGTTATAAGAGTCATACATGTAATGCTCTTAACTTCATTAATATTGTCAAGAAAAACACTATTGAAATATTAATGTTTATTAATTAATATAAAATAAAATTTGCAAGAAATTGACAGGAAGTTATTTATGAAGTGGTCGGAAATTTCACAAGGCCAGGTTTTTGAGCTTTAAAAGTTTCAGAACTTGGTACCTGGGTTTTTAAAAGTAAATTTAATTATTTACAATTTATAAAGGGATACCAAAACAACAGAAAATATTCAGTGGTTCTTAAAATATGTAATAAAATTTTAGTTAACAGTATAAAAGATAGTCTTAAAATAACTCAATTAAAAATCTTTTTAATGTAAAACCTATTTTGACAAAAATTTCAGTATTCTTGGTGGAAGAGGTTAATTATCATCTTTACCTCCATCCTTTGTATCCATACTCCATACAATGCAAGTTTTAGGAATAAAACCATAAAAAATTATTCTATAAAGGCTACAATGTGTAACTTAATAAAAATATTCTTTGCTGATAATACAATCTTATTGTCAACAACTCTATAGGTTGACTCCAGTTTTAGGTGATGGAAGATTAAGGGATCTCATATGCAGCTTTTGAAAAAAACAAAACAAACCAAACTTGTTTATGAAGATAAATTCTGATTCAAATAAACATTTGGTTCAATTTTTGTCATCTGTGGTTTACTTTTCTTTCTTTTCTAAATATATAATTGTAAGTCAGCAAATCATTTTTTCTATTTCATTAGAGGTTACTGCAGAGATAGTTAGGTAAATATTTCCCAAACAAGCCATTGTGGCTTATAGGGTGGCGAAGATACGGGCTCCGATGTTTCAATGACCAATGAAACTAATTGAGATTGGATGGTTCAGCCAATGCTTGGTCGTCTTTATCCCCAGGAAAGAAACCTGGTCCCCATTTTACAGAGAGCTGTGTGAACCCTAGGGCCTGTACAAAGGAGAAGTAACCTAGGAAAAATCCTCGAACTCTCACTGGAGATTGAGTGTTTCTCCCACAGCCCAGTGCCAATCTCACTGGACCACCGAACCTAGGTTGCAAAGATAGCCTATTAATTATTTAAATCAATCTAATAGTGTATTTTTGTGTTTCTTTTGATATCGCATTACTTTCTATTTAAATATTAATTTTATTGCAGATGTTAGGGATTTTTCCTTGTTAAATTCTTTTCCAGATTAGTCCTAAGATCCACCCAGCCCTCTATAGAATGGATAACGAGTTTCTTTCCTGAGTACAGGTGGACGAGCATTTGCTCATCTCATTCCCGGGTCAATAAAACATTGGGTGCATTGCTTCCATTGCCCCCGATCCATCATGGGCTCAGTGGAATACACCTACCTACAAGTCATAAGCTTTCTAATGTGGCATCACTTATGTCTGTTTAGACTGGAACTCATATTTTCCCCCAACTCAAGAAGCCATAAGTTTTCCAACAAGGTATCACTCATGTCTGTACAATTTAGTTTGGGCTGTAGAGATGATGTCAGACGGATTGACAGAACCTTCTTAAAAGCTCTCACCTACTTTTTAATTTTGAATACTTTAAAAACAACAGGAAATCTTCATTGCTGTTTTTATTTTCTGGTTCTTGTCTTCAATACATTCAACATTTTAAAGTTTACATTGAAATATTTTATGCATTGTTTTATTGTTGTAAAACAATATGAACTGTCTTTACCTTATGTATAAAATACAGAATTTTACTATACCAGAACATTGTTGATTTTCATTTCATTGGATAACTGAACCTTCTGGTAGTTTTAACTCAAACTCTTCACTGATCTTATCTTGGTGATATAGAGATTTGTCCAATCTTCTATTTTAACCCCAGGGTAATCTAGTGAAAAATGAACTAACTTTATTTTCTGTCAGTCACTTATATATATTTTATGGTCATCTTATTTATATTTTATCTTTCATAAGGAGCTGCAAAGGAGATGTGTTTAAAAATTAATAGTAGTTAGGCCTCCAAAAAATAAAGTGCATATATTAATTTCAAATGTATCCTTTGAATGTTAAATTTACACCACCCCATTATCTTCTAAGCCACTGAAGCGTGGTGTATACTTAATTATCTAGTTCAATTAATATTTAGATATTGCATATCACAAAATATAGTAGCTATTTTGATCTATGCTGGTCATGACCCTTAAACGATTTTTTTAAGATCAAATTTCATTATAATTTCAGGGGTAATTATGTGGAACAGAATAACCACTTGTGCCTCTCAATCCATCTTTCCAAAGACAACTTTTTCTTATCAAAATTTCCCAAGTGTAATGCAGGCTAATAAAAATTTTATGTTAGTCCTACATCCATTCATATGCCATCTGGTCATTCATTCTGCAACTTCATGAAAAGCTACTTTGAACTGACTCCATTGCCCATCCCCTATTCTAATTAAAAAAGAAATCTATTTGCTTAAAGTACAGAGAACAAAGTTGATATATTGTCAACTCAGATCTAATATCATAGATTTTCCCATAATGTAAAGAACTAAATTTAGGTTAATTCTGCAGAACATAATCAATTTTTAATTTATCATGTAAGTATCCTATAATAAATAGAGAAAAAAATCAACAGGACAACAAATATGCCTTCGCACATTGAGCCAACATCAACGGGAATTGATGTTGGCTCAATGTGCGAAGGCATATTTGTTGTCCGTTTGTGATTTTCTCTCTCTATTTATGAATAATTAAGGACGTTAAATTTGCTTTTTATTATCCTATAATACTTGCCTATAATTCGCTATTAAATCATCATTTTTAGATCCTATTTTTTTTCATAGGAATTTTCCCGTTAGAATACCTCTTGGCTTTCAATACCCAAACATCATAGAAAATAAGTTTTTTGCCCAATGTTTATATAATAAATTATATTTTCATCCCCAAAATATAACAGACTGATGTTTGGGAAAAGTCTTATCCCAAACATCAAAGGTACAACTGTCCTAAATCATGTGCCGATATTCTGAAAAAGATGCCAAATGTCAACCAAGGGGATGTACATCTCAAAAGTGACTGATACTGGGATAGGCATCACAACATGTATCAACTATCACTTGCCGTTGTGCACTTTTTTGCAAACATTTTGTATTAATACTTGTTTTCACCTCTTGTTGTACGAGTCCCAAATTAAGTTGAGAAAGCATCAAAGAAAATTAGAACACAACTTTTGAAGCAGTCAACATCCAAACATGATAATTTGCTACTTATTTATAGGCATTCTGCTGTTTTACTTATATTTAGGAAATTGGTCGAAGGTTTTGGATTGCAATTTTTAAAATAATTTTTAAAATAACAGAAAATAGACTCCCAATTATTGTGTCTGTGCATAACATCTGATTTTTAAGAAAGAATTAATGACATTAAGTGGGAGATGTCTGAAAGTCCTTGGTATTTAGGCTTCACTTTAATTCCTTGATCTAGCTTTAACTTTGCAAGTTAAATATGGATATTCATTTCTCATTTGATATGTAATGACAGAGTACTAATTTTCTTCTATTTTGGAAAATGCTTCTAATGTAAAGTACTACTCTTTTCATATTCACAGTTGATGAACTTGGAACATTTGCTGTTAAATTAAATGCCTTTGGACTTCTCGGTATAGTGCAACTTATTACAGTATGCTCTTGAAAAAAACTGAACTTAAGGGATGCTTTTATTTATTTTCATTACCTCCTTACGGCAATCTGGGCTTAGGTCATCCTGAGACTACAGCAAACTTTACTGTTGAACCTGCATTTTTCAGTTGTTCAGTGCTATCACTTAACTTTCTATGGTCTTTCAGTTCAGCTTACAGCATAACAGTCTGGCATTTTCACATCTAATATTTAAAGACCTAGGGCTAGATACTCTGAGTTGTACCCTCTATCAGGCAAAATATGGATAATTGGATATGCATAGATTTATAGTATGTAAGATTATGAAGCCGTGCTGGCTTGGTCGTGCGGTCTCAGCGGCGGCCAGCCGTGGCGTCCAGTGCGCCAGTTCCTGGGTTCGAATCCCGGCAAGGGCATGGCTGTTTCAATTTCCTTTCCTGTGTTGTCCAGCCTCTTCTTCACTTTCTCTCTGGTTGGACGTCATTCCTTAATGGCGTCCTGGGGGAAGGCAACGGGAAACCACCCCCAGTATCTGTTCCCTAGTTTATCTACGGCTTCTCCTAGGGGTTCGCCCTTCGGGGGTCACTAGGTTCCGTAGACCGCGTAACTTCGTATATACGAAGATCGCACATCATGATGATGATGAAGTTCATGAAGAGATATGATGTACTTAAAAAAATGAAACTCGGCACTTTAGCAAAGCTATGAATGCAAAAGTTTCATTTTTTTTTTGTTTCTTTAAGGAAACTAATGAAATTTTTCATTTGAGTTGCACCAATCAAAAGAGAGGTAATGAAGAACAATTTTTGGAAAAAGGATATGCGACATCATTTAAGTAACTCAATATGGAAAATGAAATAAATTACTTTTCCCAACATCTAGAGTAATTTTCAGTCTAACACTTGGAGTCACACTATCTTTTTGCCATTTTGGAATTTGCATTATTGATACAGTAATAGCATTCATTATAATTTTGGAATGTAAAATAATTTTATTATTTACCCATCACAAAACTACTACCATTTTAAGAATTAATTTTGCATTTCTTCTCTGCAAATGACTAAGAATAAAATGCAAATTAACTTCTTAGTTAATATCTTTTAGGTTATTATTCAATCAATGAGCTTTTGTATAAACAACATTACATGGTTATTGTAATGGGTAAATGATTAACAATAAGTAGAAATCATTTTACAAAAAAATAAAAAAAAATAAAAATAAAAATTAATGAATGAATTTCTTGGGAGATGATAATCTTGACTCCTGAGCAGTATTAAATTTAGTTTGCTAATTTCACAATGAAACATTTCCAGGATTATTATTTTCAAGAAAAATTCAAGTTAACTTTAATCAAAAAATTGTAAATTTGAATTACAATGTAAATAACAAGATCTTTAAAAAAAATCATGAAAACTAGTTTTTCACTTTTTTTTTCTTAAATTATTTCTTCCTGGTTATGTGTCATCTTTAGCAATTTAATATTACGCAATTTATGACTATGTAGCTTATAAGCACTACAAACAACTCGATTTACTTTAGGATTTTTTATTTTTCTATTTGAAAGTTTTGGACAATTACAGCTGACAAAGTTGGTGGTAATGAACTCTTTTTATGTTATTATGAAAGTCTGCACACTCACAAGCATGCCAAACATAAATACAATGATGAATATTTCAGACATAAGAAAGAAGCTGAAATATATAATTAATTAATTTGTAATGGTTTTGAAAAATAGATATAAAATTCCATTTTTATTCACGTACTACAGAAGATAATTTCTGTTTACAGGCTAAAAATAAATATAATTCATTTACTTGCTTCACTTAGCCCCTGAATATTATTAAGTAACATTTAAGAATTAAGTTTGAGTGAAGATCACATTAAAAACTCCAAAGTAACTTTTTTGGAGGAAAAAAACAAAAAACAATAATGACAAGCATCTTTGTGAAAGATTAAAAAAGTTTTAAATTAGTCTATAATAAGTCTTTCAGTTCTTCAGAAATGAACTTATTTCTGAAATTCAACTGCAATAGGCAGTTTTTTTTATTTTAATATTATATTGCAACTATCAAGTTTTGATAGTTTAGTCATAAATTACAAACTTAGGTGTCTTTATTTTGAAAGGTATTTGCCTTTCTTGTTTTTAAAATATTAAAAAAATAACTTTTTTCATTGAAGGGTTTTCATCAAAACAATGTATCATGTTAAAGATCATTCAAAAATATTTAAAACTCAATCTTAACATTTATAAAAATATATCAGAAATGTACTGAAATACAATTAAGATTTCTTTTCTAATATTAAACAAAAATTATCAGACCTTTTGTAAGCTATTTACAAAACAACTGTCACATAATTTAACCAAAGGAGCTTATACTCCAAGTGTATGTTTAATAGTGCTAACATGCAATGCAATCACAAACTTTGCACCAAAAGGAGATGAATAAGTTATTCCAACTTCAGCAAACACTTTGCGGGGAATTCCAAGGTCACATAGATAAATATTGCCTACTGAGTCACCAAGGGGAAGAGGTAAAGCAGGAACAAGGGACCATTTCGTTGGCACACCCACTCCTATCGTTGGAGGATCCAGGGTAAACACAGGAGCTTTACACTGTGCTGTCCATCCTACAGCAGATTTGTACCAAGACTGTTCTCTCAAAAGCTGTGTACTCTCATGGTCATCCATGGCATTTATAATGATATCTATTACACCAGTAGGAAGATCTAGTCAAATATAATAAAAATTTTGAAGGTTAATTGAGTTATCAGCCAATGTAAGTTTAAAGGACAATTAAATTAGCTATTAGTAATACTGTACTATTGATTTAAGAAAAAATGGTTAAAAAAATTAAATGTATATTAGAAATATAATAAATTTTTAAAAGAAAAAAAAATGCCTTGTAAAAGCACATGTATCAAAAGTAGATTCATATTCTTAAAACTTTAATCATTGTAACAAAATATATACTATATTTTTGTTATACAGAAACTTAAAATATAATATTTACTATAATGAGGATTAAAGTGAAGTTGTACATTTCAACTTTTTTAACAATGTCTAATAGAAAAGAACAGTAATAACATAAAGCATACATTTACAATTTGTAAGTACAGTCGAACCTCTATACAATATATCGAACTTCCACATATCGAAATTTTCTATATATCGAACTCATAGCAAATTTCCATGTTCATTACATAGAAAAACTGTTTCTATATATCGAAAAAATCTCTATATATCGAAATTTTTTTTCAAGACTTATTGGGATAAAAGTATGGATAAAGTTGAATTGCTGAAGAATGTAGATAGCGGAATCCGCAAAAAAGACATTTCAACTAAATTTGGTATTTCCGCAAGCACAGTGTCGACTACTATAAAAAATCGGAATACTGTTGCTGATTATCCTACAGACGAAGACATACTGAGTTCATTTCATGAAACTGAAAAAGAAATCGAGGAAACAGAGGAAGTAAATGAATCTGAAAACATTTCCAAGCCATCGAAAAAGAAATGCGAGAAGCGTTTGAAACAATACGTTGTGGACTTCAATTCGCGGAAAATGTTCCTATGAAGTTTTTAGTGGACTGAATAAAAGCTAACATTTCTTTGATGAACTTTCCGCAAAACTGGCTGTTCAGAAAGATATTCGAATTTTTAAAAAAAAAAAATATAACTGTGATCATTGTAACCACTGTCTGTATTATTGTTTTTTTTAAAGGTATGTAGTACTCAATAAATCTTTCATATTAATTCATTTTTTAATTATCTGTATTAACTTTCATTTAATGTGATTCGCATATAAATTAGAAATTGAGTTTCGTATATGAAAATTAGCTTTAATTTTAATGTTTTAGGAGTAATTATGATAAAATTCTATATATCGAAATTTCTATACATCGAATTTTTTTCCGGCAATTTGCTACTTCGATATATGGAGGTTCGACTGTATTTTTTTTTAAATAAATTATTATTATTTTTTTTTTAATTTTGGATGCAGAAACATACTTTTTTAAAAATAAAAAACTGTAACAATTGCAACATTTCCTTTTTTAAATCATTATGCAAATAATCATTTATTTGATACAACATTCAGAACTATAATTTCAGTAAAACGCATTTATTAATTTAACAACAACTTCTATTCTGTGGTCTCTCACGCTTTTTTCAATCCTGAATCATAGAATCAAATTTCATTCTTCCTGTATAAATAACAATTTTTTTTCTCCCTAGAAGATCAACTTATTGAGAACAAAACTTTCAAATTGAATCTTGTATTATGGAAAAATGACTATCACACTATTTCAGCTAAAACTAAAGAAAAATCCTGAAATATGTTTTGCAATCCATGACTTTTTATTTAATTTAGAATTTTGTAATTCCTTTTAAACTGTCTACAAATTTAACTTATAAATCCCTTTCAATGCCTTCTTATTCACTTCATGAAAGAATTTCTTTTACCTTTAAGTGAGGATGTTTGAGTTCCTTCTGCTGCTCGAAAAAAATTCAGTTCATTGGAAAGAAGTGTAGGTATCTTCTGATTTCCAGGTACAAATAAGATAACACTGGCACCATGGTTTGATAAATGACGCCCACAATTAGCTCCTTGAGCACCTTGAAAATGAGGACCACATAAAATAACTACCAGAGGTCGCTGATGTTGATTTTGTGGATTGATCCTGAAATACAGCCATGAATGAAGGAACAAAATTAAGATTTGATTTGCAACTTGTGGAATAGAGCTTCTATGAAGGAAATTTGCCTATTATTTTTAAACTTCAACACTACAAATATTTGGACTTTAAACATTACACTGTCTTATTTTTAAACACAAAAACACTTTAAAAGAAAATACTGTTTCAAATCCCCTGAAAATGGTAGTTTTATGATAGTATTTTTTCTTCTGCTTATGTTTTTAAATTACTTTACGATTAAAATTAAATATAATTTAACTGGCTGTATGTAACATAATTCTGAAAATGTACACATGGCATCTGTAGAATAGGTAACATGATTTGGCTTAAAGCAACCTTTATTTGCTAGCAATTGAAGCTAATCTTATTTGTCCACAATCAAGATAAACACAATTTGTTGTCTTTTGGAGATTAGCATATTCAACTGCAATATATTTAATTTAATCCACTGACTGTCATAAGTTTTAATGGACAAGATTTGTACTTGTATGCCTAAATTCTTGTGCCACTTAAATTGTTTATTATCTTTCTTTTAGAAAGAAAGAAGATCCACAAAGACCTTCCCAATCAGATCCAGTTATGGCCATCCTTCAGTTAGGATTAGCATGGATTAAAATGTGAAAATAGTTGCTCTACCAAATTCTGAGCAAATCTTTTTTTACTATTAAGAACTATTGTACAGTATTTCTAGTTTTTTTATCTTTCTTCAGCCAGAAATTCATTGGTTGATAATTCATATTTAACTTTCATTCTAAATACACAAATAAAAATAGAAAGGTCTTCACTATTCACAAAATGTAAAAATAACTAATAAACTTCCTGTCAGTTATTGATAGGCTTAAAAAGGAATTTAATTATCAACCAATACTTTATTGGGAAGGATAGAATACTTTTTATATTTTTCGTCTTTTCAATGTTAGATTTAATGGATGAATTGTTGTCTGATATCCTTTTTGTTTGTTTTGTTTTAAAAAAGCAAAAAACAAGTCTGAATTATCAACCAATGAGTTTCTCAGGCAGAAGATAGCTAACCAAGTGTCCCATAACAAGAGTTATGGTAGAATTTGGTAGAATACACTGATGAATTTGGTAGAATACACTGATCCATATTCTAGTTCTTGTCTTTCTTATGTAATCTTTTATTATTATTATGAACAATTACTATCTGGACTTCATCAAACTCATCTTCCAGCATATTACACACTATAGCCTGTAACATATAGAAGACAAATGGGGACCACTACCTACAGAGCAGATTTCGGGTCCCCAGTGGACACAACACACAGAAGAAGACGAAAGAAACAACCATGCCACGACCGGGATTCGAACCCAGGTACTGGCGCATTGGACGCCACGGCTGGCCGCCGCCGAGACCGCACGACCACGCCAGCACGGCAGCATATTACACACTAGATGATGAGATCCAATCTTTGATTTCTTACAAACACATTATTATGTAGAGACTCTTTTTGAACGATTATCATTGGTTGATTAGAAAACTACTATAAAGAAACAAAGGTAAAACTGAGAGTAAATAAAATTAACCTGTAGCTGCCACCAAGGAGTTGAAGAGTCATTTCACTTGCACTACGACCAATCATTTCTAGTTGCCGCTCTATGGAGAGACCATGCTGTTCAGCCATAAGGAGCAATTTCGCTCGAAGTTTGGGATGAATACTTGGTACAACTAAGCCAGTATCTAAGGATAAAAAACTAATAATTTCACTACTTTTCCTTCCTCCTTCCTTTCATTTTGTTAACGAGTTTGTAATTAATTAAAAGCAAACATTACTTAGATGTTTTTTGAAATACCATGAATTTAAAACTTCTCAAGGCAGAAGAAAATAATAAAGCAACATAGTTATGATCTCAAAAATTCTGGTTTATAAACAAAAACAGAGACAGGGTAAATATCTAACAATGTTAAATTTGCTATTTAATTTCAAAATTCACACCCAGCAATAAATTATAACTTACAAGAAATTAAAGTTAATTTTCACAAGTGATTCTGTAATAATTTATTTAAACAGAAAAATATGTCTAAAAATATTTATATATGTCTTATTTTTTTTTGGTTTACTAGTTTACATATTAAAAACAGAGGCTTATGATACCTGTTACAAATTCTTTATCACTAGGAATAGGGACAACTATTTGTCGAAAAACCACGGGAACTTGTTCAAGTATATTTTCATCACATCGATATTTCTGAGGACGTTTATTGCAGTCAACTAAACGTACCACATCTGGCTTACTGGATGCATTGATTTCTTCATAGACAGCTTGCTTGTCAAAGAGAGCAAGATTTTTTTCAAAGTCAAAATCATTTTCTAAAATGTAACTGTCTACAGGAGCACTGAAGCATGCTTCATCTCTATCTTGCCATCTTTTCTTTATCTCAATCTTCTTTGGAGTTGTTGACTTCTGACGGTTCTCAGAAACTTATGGAAAAATAAAAAGACATTAAAAGAAATTTTTAAAATCACTATCAAAAGTTTTCTAGATGATCATAGTTTCAAAGGAAAAAAACAAAACAACCTATAACCAAATGCAAAATAATTATTTTTATACAATGCATAATATTAAAATATTTTTGTACAAATAAAAAGAATGACTCTAATCATGCTGTTTGCTTATTGATAAATTAAAATTGGTTGTGATTTTTTTTTTTTTTTTTTACCTAAAATGGTAAGTTAGAACCTATATGCTTTAAAGTTTAGTAAAGTACAAGCACCGGCAGTTGACATATCACCAGTAGTTATACTTGCAGTTTAAACTCTCCAAGTAAGCTACGTATGCTTTTTTATTAATGAGTTTTTCTGTTAATATACTTGTAGTACTATGTGTACTAAAAATCGGAAACCATGACAATCCACCATATTCATACTGAGTGTGAATAGTGCCTTCCTGAAAAGAATGAGTCTTATATTCTTTACTTGCTGGTTTTAGTGAAAATTACTTAAGTATATTAAGTGAATGTACTGTTTTATAATAGTAGCACGAGGATTTTATATTTTGCTTTTTAAAATGTGCTTGAATGTAATTGAACTCCAAAGTGTTTATGCAGTTATAGTGATTTTAGATTATAGTGTTGGTACATGTGGAGATGTTAACACCAATACAAATTTCATCATTTTTTTTTTAGTTATTAACACCCAGATGTAAAGTACTATCACAAAAATAAAATTTATAATTTATTATAATATTTACATTCTTTGCTTTCCTATGAATAAGCTAAGAATTTGTCAAAAGAGTTTCTGTTACAAGTCTTTGTTTAGTAGTTGATACTCATCAGCTACTAACATAGCATGTCAGGTATTTGAATAAAACTAATTTTATGGTTTCTAACAGTGTTTTTATTTTCATTGCATTCTGATTTATTTAACTATCTTCAATTTATTTTTTTGAATATTTGTTAGGTGGTTTATATTATAAAAATAACAATAAAAGAAACTGAATAATGTAAATAAAAAAAAGTCAATTCCCAGTTTTATTAGTAAACATAAAACAAAGCAAATCCATACAATTTACATTGTTAAGTGCAATTCAAGCAATGCCCTCCAATGAGTTTATTCAGTAGGTCTAGACCCCATTTTGCACCATGCGGATGACTTTGATTAAGTGGCCACAATGGGTTGAGAGTATCATCAGTCTTTCTCAGCATAGTCAATTCAGTATAGACAGACCCCAATTTTGTCCAATTATCAGTCTGAAAGTGGCCTGGATTGAAAGCTGCATTTCTCCCCAAACACCCAGACCATGGGGAGTCCAAAAAGGTATGACTCATAGGGCTCTGGTTTGGACTGTGGAGGATGTAAAACACGCACATATACATATGCAGACAGACAGGAACTCTAATATCTCCTACCTATGGATTTGCTAAAAAAGAGAACCAATGCAATGCAGATGGATAAGGTACCAGGAACTCAATTTTCATGATATAAAAAAGTAATAAAATGAATGTGTCACTCATTGAAAGCTATGTCAACACAGTCAAAATCACCAGTATATCTGCAGCATTCAGCAGGTCTATTAGTGCTCTTCGATACCAGAGACTCACTTTATTCTAGGGAATAGATACTGAGGTGGTTTCCCATTGCCTTCCTCAGGAAGGCATTATGGAATGGCTTCAGACCTGAAGAGAAAATGAAGAAGAGGCTGACAGAAACAGGGAATTTGAAATATCCATGCTGCTGCCAGGATTTGAACCCAGGCTCCGACACATCTGCCTTGTGGAAGGACAACACCTAGACCATTAGGCTATCTCAGAACAGCGCCATCACAGTATTAAAACTATATTGAGTATAGTTTTGTCTATATTTTTCTGCCAAAAAAAAAAAAAGAAGAAAATTATGGAAATGAAAACTTACTCAAATGCTGAACTATGGAGTATAGAGTTTATTTCCTTTTAATCGCATATATTGCTATCTTTCTTCAATAAGATGAAAGCAAAAAACCATTATTAGTGGTTTGTTAGATGTTTTTCAGTCAAGATACATTTTGTGACTAATTGAAACTTGTCCTGAGTAGAGTAGAGAAGAACAAGTTGCAGAAGAATTTTTTCTACCATTTAGGAAACCTTTTCATTCTCTTGCACTATATTGGTGTGTCAAACACTACACTTCATTAAGAAATTTGTTGAAATGGTTTTAGATAAAGCTCAGAAACTAGCAAAGCTACTTTTATTTTCCAATTTTGCCCAACTAACATCTATGGTAAAAAACATATAAATCCAGAAAGCTATTTCTTCTATTTCAGAGACTTAGAAAAACTATTTTTATCTGCCATCCATCAAGAATGTGATAACTGCCAGTTTATTTCTAGCTAACAGTCTCTAGGGAAAGTATCCTTTGCTATCTATGTTTATCAGTTTGTCTTTCCATTTGCAAACATTTTCATAAGAGCCACATGTCAGAAATTAGTCAACATTCCTTTGGTTTTTGACATTATCTTTCACCTTTTATTATTTGATTCCTCCTCACAGACTAATAAGTCTCCAAACACTCCACAGTATAACATTAAATACAAAGTGATAGTACTATTCAACATTTTAATTTGATAGCAAAAGGAATAAAGATCTACTGAAGAAAAGTCTAAAGCAAAAATACCAACAGTTAAAACGATACTCAAAATTTATATAAATTTTTTTATATAAAAGCAGGTGTTTACATAAAAGCACATGAACTGAAATATGAATAGATGGGAGGATACATCGCAGGTGTTTTGATTATTATTAGTAGTTTATTTAGTTCTCTATCTCATCTATAAGTAACTGCAAAAGAATGATAGTTAAGCAAGAAAACAGAAAAACTTAATAATGACTCATCTATTACAAACATTACTTGAGAACAATGTAGAAAGTAAAAATGCCTATTAACTGCTCCTGTGTTCATGATTAACATTAATTTAGAACTAAAATGTTTCTATAAAAAACATTTTAGTTTCTAAATTAACGTTAATCTTGACCACAGGAGCAGTTAATAGGCATTTTACTTTGTGCCATTAAAACAATTAAAGAAAAACATTATGATTTTGTTCTTTAATTTTTTTAATGACACACAATTGTAAAATAAAACTTCATTTTTATGCAAGTTATTTTGAATTTCTAAGTTCATATTTTGCTACCTGAATGTATTCGCCTTCGTCCTTCATCTGATTTAATGGGTGAATGTAACTTTGAATCAGTTAACACTAAATCATTAATATGCTTTTCTGCAGCTATTGTCCCAGCAGTTATGTTATTTTCCACAAACTGACTATTGTTGTGCTCATTCTGAACTTTTAAAATTTTCAGGTCCTGTATATCTTGAGCACTAAAACAAGAGAAAAATAATTAAATTAATGACAACTGTGTAAAAATTTTCAAATTATGAATTGTAACATAATACAAAAATGCATAAATTAGATTATTTACCAGCACAAGACAGAAGACATAAAACTTTAATAACTTTTTATTTAAAGCCTTCACTAAATTAGAAATCAACTAATATCTGCTTTTAAAGAGATGTTTGAGTTTATGTAAATGCCGATTTTGCTGAAATTGAGCATCAGATATGAGGAAATATGGCCGCCAAGGCAGGGCCGGACTTAAACACCCAGGGCCCCTAGGCACTTGATATTTGCGCCCCCCCCCCCCACCCCGAAAAAAAAAAAAAAAAAAAAAAAAAAAAAACAAAAAAAAAAAAAAAAAAAAAAGAAATACGGCAGGGCCCCTCTGGCTGAAAATCCGGCCCTGCGCCAAGGATAAACAAAAGAGGAATTTTTTTTTTTACCCATGGTTTTGTTATGTCTTTATACAGGGGAACAAGTCAGTAAAAAAAATTTCTGAAATGGTCATGCAACCTATATATTCAAATCTGGATGATTTCAGATGAAATGAAACAACAAGAACATAAAACAGAAATTGGTTACTAAAACAAAATAAAATATGGCAACAGCATTAAATAGAGAGAGGAATAATTAAATGATAAGAGAATAAACATCATAAAATTGAAAACAAGCAACTTGAAAACTCCACAGATATATAATTAAACAAACTAATAACATTCAAAATAAGAGAACAACTAATGCACAGTAACAAATAAACATCCAGAAAGCTTAAAAGAAATTTAATGTAAACAAATAATAATAATTATTATTAATAAGTAATAAAACCAATGAATGCAAATAAACTGCATGCAGAAAATAAATAGACGTGATATCCTACCAGTCTTAATATTGGCTTTACCAAACCAAAGCTGAATGAAATGTTATTTATTGTATTATTATTGTATTTCATTATAATACATTAGTATTAGCCTACTTATTGGCTTATTTATTTCATTGTTCTTATCTATTTGGTTCATCTTTAAATTACTTTCCTTCTTGGATTCTGCTTTTTATTTTAATGCTATGAATTTTAAAGAATTTTTATTTTACTTGGATATAGCCATGATGACCGATATAAATAACAATCTTTTATGAGGGATTTCTTATGATATATTTTTATCATCATTATTATTATATATTATTATTGTACATTACCACATGCGGTGTATTTATTATCAATGTGCCTTTATTCTAATCTACTTATGTATTTATTTTTATTCTTTTTCTCTTACTACATTTCACTCTTTCTCTGGATTTTAAACAAACACATCCATTTATTTTCTCCTCTCACTTTTAACTTGCCCACTCCATCCCCTACTACGCAATTAAAAAAACATGTCCTGAAGGGCCTGTCCTGCTTATGCCTTCCCTGACACCTATCCTTCATTATATCGTTTTTTTGACAATATGTCTGAGAAGGCCACCATGAAATTGCTTTCTCAAAAACACTGAAAAAACAACATCACAGAAGTTCATATAATTCTCAAACATCTCCTGACAAAAGCTAAAGGAACTGAGTTGAAATATTGAATCAATTTCACCCAGAGCGGGAAAAATCCCTAATTTTTTTACATTACATTATTTATATATCCAATTAAAATTTTTGTTTTGTTTTGACATCTAGGTTTCTTAATAAGAAACCTATTTGTAATTACTTTCAGTTTCACATTATATTAACATATCAACGTTTGAAGTTTCATTAATGTTCATTTTGATTTTTTTTTTTTCTTGGAAATCTTATTTTATGTATTTGTAACTTAATTTTTGTCCTTTGGTGTAAATATATTAACAAATATATTTTAAGACATGACCAGCTTATTTATTGCAATTATTCCAAGCAGAAAGTATTTTTATTTTTCAGAAAAACATTTAGTCATTTGCTTTTAGAACAGTTGTCGCTTCAATAACATGAGTTACCATGGAAGCCGTCTCAACACAGGATTTTGGAAAGATGAAACAGTAAATCAAATAACTGATTTACATTACTTATTTCTTGGATGTGAAGATTCCAGAGGAAATTACCTTGAACTCTGGTAATCTTCTCTTACATGCATTTCTGTAACAAATCTAGAGAGGGGACAACATTTCTTTATCACCAATTTCTTAATTTAAGATAAGGAAGGGTTTTGCTACTTCAGAAAAAACACTTTTCAGCCATTTAAGTAACTGCTATTCCTAGCAATAAATGAGCACAGCTTCCACTCAAATTAAGAATATTTCTACAAACTCAGTCTCTCACAAAGCAAAATCATTTTTAATGGAATTTTGCTGCAATCTATTAAAAAAGATTCCAAATGGATTCTCAAGGTCTGACTGGAGTGTGTCATTGGAATATGACCCTTAATCAGTTAAACCAAAAAAATAAAAAATAATAATAAAAGCAAATGAAATTATATTCTGTAAATACAACAGATTGTTTTATCTTTATTGGATTTATTAAATGAATTTAACTGACTTTCTTCAGGAAATTTAAATTTCATGAAATTCTATTTTGATACTGTTATTCTTGTGTACAGTCAGTTAGGATTTTGGTCTAGAATCAATTTTTACTTTATATTTACTGCTGTATTGAGCAAGTATCCTGCTTTATGAAGATATTATCACAATCATACAAAACTAATGTTTGGGTTGAAATTTTAAGGTGTTAAGCAATATTCCCTTTAATCTTTTATGGTCTCTTTGTGCCAAATTTTTGTGCATTAAATTTAATGTATCTATTAAATGTCTTTAAATAACAATATGAATAAGTAATTTCATGTGAAATTCAATTTTCAATAAGAGCTGACTTCATAACTTGTGCATAATTTCTATGCATACAGCTTAGAGGGAATATTGATCTAAGAACACATTTATACTATTTTTCCAATTAATGTCTCTATATAGCCTTTTTTGAATAGTGAAATAAAACAAATCTTAACCAATTTTAACAGCATATTGGAGCAATGGTGGAATTCCCCTAATGGTAAGTTAGCAAATTTCACTGCTTATTTCCAAATGGTTATTTCTGAAAAGTGAGCATAATGTAGACTTCTAAAACAATAATAACAACAAAAAATGTTGATCAAATAATCCCCATATAATGTTTAACTTACAAAAACTTTCCCATGCAATTTGATTTGACAACTTTACAATAAATTAAATAAAAAAGAGCATGTAGCTTTTAAGATCATTTTGTGCTACATAAGGAATAATAATTAAAGCTAGCTAACCACTTCAATTTAAAGCAATTTTTTTTAATACAAAGGTTAAAAAAAAATCCTAATTAAAATACTATCGAATATAGACCGTATTTTTTTTTTTAAATTTCTTATTCACTTAACTGAAAATAATTTATAGGTTTTACATATTTTGTTTTGTTTTACATATGATTAAGCTTTGATTGCAAATTAATACATCTATGATTTCAATTTTTTTTTTTTGAAATAGAAAATTTACTTTATTGCAATTTAAATCTACAAATGAATCTTCTCATAATTTTCTTTGATAACGAAATGTTGGCAAAATTTTGATTTCAATCTAACAGTAAAAAAAAAATCACATTTAATGCAGTGAATAAAACATTGTTTTTTTTTTCCCAATTTAACAATTATTAAGTTAATGCCATTACAAGTAACAATAAGATTTTAAAATAAAGAACAAAATTTAAAACAAAGCAAAAAAAAAATACAATTATTACTTTTCTTTTTTTATTTTATTTTAAACAGTTTATAGAGCAAAGGTGCATATTTTACTCCACATGCATTTCTTTGTGCTCAACAAAACCAACAGAAATAAGAATATCATATTTTCTTAAAATCCTAATGTGTCTGAATCGTCCATAATTAAGTTGCAACCATTGAATACCATTAGGGAAGAATGAATTCTTACAACGAAGGAGTTGGAAAGAGTTTTATGTGAAGTGTTTCAGAATCCAAAAGAACTCATATGAATTCACACTGTCTAAAAATGAGTTAAGAATATGTTCTGAATGTAAAAATATAAACCAAAGACAAAAGGGAGTTTTCCATAAAAACAATATCTTTGCTCTGAACTCCTGTCGCTTTTTTTTAGACAGCAACATATTCCATTAGATCTCACCTAAATCACACAAAATTTGAAGTGCACAACATATGAAAGAACCACTGAAAAAAATCAAATTAATTATGACTTCTTACAATAAATTATCAAACAAAACAAGCCAAACAGAACTGACTGAATCTGAATGTAATGAAAGATTAGCAATAGGTACCCAAAAGAAGTGGTAAAACAATTAAGGTATTTTAATGTGAAAATCAATGGAGGGTTGGGGATTAAACAACTCCTAAATTATGAATGTTCATGAAATTATCAGTAACATTGCAAATTGTTGGTCATACATGAAAAAAATTAAAATAAACAAACTGACAGAATTCTCATAATCAATAAAAGGAAAACAAAACAATCATAATCAAGTTTTTGTGTCTAAATACAAAACAATATTAAATTAGGAAATGAAGCAAAAAAATTTACAAAACAATGATATTTTATAAGATTTCAGTTGATTGTTATTTTAAATCAATGAAACACCTAACAAAAAAATTACTAATACTCTTAAGAAAAAACAAAACAAATGGACAACATTAATTCACCTTACTCTAATAACTACCACAGCCTAAATGATCACAGTAAAATCAACTATAATTGACTGAATTTAAACTATCTTTTTTAAAACATCTGAAATATGAGGAAACATTTAGATTACTTCAAAGACCAAATCCACACTTATGTTTTCTATTCATCCTAGTTCCTACTGAAGTAAATCTAAATAATAATAAAAAAAAAAAAAAACACTAAAATTATCTTCACTCAAAGACTTTCATATGATTAATAAAATATAAGAAAACAAAAAGAGTGGTGGATTAATTATACATATCCAACATAAAATTACATAGTCAACATGTCAAATACAGAAACTTTTACAAGATAGGCCAGTAGCCAAGTGATAAGGTACTTGACTGCAGTCTGGAGGAGCCAGGTACAATTCCCGGCAGAGGTCAAATGTTTTGCACATTTGAATTTTCCTCCATAGGTCCTATGGTTCACCCAGTCATCTAAAGAATGAGTATTGGGTTTCTTTCCTGTCAGTTACAGGTGGGTGAGCAATGGGCGAACAATCCTGACCTCAACTTTTTCCTGTTGGTCAAGAAACATTGGGAGCCTTACCTTCCGTGACCCAAAGGGCCAAGTAGGCCTGTAGAGAATTACTTTAACTTAAATTTTACAATGTGCTAGTACAATAGCATACTATCAATAAGTGAAATCAGAAAACTCTTTGTCATTTACAAACTTCCGAATACCAGTAAAAGAATTCAGTGGTGATTTAAGAAAATAATAATATCTAAATTTAATAATCTAAAAATATAATATTAACTGTAATTATTGGGGATTAGATTATTAATATTATAGAAATGGATAACAAATCACCTAATCAAAAGTATTAAGAAGCTTTTCATTCCTATGGCCTTTTTTTCACAAATGGATATAGCAGAGACATTCAAGTTAACACGTCAAATATGTAGTAATCATGACTATGTCAAAACAAAATCACCTATCATAACAGGAAATGTGATAGCGAACTTAAATATCCAATATGATAACTTTGGAAATCAGTAATTTAATGGATTCCCAACATAAATAATCTTGATTTAATATTAAAAGTCATAAAAAAGAAGAAAATTATCTCCTAAACTCAAATCTACTGATGAAAACTATTCAAAGATGTAAAACACTCACACATTACAAAAATCTGCACCTCCAAAAGAATATAGCAAATCAAAAAAAAAAAAAAAAAAAAAAAAAACGGAAAATCAACGTGCAACTATTTCTTAACTGGTCACAGCAATAAATACAAAATTACAAATGCAAATTAGTATGCCTACTAAAACAACTAACAATTACAATACTACTGAATAATCTGAATGAACTTAGAAAAAAGAAGTTTATAGCTGCTGATTCTACTTATTGGCGTATAAATGGTTTATGAGATCTTAAATCATACTATTCTCTTATAAGCTTCAAAGAATTGGAATCTTGAGAAATCCCCTTCATTTTCTTAATAATTGCCTTAAAAAAAAATAAAATTCAAAATAAATAATAATAACAAATCTAGTAAAACATACAGTGAAAAGTCAGGTATTCAACAAGGGTCCAACCCTCTTCTTATTTAAATACTATTTTTGAATATGTTTACATTTTCAAGTCTTTCCCTATATTGAGAGACTCATTTTCAAGGGCAGCTTCTAGAAGACTTTTATTCAACTTACAAAATGAGCATACTATGTTAAAATGGCCATATACAAAGATAAAAAAAAAAAAAAAAAAGTTTATGATTATTACATAAGATTTTCTAACCCGACAAATATTTATAATTCTACAGAAAAAAGTATGAATACAAAATCAAAAGTCACTGTAAAACATTGACATTATTCATATCATTCAATACTTAACAAATTGGATTAATAATAAATTGAAATACCACAATCATTATAGTTTGGTTCGAAAATACTGAAGTCTTTACATATTTTATCATATCAAAAGCATTTTTTCAAAGCTAAAATTATTTTGTATAAGCGCATAATTTGCTATTAAGTGGATAACTGGGACCAAAAAATTATTACTTTAAGTAAATCCACTTAAAGCAGGAAACATAAATTCATAGACAATCATCAGAAAAAATGCTTAACAGGGTCCTCAATACAACAAAACCAGATGAAAAATGAAAAATATATCGTTATTATTCATGTATGCATAAATTTCTTCCATTACTAATAAATTTTTACATATACAGTCAAACCCCGCTATAGTGAACTTCAAGAGACCGAAATTTCGGTTCACTATAACCGGGAGTTCACTATATCCGTTCCGTTATACGTGCATTGCACGACAAGGGACCAAACATTTCGTTCATTATATCCGGGAGTTCATTATAAGCCGTGTTCACTATAGCTGGGTTTGACTGTATATCTATAATTTACAAGTGAACTTCAGAATTAAAATTACTTTGGTTTCCAAATCCAAAAGACAAAGAGACAGCAACAACGACAGATGTATAACTGTCACATGGGCTACATGGTGTGGCAAAATGTTGCCATATAGTGGTAAAACAATATTTATATGAGGAATTTTTAAGTGTTATTCCACAAAAATTTGTAACTGTGGGGACATGGATAATGAATGCTAGTTATGCAGGGAACTAGAAATACGAAATTGGATACATTTGAGTTATCTAGAAATCAATAGGAATATTATTTAAAAATAATAATTTGAAATATTCAATGGCATTGCCAACAAAAAGAAAAAAAAATATGATGAATAACCTAATTTTATTTCGAAGATGATAATATATATATACATACATACATACACACACACATTAAAAACTGGTTTATACATATTTCAAGGGGAAATTTTAAATTATGCATACCTGAGAATTACTTACAACTCAGGTTTAACTTTATTTTTAATTAAACTTAAATAAGAACACTCGTAATAAACATTTGTCTGTTAGGTACACATTTTTCAACATATGATATGCATAACTGTAAAACTGTCAATTTCAAAATAGTGTATTCATTTTCAAAGAGGTTTTCTGATTTTGTGTTTTAAGAAACTTTAAGGGTTTGAATAAAATATTGTATACCAATTACACAATTAGAGTTCTAAGATAAATGAAAAGCAAAGACTCATCACATTTTCACTAATTTTCCATCACACTGTTACTCACTTTTCTATATTTGCAAATTTTCCCTTTTGGTGACAGCTGCGCTTTACAGATTTTGAACCTAACTTTCAACATTCTTCTAAAATTTACTCCTTCTTTCTAATAACTCCGCATAATGTAGTATAAATTATGTTTAAGCTACTCCCTATTTCTGTTTTTGATTTTTGCGGGTCGTCTTTCACTTCCCGAATAAATCCCCATTTTTTCCTCTAAAGAATAACTTTTATTCCTTCTATTACCCATGGCTACAAGAGAGAGACTCAAGTAAATGAAGGGAACACATGTTTCATCAATGTGAAAATTCATTCAGTTTTTGTCTCTGACCGACCTTTCATTAAAAGCCCAGAAACATCATGAACGCGGCGAGTATATATCGATACGGAAAGCCAATCTGTATATCGGTGCACCTGGAGAATAGTTGAAACTAAGTATTGTACAATTCAATCTCGTTTTCAAAAATATACTACGTATAAAGGCGAATTACGTGTAACTCAGTTACGCATATCTCAGAAATAATTTATATGCAATTCAATACAATTTTTGCCAGGACCTACAAACAAGTATGCACAAATCAGAACTACATACAACTGGGTTACATGTAAACCACTTTTTACTGTATACATATTAATCCTGTAAAACTACTTCAAATTAAACTGAAGTAGAGTAGAAGGCAATCTCAGAAACACCAGGGGGAAAAAAGTAGATATAACATTAACAATCCTAAAAATAATTATGGTTTATAAATAAATAAATAAATAAATAAATAAATAAAGATGTATAACAAAACTTTTACCAAACTTATAACTGATATGCAAAATGTAAAGACCTTATGTAATCTTAAAAAAACAAAAAACAAACAAACCTATAATTCAGAGAAAATAAGGGACTTTCACTAATAACATCACTCCACCAAGGATAGCTAAACCATTTTTGAACATCTAAAAGCAATTTTTCTGGTTCAGATCAGAAATGTAATTCTTAAGAAAGTCAAATAAATAGTGTGAAAAATAATTATATAAATCAAAAACAACAAAATTACATAAATTCATCGGAACCAATGTGGAGCCAGCAAAAGTTAAAACAAACAATAAAAACTCGCCGAAAGGACAAAGGGCGAGAAAATTCATCTGCACAATACATGCGGTCGCTATGAATTTTTTAGCGCATAAAAATCAGAACGCACAGATAAATATTTCGGCGAGTTTTTATTGTTTGTTTTAACTTTTGCGGGCTCCACATAGGTTCCGACGGTTTCTCATATAGGCCCGTGTATCGAGACCTGGTTGTGTACTGATGACTGCTCCTAGCTGATGATCGCCATATTAAGAGTGAAACAGCTGTACTAGGATGTCATTTAGTAGACAACCTGGTCTCACCCTTTATTAATAATTGCATAAATTCAATATCAATATTATTCAGTATTATATTGAGAAAACTATGCTACGTTATTTGTTCAATTAATAAATTATAATTGTAATATGCTTGATTTTCTTCTTTTGCGGGTTATTTGGTTTCTAGCTATTCTTCCGCTCTATTTCTTTATTTTCATTTCAGTATTTTTTTCTCATTACTGAATACTTTCTTTGTATTTACTAGATATTTTCTTGTAATTACTCAGAAAATTGATTGCTTATTAGTTGCTTCAGTATAATTTTCATAAGAAATATTCAGCTCATATTTGTAGGTTACTTATAGGACTAACATGATAATTATGTGTGGAAAAAACAAACAAAAAAAAAACAACAAAAAAACAGAGGGAAAGAAAATACAGTGAAACCTCCACTAACGGACACTCCCGAAAAGTGGACACCTCCCAATAGCGGACAATTTTGCAATCCCCAGTCCCTTAATATAGACATTTCTATTTTATGTATTGACCTCTGATTAGCAGACACTCCCAATAACGGGACAACATTCTACAGAAAAGAACGATCTTGTGTAGTTTTTCAAAAGCAATAGAATCAGGCTGCAGTAATACGTAGCGTCCAGAGGAAATTTTGAAATTATGGATCACGAACTCCAACGAAAACTCCAAACACATCAAAGTTCGGAAACGGAGACAAGTGCGATCGACTCTATTGTCTTCGATTGGTTTTGCGCTGCACGAGCAAAAAACATTCCCATTAGTGGGCCATTATTGTAAGAAAAGGCGTTAGAAGCAAAGGGGACTCGGAAGGCCTTGCAAAGTTAAACGATTTAAATATTCATATTCAGAAACATGTTTTCAATGCAAAAAAGAAAAGTTAGCTGATTACTTTAGTTAATAAAATTAATTTTCTAATCCGTTTGTCTTAATTAAAATAATGGCAAAATTAATACTGTAATTAATTTTGTCATTATTTTAAGTAAGACTAATGGATTAGCATTCATTTATAAAGGAAAATTGTAAACAGTTTGCAATTGTTCATATTTTCTATAGGGCAATGTTAATTGTAGAAATTTAAGATTGTACGTAATTTTTCATTAAATGACATGCTATAAGCTAAAAAATGAAAAAAAGATAGTCCTCCCCAATAGCGGACACCTCCCAATAACGGACGAAACTTCCAGTCCCGTGACTGTCCGCTATTCGGAGGTTTCACTGTATATGTAAATCATGAATTGATAAATGCCTATAAAATGAAATATGAGAGTTTTAGAAATTAATCATCTAAAATTAAAAAATATGAGTTTTTCAAAATGAAAGTTTAAATTCGTTACAGTAGCACTTAATATCTTATTTTTTTGTATCTGGTTTTGATAAATGTGAAACTCCTTAATAACTGTATGTATAATGTATTTTAAATTGGGTGTGCAATGTACCAGTTTATTCTACAATACTTTTATACTTTGAACATTCTAAAACATAAGTTTTTCATAATTTGGAAAAATAAAATATAGACTATTAATTGACTATTAATGTAGACTACTTGCAAAATCTATAGGCAAGCGATTAATATCACTTCATGAGACTGTAAACATGTAACTAATTAAATTGATAAGAATACTATTACTATTTATAATAATATGCCATTAACTTGGATAAGAAAGGTTATTTATTTCCAGAAACAGAAGGATTCCTTATCTCAATTCAAGATAAAGTTATAAGAACTAATAATTATGAAAAATATACACTACAGAATGATGTTATTGATGTGTGTAGAAAATGTGGTGCTCCTGGAGAAACTACTGAACATATCACAGGAGGATGTCGTATTTTGACAGATAATGCATATTTATCTTGGCATAATCAAATTGCAAAAACTATACACCCCCAATTGGTCCAAAAGTATAAATTTAATAGAAAATCCTTTGTCATACTATAAATATTTACCTGAAGCTGGTTTGGAATCTAATGAAGTAATCTTAAATTGGGACAGAATAATCACAACTTACAAAACAGTGGATTGTAACCACTCAGATCTTGTGTTGGTAAACAAAATTACAAAAGAAGTTTTGATCGTAGATATTGGAGTATCTGTAACTGTTAATTTAGCAAAAACTGAAATTGAAAAAATTAATAAGTATACAAATTTAGCCACTCAAATAAAAAAATATGTGGAAACTAACTAAAGTTAAAATTTTGCCTATAGTAATATCTGTTGAAAGAGTTATAACGAAAACTTTGGTTACATACTTAAAAGAAGCTGAACTTCCAGTAGGTTTGTACGTTCAAATTCAAAGAGCAATAATTCTTCAAACTGGTCACATTGTTCAAAAATTCCTACATGCAACAGGATAAGATGAATTTCTTCCCTGATCTTTTAAACCAGTCATTGACTATGGGATGTGTTGTATTATATTATAATATTATTATTATTAATAATAATAATAATAATAATAATACAAAAAAAACCATCGGAACGGTTTACTGAATACTATGTAACAGAAAAAAATAATATCATTTACAAAGGGTAATGATTGTAAAATGTAAGATATATTAAAAATAGTGGAGTTTTGATTTGCAAAAATCAATTGCAAACTAATACAACAAAGATGATTCTTATTACCTCACATGAGGAAGAATACTCTACATCAAAATTAATACAAGTGGAAATAAAATTAACAATAGGAAAAAAAATCTATTATAATTCTTTCAAAAAAAGTTAATTATTTATTACTGGAGTTGTTAAATATATAAAGAGTATGGAAATACAAATAAAATTTAATACAGTGCTGTGAATCTATCCAGTTCACATAATAGGCTTAATTGGCTAATGTTTTAAAGAGTTTTAACAACTGAAATATCAGATGTGTGGAGAGGAGGTTCTACAATATATCAGCCAAATGCTATCCAGAGTAGAAAATAATAAAAAAAAATGATCCAACAATAATTAACAGAGCTTATACTTAAATGAATGTAATGCCTTATTGAAAGGGAATATCTTTTATTTATTCTGAAAATATTTCACAATCAATTAAATTCAGTAAATCAGTTTTTTTTCTCCTTAGACCTTTTATAAATCTGTGGAATCGATGCTTGGGTTTTAGCACTATCTGAGGTTATACAAGGGGACTGAAATTGGGCTTTCAGTTGTAACCTACCATAAAATCTATAACTCTTCAACCAAATATCATTATTTTAATTAATTCAGTGCATTCCGGAAAAAAAAAAAAGTTATAATTCAGTAATCAATTGAGAGGAAATCATTTGGCTTGAGAGGCTTATATGATATGGCATTAAACAGTGAGCAACAAATCTAAAGTATTAGTTGCTCACAATTTAATAGCGAGGTTATTATCTCAACTGACCTGTTATTAACATGTTATTGTCTGAGCTGATGACTGGAAAAACCAAAATTTAACAGCTGTCCTGAAATGCCTAATATTTCAGAGGAAGAATCTCTATTTATGCAGACTGAAATTTAGTTTAATGAAGTAGCATTTTAAATAATTGTTTTATTGGAAAAGATTAATAAAGAAATAATGACAAAAATTATAGAACAGTGACATCACTTACTTTTAGGTGATGAAAAGCAGAATTCTTGTGACTTGATAAGTTAATATAATAAAATGCAAATCTGTAGTTCAATGTAGAAAGAAAAACCATTTTTCAAAACCTTCCAATATACCCAAAAATGTTTAATACATATCCATATTCATTAAAAGGTAAATTTAACTAGTTCATCTACATTTACTGTTCTTCTTTCTCAGTAAGTTAGCTGATATAAATAAATTTATATTTTCTAATTACTACACAATTATATTCCCATTTTCAATAATACAGTAATTTGTACTGACTTTATTATTATATAAATAAAGTGAATTTATTGTACCTTATATATTAATTACTGTCAAACAATGCTAATATATGCAGCTTGTTTCGATTGTGGTTTTATATTTATATTGCAAATCTTTCTATACAGAATAGGAACAATATTAAATCTAAGATTTGGTAATTCAAATTACATATGAGGGGTTCAAAAGAAAAGGGACATTGCCACATCTATGTGATTGTGATTTCTTACTATCATCAACTTGATCCTGATGTCTTGTATCTATTCCATTAACCATCATCTATTATTTACTATCTACTTTCATTGCCAGTTTAAATAATTAAAAGACGACATCAACTCTCCCTAGACAATTAATTTTTCTAAAATTTGTTTTCCTGAAAAATTTTAATATTGTGACATATACCTCTTTTCCAAGGAATCCCTTATACATAAAAGCTGTTAAAATTTTGTTTTTTAGTTCTTTTTCTTAGACAAAAAAAAAAAAAAAAAAAAAAAAAAAAAAAAAAAAAAAAAAGAATCCAAGTGAATTATCTGGTCACTGTTTATGCTTGAAATAGGGTTTTGCAATCTCAGATATAAATGTTTCCCCTTAAAATTCTTTCTGTGTTTAGCTAATTAAATATTTACAAGTCAACATGTAACCATGGTTCTCCTACATGGTTAATTTTCAAAAAAGTATTAACTTGGGATCCCCCAACTTTCAATATTTTAAAAAAAAAAATAAAAAAAAAAAATATTTTATAACATTTCATTGAAGTATATTCTCATTAAACTTGTTATTTTCTAAATTTAAGTTTTAAAAGTAAAAATATATTATTATACATTTTATTCAAGGTTTAATTACTTATTATGGCACAGATCATACAGCAATTCTGTATGTATATTATACACACATAGGCCAAAAAATTATCCTTTATTAATATATGTTCTATCTTAAAGGTTTGTAATTTTTGGCATTCATGCATGTATGTATGTATGTATGTAGCCGGACAGTGATGTGGAATTTGAATCAAGCCAATACAAAAACCATACAGCCAATTTATCCTCACGTCATCAGTGCCATGAGCAGAAATTAAAAATAACTAAAATTCAGAAACAATTTAGAAAACAAAAACGCAATATTCTAAGACTTTGCTCTTTTTTATAAATTGGTTGTATCTTCACAGAAACAGTGATATGGTTTTTGTATTGGTTGTTTTCAAATTCCACATCACTGTCTGGCTTTATATAGTTTAGTAATGTAAGTTAATTTTATTCTTATATTCTACACTTTTCTACATTGCAAATGATTGATTGAAATCTTTGCTTTGCGAAACTCAAAGGGCTAGCTTTGAGTGCTGCCTGTTCAATATATATATATATATACACACTGTTCGGCCACTTTATTAGGTACCCACCTGCTGTGCGCACAAATGCTGTGTCTCACAAAAGCTCTTCAAGCCGGTGGGGGCAGTGTTATGGTGTGGGGAATGTTTTCCTGGCACACGTTGGGTCCATTGATATCTCTGGAGGCACGTCAGGATGCTAGAGTGTACCTAAACATCGTAGCTGACCAAGTGCAAGTGTACTTGTTAACAGTTTATCCTCATGCAGATGGCTACTTCCAGCAGGATAATGCACTGGTGCACAAAGCCCGCATCACTATGGGGTGGTTTGAGGAGCATGACGATGACTTTTCTTCGATTGAAAATTTGTGGGATGAGCTGGAACAGGCTGTTCGCTCCAGGCCTACACCTGCACCAAATCTTCAGGAACTGCATGACACACTCATGTCTGCATGGTACACAATACCCCAACAACGTTTTCAGCATCTTGTGGAATCCATGCCTCGATGAATTCAGTCTGTTTTGAGGACTAAAGGAGGCCCAACAAGCTACTAAGTTTGATTTAAAAGCTTATGCCAATTTAAAGAAGTGGATTTTTTAACTCTAAAATTAATGACATTGCTTGTTCAGTCCTTATGTGATGTACACATAAGCTAAATTTGGCTCATCACCTGGATGATTAGCAGAGGAAAAAAAAACAACACTGTGCCTCAATCATTTTTTTTTTTTTGCTATAGTTTATCATATAATTTACTGTTGGAGATTTTCAGCAGTAAAATATACCAAAACTAATATGAAATTTGCACTAACTCAATTATCAAACCCAATAAACATCAAACTTTGTTAAATAAATAAATAAAAAATAAAAAGGTTTCTTATGATTACTGGAAATGAGATTTCAAATGAAAAAGTTATAATTTAATTCTTCACATATCAAATATATATTTACATTTTCATAAATAACTTTGTAACATAATGGCACTCGATTCTAAGTACCATGATGCTGCAAAACATCAGTTCAAAAAAATCATTACTATGTAGTTCCACATTCTAGTAAAGATCTAGTAAGGAATTTTTCTGTAGATTTGTCAAAATTTGCTGCCCAGATATTGTGCATGAGGTATGGGGAAGCTGTTTTATAGTTGCATGTTTTTAATTAGACCTCAACTCTCTTATTCTACAGTACAAACGGGAATTTATATTTACAAAAAAAACACACATTTTTGCCTGGAATGCTGTGACAGTATTCATAATTAGACTAAGCGATGTTACTGGCTTAACACATATGACTTAACAATAACAGAGCTGCTAAGATTTTGGTCATTTTTTTTAGTTTTTCCCCAAATAAAAGCAAAACTTTATTTTAAATTATTTTTTCATTTTTTATAGTAAATCAAAGTAACTAAAACTAGAAATACACCCAAACAAATCTCTACAGAGGCATAGAGTTTTTAAGGAAAGAAAGGAAAAAGCAAGGCAAATGATCTCATTATTTAAAGGCTTTTTTCCAGAATATGTGATTTCTATATCTGTAACTAGCCCCTAAAATTTATGTTATTAAAAAAACTTGAATTACAAAAGTTAACTAGATTACCAAACAAAAAAACTTTAATAAAGGCAATTTTTTGCAAACTTATAAACACATTTGCAAGTAGCATACAACAGTGTTCTATAACTTTATCTTTATAGATAATAAATTTTCTTAAGATTAATTTCAGAAATATAATATTTCATGTCACTTGGTTTTGAAAATTTGCCATTCATGATTTTCATTGGCAAGAAAAAAATAAAATAAAATAAAATATCTACTTATCTTCCATTCAATATCAAGTGTTTTTACAGTTTCTATTACTTTGCAGATTTTTATTTTAAACTGTATTTTAACGTCAATATAAATCAAATTTTATATTGCTTTGCTTATAAATAAAATACACCTTACAGCATTTTGGATACCACAAATTAACTATATTGAATTAAAGCTTATTTTGATTTTATAACAAAATTTCAAAATAAAAAGTATTTAAAAAACATTACAGCTTGTACACTAATTATAATACAAGTGAAGTAATATGAAAGTAATAATAATTGAAAGAAACTACTATTGAATTAATAAATTTATTATTGTATTAACAACTGGAAAAAACTTCTTACTATATTAACTATTACTAATACTGTAGAAAACTTAATATGAACACTGTGTTTAATTAACAAATCAGTAAGATTTTTGTTTTTCAAATTTTAAAATAATGAAAACAGAATGTAAAAATCTAATTCATATTTTCTAATATGGAAAAAAAGTGTATTTAATATTACACTCCTGAAAAAGAGGAATGTAAATATTACAGTAATATAAAAAAATCACTCTCTTTAATTTAATTAAAAAAAATATTATTGTCATTATTACAACAATAAAATGTAACAACAAACTAATCAAATAATACCAAAAAAGTCAAATATAAGTTTCTATATCAGCAAAAGTTTTTGACTGAAAACTCTTTGTTTACAGTTGTTGAAATAAGTTCCACCCCCCCTCTATAAATAATTAACGTATTTATAATAGTATTTTATTGTATATTTTTTGAAATAATTATAAATAGTAAGTCTATATATAATAATGAAAATCCAAAATTCGTCTTTCTTATAAATATAAATAATTCATAATAACCTCTTCTTCCTTAACAACATCATTTAATTCTCAATATTTCAATTCCTTTAGCAGGAATCTTCTTCACGGAAAACTACAGAAAAATGTAGAGAAACCTAACATTTTCTCTAACATTTAAAAAACAGAATTCTAAGCATAAACAATCATGGTACAAACTTTCTTGAATAACAATAAACTCATACAACATCTAACAATCACAGCCTTTCTTTAACAACAAAATAAATTCATACTACGTATAACAAAATAAATTCATGCTATGTATAACAAACACAATCCTTCTGAAAACAATCCCAAAAAATTTGCAAATAAATAACCTTTACTAAATTCTTATAGAAACAATTTATTTCAATTCCAATTTTTGTTTCAAAATTTTATTATTTTTTATAATTTTTTCAAAAAAACTGAATGAAATTGGATTCATTTTAAGTGCTGTTTTTTAAATGTCAGAGAAAATGTTAGGTTTCTCTACATTTTTCTGTAGTTTTCCGTGAAGAAGATTCCTGCTAAAGGAATTGAAATATTGAGAATTAAATGATGTTGTTAAGGAAGAAGAGGTTATTATGAATTATTTATATCTATATATAATAGTTTTGACAAGGATGGAAATTTTAAAAGAAGAAAAAAGAAAATTCAGAACAACTTATTATTGTAAATTAGAGTGTTTTCTTCACTGATCTTACTTTTAAAATGTTCATCATTGGAAAAGTGAGAAATATTTACCACAATGCATTTCTCCCAATTTGCTATATATAATTATGAGAAATGTATGACAAGGTAATATTAATCATCACTTTTTAAAATTCTTCTTAGAGAGTTGCTTTAAGACTTTTGCAAATATCTACATAGAAGTATGAATAAGGTACCCAGCAAATGCCAAGTATCTTATCAAAATTTTTGGATCCAGAAATGAACCAGACCAAACATCAGAACTCAAAAGATATCTGATATTAGGTATTAGACTCTAGGTACAAGAATTATTAGAATAATTAAAAACTTAATAACAATCTTTGTAATAAATTTCAGTCTTTATGTTTGGACAATCTGATCAACTCATATTTCTTTTTGGTAGGATGGTGAGGTTTGGGAACAGGTATGAATGGACATACTCCAAACAGTGACAAAATGTTTTTTGTTTTTTTTGGTTGGTGATATTAGCCACTATTGTAAAATAGAATAAACAAAAATGTGCTGTATTTGGTGGTGAAATATACTGTCATCAACTGTACTAAATTGGAAAATTCAGCTTCCAGCATATAAGTAAGATCTTTTGTAAGAGTTTTTTTTTCTTTTCCTCAAAGCACTATTAGCAAGATGCAATTGCCTTGTGAAATAGAACTACTGTAGAATTTGTTAGCTATTCTTTGAATACCTCAAAATTTAATCTTCTGACAAGGGAAGTGCATGACCTCGAATGCTGAGAACCGCACGAAAATGTGCTTAGAATATAAATTGCTCATGCCAAAAACAGTGGTATGAGTCATTCTCATGCAAAACTCAGCTGTTGTCTGCTAGTGCCATCCAACGGTGGCATATTGTACCTGTACTAACAAGTACTTAATCTCAAGATATTGCCAGCAAAGACAACAAAATATTGCCAACCTCTTGATTGTACTTCTTTTAGCAATATAAGCTCTACATGAGAAGGACCATTGATTTTGTAAGACTACAATGTGAAAAACCACAAGTTACACAATTGTCATTTCATCATCAGACTTCACTCTGTGCTATACAATCAACTTTCTGCATCAAATTACAAGCATGTGCTACAATCTGCTTGGCAAAAGGCAGGTTATGATACCAATATCATCGTTTGAAAATGTAATTAATGTGGTTTTTAATATTGAAAAAGTGGCTTTAGTCCGATGTGCATATTGTTCTGTTCCACTTTGCTTTGACCACTTCATTGAAATCCCACACCTGTCCTATTACATCGATATTTTGTTTCTTTGCGTTACCACAGTTCCTCTCTTGGACCTTCAATAGGTGATCATTCAAATGTCTCTCGTGGTAAGATGTGCAGTTTTGCATGAGAATGACTCATACCAGTTTTTTGCATGAGTGATTTATATTCTAAGCACATTTTCATGCAGTTCTCTGTGTTCGAGGTCACACACTTCTCTTGTGAGAAAGATTGTAAAAGATAAATTTATTGCTCCCAAGGTGAAGTTGTCACTATCCGAACAGAGTGAATGAATTATCACTATGAGTGAAATTAATACAACCAAAACAGAGCTAATGAAAATGAATATGCAAGGAAGTCAATATCTTAGACAATTACCTGGTTGATGCCAACAATCCTTGAATACTTCTGTAATGAACAGATACAAGCATTTATAAATTTGCTCTGTTGAACATCTGCAGTGATGTAATATGAGAACGTTGATGGTCATAATCCTTATTTAAGTAAATTCATACTATACTAATTGATTTGTTCATTATTCAAAACTATGTAAGGAACCAAAGAAAATTTCAGAAGATGGGCATTTGAATTCCAAGATGTTCTGGTGAGAAAACGGCCAGAAACAAAGAAAATACTGCATAAAAAGTTTTCATGCAGGTATTTTTTAAATGAACATGATTTAATCTATATTAAAAGAATATTAACTGTTTCAAGCAAGAATATAAACAATGAAAAAAAGGTCTGCTCCAAGTTTGTAGCTAGCATGTCATTCTTTTTGCAAGGCAACAGAAGATCAAACAAGGCTACTATATGAATTAATGATAAAACTTAAAATCAGCAAACAAATTTTCACCATAGCTAAATATTAATGTGCAGTATAAGTGAATAAATATTTCATTAATGTGACTTGATGAAACTCAAGTCATACTATGAGTTTCACCAAGTGGCTGCCGATTTCAATGGTTTCAGCTACTGCTCTTATTATTTTACAATCATTTTACGAAGATCTACCACCACTTTCTATAAATTTGTTTACAGTAATTATCTTATATATATATATTATTACCTTTGTTCGCACAGTGAACAAACATTTTTTGAGGAAAAAAAATATTCAATTTTTAATTTTGATCCATTAAAATATAGAAATTCTAAAATAAATAATACTGAATTGTCTATTTTAGTCTGAAATTCACATATATAGAAATACAGACAAAAACATAATTCCCATATTATCAAAAGTCAATTGCCTTAATTGTCCGCTCCACTGACAGAATGGATTGAGATTGAAAAAATGAAACTACTTTTTCCAATCATTTTAAATGAACCAGCAGTGATTTAATTAATTCCCTGAGTTAATTCTCATTCCAAGGGTCATGCAGAAATGTAACATTCAGTGTCTTAAATGATCAAAGTTGAAAGTTTCTTATATATATATATATGAACCATTGTTAGATGGCTAATAATGATATGGATGTAGATTTCTTTTATTAGATCAATACAAATAAACAATAGTAAATAAAATACATTTCTACCAATGTGTTGTCATTATATCACCTAACAATGGTCCACAGAAAGTTGAAACATACTGTACTCATTATTATTGTCTGACTACATTACCTACAGAAAATCTGCTTATATGCCTCCGATTTTAATATATCGAAAGATAATAAAGTTTCAAAAATAAATAAAGTTGATGTGACTAGGGAAATGTAAGCAATTTAAAATTTCATATGATTTATGCAGAACAAAATAGCTGAATTCCCAATTTATATTGTGCAGGGGAAACAGTGCAGTAAAATTTTATTATATGGCCATTACCAAAAATTGAAATATTTAACATAATAATTTGTATTTTTACAAATCTCAAGAGCAGATCATAACCATCTCATATTACAGAAAAATAATTTATATTTGATATAGAAGGAAGGTTACTTACGATATAGTTATCTCGGGCACTTTACACTCAATTCCATTGCGATATGCTTTTACCAAAGAAATCGTTTGATGTTTTTCATCAATACTTGAAACCTGGCCTTGGTAAGAGCCCAATATATCTCCACAATCCACTGAGATTATTGATCCAATCCAGTTACGGGCCATTCTTGATGAACTAATACCTTGCTTCTTCAACTAACAAAATTATTATTGTTAAAGGATTAACTATTAATTTTTTTATCTTACAATATATGATATTCGTAAATCAAATACCCCTAACATTTAACTTTTTTTTCTATTAGAAATGGCTGTACAAATAAATATTACAAAATTTAGCAATTGATTAATAACTGAACAATTTATT
Source organism: Thereuonema tuberculata (assembly GCA_023159025.1). NCBI lineage: Eukaryota > Metazoa > Arthropoda > Chilopoda > Scutigeromorpha > Scutigeridae > Thereuonema > Thereuonema tuberculata. The sequence continues at coordinate 158,390,899 of JAFIDM010009631.1, forward strand.
TCTTCATGATTTTGTTATCAAATTATTTATAATTTGAATTACAAGCAAATAATAAAATTTTAAATACTCTTACACTCTTAAAATAGTACCTTGTTTTTTGATTGCTTCAGGAAATGGATCAGAGAGCAGATGTTAAAGGCATTCACATCTAGTTTGGAGTATAATTTTGTTAAAAAAATACAAACATTTTAAATATTAATAACAACAACAACAATACTAATAATGAAAATAAAGTAGTTCTTGCTGTTATTCGTCTTGCAATCCAGTTTCATTTTTCAATTACTGAAATTTCCCCTACCTTTTAAATTTCTAATGACTGCATTTATAAATTTCCCCAAACATACTATTTTTCAAATATATGTTCATACTTTTGTTAATGTTATATTTTATACATCTTCTTTTAAATTTTCTAATGAGATCTATCTACCTACATATACAGAACCTGTATATACATATATACACTGTTTATCCATTCTTACGTAACTCCCGAGGCTTTACTATTTGATGATCGGTAGTTACTTCAATTAATTTCTCATTAAACATCCTATTCTGATTTTACATAAACGAATCTGTTCAGTGTAAATTCGGAGTTTTGAATCAAACCTTGTACGAGTCTCTCGACTGCTTTGTTTCATGGTTTTGTCACTTGTCAGATGTAATTTTCAAAGGTTTTGAAATTTCTCCGACATCACTAATAATTACATAACTATCTCATAGGTTGAAGGAAAAATTTCAACCTACAGATTTGATTTCAAGATGTTTTGAAAGAGTGAGGAATTAATTTAAATCATTTTAAAGAAGTGTATAAAGAGTAAGTTTTTTGTAACTAGGCACTTACTATTCTTTTTTGGAAAAGTCCTAGATACATATTCGATCAAGAGAAGTCTTTCATTTACATTCTACAGCAAATTCCCTATTATATTTAAACCATTTCAGGTTTTGAACTTAAAATCTTAATTTTTCTAATTAATATTTTAAATCATATTCGTACAGTAAATCATACTTAAGAACACCAATCAATACAATCAACACTCTTATTGCTTCTTATAATGAAACTATCTATCTTACAATGCTACTTATATATATATATATATATATATATAAGTAACAAGAATTACGAATGTAGAAACTAGTAATTTAGCCAAAATATTAGTAATTTAAAAGGAACAGATTGTTACAATTATTGCTTCTAGTGCTCTTCTGTCGAAAGAAAGGAACAGCACTTTACTGCTTAATTAATATGAAAGACGATTATATATACCATAACCATAATTGAATGTTAATTCAGACATCAAGATTCCTTGATCGTAAATAAATAAATATTAAAATATCAAGAGAAAGAGAACGATACTACGTTCATTAAGGGTTATGTTCCTTTCCGCTTAGAGCGCTTTCCAGTGGCGCTGACGTCACTTCCTTGATAAGTTGGTCCACCTGCTTGTTGAGAACGATTGTCGAGGTCTGCTAGGATAGGTCTAGGACAGTTGAATAATGTAACCTAATTATACAATAAAACCCACAGAAATATTGGTATAAATAATTGGTATAAATATATAAATATTCTTCGTTAAGTTCAAAATTTAACATTCTCATGTTAATTTGCTTTAGAGTTTTCTGTAAAAACGAAGGTGTACTGCCGTATTATTAATATTGCGATATTAATCATAATTCCAACAAAAATAGAAAAATGATAATAATCGTATTATTTTGGAGCTGTGTAATAAAAACAACTACAATTTTCAAAAGAAGTTTAACGTATGTTTGATAATAATAATGCTTCGCTGATTTGAGGAGAACATAGATAAATTATTAATTAAATAATTAATTAAAGACCAATTAATAATTAAATTAATAAAATAGCTAAAAGTTATTCGCATTTTATTACGGATTCATTCTCAAATTACTTAGAAATTTAAATTTTGCTTTTATGCATTGTTTACTTAAGTATGTTCGTCTCAGTCAATTTAAAGCCATAATGCAGGATAGTTCAGAAAACTTTATCGAATAATAAACTTATTAAAAAGAAAGAAGAGCTGAATCTGAGCTAATCAAACAAATATTTTAATCAGAACATGATGGACCGTCTCAGTTAGTTTAAAGCGATTTCTGTTTTCTTTCTGCAAAGAGATGAAATTATTACCAATATTTAAATATATGCATTGCACTTTTCTTTTTTTTAATTGAATAATGATGTAAAAACACTTTATAGTTATAATGATGGAGAGATGAAAGCATTGCAGATCATTTGAAGGGAATGTTTTGAATAAGTAATAAGATAAATTGACATATAAAGTTCTGCATTTCTTTCAAACTGAAGTCAGTTCTTTTTAAATAATATTAGTGCAAATATTGAGGTAGAGCTGTTATCTACTACCAAGCGCGTCCCCAAGTGGCGGATAGGGGGAGGTCCACTAGATATAGTGGATACCTGCGAATAAGATGTGAAATCATTGAATAAGCAGGCGTGGACCAACAGCGGCAGTGTTAACAGAGTGTGGTGGGATACGAGTGGCACCCGTACTCCTGTTGAAAACCCACAAAGACTCTGACGACACTGTGACATGGCGAGTTCTCGGCGCCATAAATCCGAGGGCCATGACACTGGGCAGCAACATTGACATTACTGGCCAGAGACCAATGATGAATGACATCGGCGAGGCTCTGAACCAGACACCTGAAAGCATGGATGGAAAATCTTGAATGGTTTTAGTATTGCGATGTGGAAAGCAAGGGGAAACTACCACATTATTTTCCCAAGCAAGGAGATTCATGAAATGGTAAACCTTTGGATACATGAGATTGGCAAAACTGGGGCTTTGGATGACAAAGGTGCCAGGCCCGGCAGGAGGGGAAACAAGGCTTCTCAGGTCGACATCAAGCGAAATCCTTGTAAGAATATTGCAACGTGGAATATCAGGACGTTATTAAAACCCGGAAAACTTGAAAATATCAAACAAGAAATGATACGACTACATATTAACATCCTAGGATTGGCAGAAACACGGTTAAAATCAGAAGGAGAATATCAAAGCGGGGAATTCCACGTGGTCCACTCAGGAAGTGTAAGTGGTCAAGCTGGAGTAGCCATTATTATGGATAAAGAAGCATCCAAAAATTTAACCGATGTAAAGATCTTTAACGAAAGAGTAATGATGATAAGACTCGCGACAGCTCCTGTAGATACTGTCATTTTCCAGATGTATATGCCTACCACCTCACATGATGAGACCGTAATTGAAGAGATATACGAAATATTAGAAGAAGGACTCAGAAACAATACAAAGCCAAGTGACAATGTCATTTTGTTGGGGGATTGGAATGCCATAGTTGGCGAAGAACAAAAAGAGGAGACGGTAGGAAATTTTGGACTAGGTAAAAGAAATGAAAGAGGTGAAAGACTTATCAGCTTCTGCCTGCAGGAAAAGTATATTATTACAAACACATGGAATCAAGTACCCAAGAGAAGAAGACACACCTGGACAAGTCCACGCGGAGACAAATATCAGATTGACTACATCTTGGTGAAACAGAGGTACAGAAATCAGGTAAAAAAATCTATAGCGTATCCGGGAGCTGAAGCAGATACGGATCATAACTTACTCATCATGAAATCCAAATTAAAATGGAAAAAATTACAAAAACAAAAAAGAAACCCACGATGGAATTTAGAACTATTGGAAAACATTGGAATACGAACAAAATTTCAAAAAACTATGGAACAACAATTACAAGATACTAAGATCACAATAACTACTGTTGAAGATGAATGGCATAATCTCAAAACTATAGTAACCTCAGCAGCCAAGGAATTTATAGGCACGAAGCAAATAGAACCAAGAAAACCATGGATTACAAACGAGATACTGAAAAAAATGGAAGAAAGAAGGAAGTGCAAAAATTTGAAAACGGAAAAAGGAAAAATGTTATATAAGAAACTTAAGAATGAAATTGATAGAGCCTGTAAAGAAACCAGAGATGAATGTTGGGAGAAAAATTGTGCTGAAATAGAAGCCTTGGAGAAGGGAGGAAGAATGGATCTAGCTTATAAGCAAATTAAGAAGATTTCCTTCCAAAATAAAGGCATCCGGCCAAGGATGCTATTAGATATAAATGGTAAACCCATAATGAATCCCATCGACAAAAAAAAAAAAAGATGGGAAGATTACATTACTGAACTTTATGAAGATAAGGAACCACCTCAAGAAATAACATTAGTTGAAAACAATGAAAACTCTCTCATGAGCATAACCAAAGAATAATTTATTATGGCATTAGACATGCTCCCAAATTCTAAAACACCTGGACTGGATTGTATCCCAATAGAACTTATTAAAACAGGAGGAGATAAATTACAGGAGGAATTATTTACACCTGTAAATAAAATCGATCAAACAGGGAGTTGGCCGTCAGAATTTTCTATATCTCTTATGATCCCGATACCAAAAAAATCAAATGCTTCTCGCTGCGAAGAGTTCAGAACCATCAGTATAATACCACATACCTCCAAAATACTTCTAAAAATATTTAAAAATAGAATCGAAAGAAAAATAAATGATAGATTATCAACAACGCAATTCGGATTTCGTAAGGGCACAGGTACCAGGGATGCCATAGGTATGCTAAGGACTATTGCTGAAAGAATGATGAACTGTAACAAAGAATTAGTGGTCTGCTTTATTGATTATGAAAAAGCCTTCGACAAAATTGTCTGGAATAAATTCTTCCAAATGCTTGCTTCAACAGAAATAGAGCCACAAATTATCAAATTAAGAAGAGAGTTATATCTTAATCAAAAAGCAATCATATGGACAGGTGATAGTTTAACAGAGCCCTTATTTATCAGAAAAGGAGTGCGGCAAGGCTGTCTCTTATCACCAGATTTCTTCAATTTGTTTGCAGAAATCATGATGGACCATGCATTATTAAACTATAAAGGAGGAGTAAAAATTGGAGGAGAAAAATTCGAAACAATAAAATTTGCTGACGATCAGGCCATACTAGCTGAGAATGATAACGATATGCAGGAGATGTTAGACAGAATAAATCAAACAATAGAAACATTTGGAATGAAAATAAACATTAAGAAAACCAAAGTTATGTTAATAACAAAAAGAGAAAAACAAATAAATTTAACCATCAATAAAACCAAATATTTGAACAAGTAAAAAGTTTCTGTTATCTGGGACAAATTATCACACAAGATTGCAGATGTACCATGGAAATAAAAACTAGAATTGCAATGGCTAAGACGGCATTTAGATCAAAGCAAAATTTATTAACATGTAACAAAATTGATATTAACCTTAGGAAAAAGATATTAACAACGTATATTTGGTCGGTTTCATTATATAATTCGGAAACATGGACATTGAACACTAAAGAAAAGAAATATTTAGAAGCTTTTGAGATGTGGTGTTACCGTAGAATGAAAAAAATCAGCTGGACTGAAAGAAAAACAAATAGCGAGATATTAGAAATGGTGGATGAAGAAAAGAAAATTATTAGCATAATTAAAAGACGACGACTAAAATGGCTGGGACATGTTTTGAGACACGATAATCCGATACTGAGAGCTCTAGAGGGGAAGATTCCAAGCGAGGGCAGAGGAAGAGGAAGACCTCGCAATAATTTTATATCACAAACATGCAAGGATTTGGGAGTAAGAAGCTTTGTGGAGTTGAAGAGGATGGCGGAGGATAGGAAAAGATGGAGGAACATGACATGGATCTCATCCCAACTAGTCTCCGGACTGAGCCACTGATCATCATCATGATTGTAGAACGTGTTCAGTATGCAGTGCCGACTCTAGGTTTTTTGACACCCTAGGCGAAAAAAAGTTCTCCCCCCCCCCCCCCCCCGCCCCCACCCGTGCAACAGTGAGGCCTAGTCGCCCCTAACATTTTCACACACCATCCTATTGTTTATTGTTTGTCACAATTTAGATTTGTTTAAGCATTAAATAAAATCAAACTTACCCATTTGGTCTCGTTGTGGAACGAAGATTTGCAGTTTCAATTTATTGCGTTCCCGCATTGAAAGTTTAAGTTCATTTGTGCCAACATAGAATTGTTAAGTGGAAAAATATCAAAAATGAGTATGTTGAACTATAATACTGATGATTTTTTTTTATTTCCAATGTTAGAAGGAAAAATGAAGAGAATATTTTTCTTAAAATAGTCCAGGTTCTATTTACACTTCTTGTTAGTCCAAGTCCTTCATATTTAGAAAGTAGATGTTAATTTCTTTACAAAAAAATAGTAACACAAAGACTCAATTAACTTTACAACAAAAGACCCACACTCACAGTTTAAGATACATTGATAAAATAAAACATTTATAATCCTAACGGTGCTTTTCTTGCTTTTATTTTTGAAAATTCTTTTACTAAGACTGTAGGATCCAGGTATTTTGCCAAGTCACTTTCTATGGAAATAGATCCACAAATGATTCCTGGCTCATTGTACTGCGAAGATATATTTTAATTAATTTGAATTTGGAAAAAAAAACTTCTTTGAGAACTTGCTACGGACCGTGGCAACGTGAGCAATATACGAAAAGCTACACATAAGTTAGGAAATCCATTATCAAGATCTTGATGGTAAATGTAGCTTACAACCTATTCAGGGGTTGTCATTGAGATGATGACAAATTTCTCTCAGCTCAGAAGACAGTCGTAAAGCGTCAATATCAGATTCCTTCACACCTTCTTTATTTTGAACTGTTAAGGCCTTCTCCAAGTTTTCACACAACAGCTTAATTTCTGCAGTTTTTTGTTTTTGTCGTACAAAATTCCAAAGGTAGTAGATTCTTCATTTAACTGAAAAGAAATCGTTCTTTGACCGCATTGATAGCTGAAAAAAAAATCCCAAGTCATCCAGCCCCTAAAATTTTCCGCCCTAGGCAGCCGCCTAAGTTCCCTTTATGGAGGAGCCGGCCCTGTCAGTATGTATCTCCTAACGTTGAACAAAGATCCTTGTATTGTTGAAGGTTTTCCAGCAGCGTGCTGGACAGTGACTGTGGTAGTATTGACAGTGTATTAGTATTGACAGTGTATTAGTATTGACAGTGTAGTGGTAGTATAAAAATTGACAGTACGATAGTATTGACAGTGTATTAGTATTGACAGTGTAGATGTAGTATAAAAATTAACAGTACGATAGTATTGACAGCAGCGTGCTGGACAGTGACTGTGGTAGTATTAACAGTGACTGTGGTAGTATAAAAATATGTACACGTTCCTTGAAATTGGCTACGTCAGGCGGATACGACTCATGAAATATCACCTGTTTAAGTCATTCCTCACAAGTAAGCATCTAGTGGAGTTACAGTTGGTGAATGTGAGGAGAAGGAAATGCCAAGACTCCGTCCTGTTGAAATCATTGTGATGCACGGAATGTTAAGTCCCCTGTAGAAATTTCTCAGGTCCTATTCAAATGGACGAAATATGTTCCATATGGCGTTCTGAGTTGATGGACAGAGCAAATGTGGATCGACATATAACATTGCCAAAACCCTTTTCGCAATACTTCAGTCTGGCTTGTTTATTGGCAACTCAGAGGAAATGAGTGACTTATAGGCAGGACCGGACTGGCCCGACCGGCTATCGGGGCCAAGTGAAATTGGAGGCTAAATGGAAAAATATTATTAAAATAAATTAATTGATCCTTAGCTCCAACGATAAAGTGCTAAATCTGAGTGATACTTTGTTTTGTGGAGAACATCAGTTGTACGTGGACATTCGTTCAGTATTTCACTGTAATTTTAGGGATGTGATTTGTTGCGGGATTCAGCCGTAATTTTTTTTCACAAACAAGTTGAATGACAAGTTATAGTTGTGCTAGCTTCAGTCTGACAGCAGGTAATTTTTTTAATTCAATTCAAAAACAATTCTCTGCTATTCTAGTATTTTATATTGGTCATAAAGTTATAGCATTGAGGGAAAAACATATGACAACTGCATCGGGCAAAAGGCTACTGAAATAGAATTAATAATATAAATTAGCGAATTTCTTTATTTTGTGACTAAATGAAGTCGAATTTATTTTTTATTTATGACTGAATGAAGCTGATAGGAAATGGATAAACCGAAGAAGCGAATTTACAAACCTGGAACTGAAGAACGTGCTGAAAGAAGGAAGAACGAATTAGAGCGAATTGTAGCAAATCCAAAGCAGAGGAAGCTAGATAGATATGGCTTCAGACCAACAACATAACCAGATAAATATTCACCTACTGCATCTTCAAGCACAGAACAAACGAAAGACCTCAGCTGTATTATTCAAAATCATTCATCAACAAAATAATAAAATATTTAGCCCTTCAAATACAACTCGACATTGCTAGTGAAATTCAGCAAGCAGGAATCTTCAGCATAGAAGTGGATTCCACACAAGATGTTTCAGTTGTAGATCAGGTAGCGCAGTGTCTTAGATATGTGCTAAATGTTAGAGTCTCTGTGAGATTGTTGAAGTAAAACGATAGGCGAGACAAAGGCAGTTTCAAATCAATATGAAGCAAATATTTGGATGTTCGTCTGATGGAGCTGCAAATATCAGTTTGCATCCATCTTAATATCCATTAATATCCATCTTAAGAAGGATAATGATTTGTTGATTGATATGTTCATTGTTGCGCTCATGCGCTGAACTTGGTCCTCACAAATTCGACAGAAAGTTGTAAAACAGCTAAGGATTTTCTTGATTTATTGCAGAGTACCACGGTATTCATCTCAGAATCGCACAAGCGCATGCTGGCTTGGACCAAAGTTAATAAGGAGACCAATGATGGTCATCAACTGTTGCGCCGGCTTCAGAAGGCTAATTCAACTCGTTGGTGGAGCAAGGACAGAGCATTGAAAGGTGTCTTCGATGACTTCAATGTCTTATCAAGATTTCAACAAGTTCTTTACTCTGCTACTCTGCCTCTTCACAATTACAAATAGTAGTGATTTTGCATCTGGTGTGACATTTAAAGCAAAGACATTGCTCGAAAACTGGTGCAAGTTTAAGAACATCATGGTTGCCTTCTAAATGATGGTTGTAAAGTTGTAAAACAGCTAAGGATTTTCTTGATCTATTGCAGAGAACAACGGTTTTCATCTCAGAATCGCACAAGCGCATGCTGGCTTGGACCAAATGTGATTTATTCAATGTTCCGATTCCTGCCTCCAAGTATCTCAAACAAGTGGTCTCAGTTACCTAGCAGCAAACCAAATGATAAACACCTTCAGTGGGCAATTCCGTGCAAAAAGAGACAACTTGAAGTACTTGCCCAACATCGCCACTGATTTTCTGGCTCATGTGTAAGCGAGATAGAGTATAAAATGATCCGTGATCATTTACCTCATGCAGTAATTCCAAAGCAAAAAATAGGCATTGTTTGCACTTCTCCTTTTCTTCACACTTCAACGATTCAGTGAAGATATCCTCGATGTCATCCACTGCAACAGTAGCAGGCTGCTCTTCAGTGTCGATCCGATCATCAATGAATTCGAAGTCTGTTAGAATCTGATGGTTTTTTTTTTGTTTTTGTTTTTTTTAACTGCATTATAGTCTTCATACTGAGTCGCAAATTGATCAATTCTCTGAACAACTCAGCACGATTGGTTTACCTAAGTTGAGCCAATTTTCGGAGCATATGATCCTCACGAGACATTTCGGAACTCTTAAAGTTATTTATATTTCTTATCCAATTGTGCAATGTCCTTCATAAGTTCATTGAAGATAAAAAGTTATTTTATTTGCTGCATTGCTGTATCAATGATCACAAAATAACATCTCTTTCGAATTTCTTGGATGGTGATGTGTCAGTTTGTCTCGCCTCATCAGCAGTTAATTCTCCTGCTCTTTACTTTGCAATCGAAATTCGCTTCAATGGTAAGCTAGGTTCAATTTCGATCTCAGAGATTTTCGGTGAGAGAGCTTTTTCAGTTCTGAAAATCATAAAAAAATCATTTGTGTTCTTCATTGAGCCAAGAATTTTTAATAGGATATATGGCGTTTACAAATGTTATTAGAGTATATTTCCAAAAATTTTTTCTTTCCTTATTTAAAAAATCAAAGGAGTTAATTCTTAGAAATCTTTCCATGTAAATTTCTTGTTTTTCATTATAGGTATTGAGGAAGGCAATGTAATTTCAAATTGATTCAATTTATTATTTCAGTCCTGAATCTTTCTAACGGGAATATGATGCAAATTGCATTTATTTATTCTGGATGATAAGTTTGTAAATTAGTATCGAAAATAATGATTGCCATTTCTACTATTGTTTTTTATGGCTTGCCATCGCACAGGGGAAATAACAAAGCTTTGAATTTACTATTTAGAAATGGCACTGTCATTTACTTAAACAATAAATATTAAAACGACATTTCTGATATTTTTTTAAACAAAGAAACTTAACTTTCTCTGAATTTTCAGTCGGTTTTCTTTATAAGAACTCAAGAAAAAGCGCTATCTTATCCCTTGAAGGTGCTTTTCACTATACGGTCACTAGATAGTGTGTTAAGTTTACCTGAATCGCTAATACAAGTACTTCTCAACCTTTTTTGTTTCACGCCACACTTATATATTTAGTCAGTAATTATTCAGCGGCACACCAAACGTTGCTCTTAATATCCCAGAGAACAGCAAACTTTTGCATTATTTTGCTACATACAATAGAATCCTTTGGAAAACCTCAGCATGATTTGCAAATGAATAACAGTCAATTTTAAACATTTAAAAATACCCTGAAGCCGATTTGAATGTGAATTAATAATTTATTAACATTCTTTACTTTTACAACGACGCACAATGTAATTTAAATTTCTGTTTGCCCAGATTATTTGATGACAAGAATTTAGTCTATATTAGTATATTTGGTTATACTGTATATGAAGCTAAATATTTATTAAACATTCCCTGGCAGAATTTTCTTTCGGTAGACTACCTATGCGCCATCCTCTCGGTAGATCAGTATGAACTACTATGCTGCGGCACATCAAATGAGAAGCTCTGTCGTATACTGTATACGCTACGTATTCGAACACGTGACAGGATCAGCCTAGGAGAATTATGGATCAAAAACTTTGCGATAAAGTTCATGAACCATATTGTATTTTTTTTTTTACCATTTTTATTTTACGTCGTTACGGTTTAAGGGCACCCATCAACGAACTATTACAATTAGAAAATATAACAATTATAATAGAGTATAATTTTACTTCTACATGTAGTGTGGTGTTTGAGTAATAGAAAACTCTACAAACGCATATACAATATAGATTAGTTAAAGTTGCGATCAGGCCCAGAGGACCGCGCAATGCTGCTGGAGGGTAGGCTCCAGTGCTCAGAACCTACGGGACAAAGTTGAGGACGGGAGGTCGGCCCGTCGCTCGCCCGCCTTTAACTCCCGGGAAAGAAACCCGGTACCCATTCTATAGAGGGCTGGGTAGACCCTAGGGCCCGTTTGGAGGAGAAAGAAGCGTGGAAAAATTCCCGTCCTCCGCCGAGGCCGGGAATTGAACCCGCCACCTCCAACCCGCAGCCAAGCGCCCTTACCCACTCGGTTACCGGGCCCACATACAATATAGATTAAATAATTGAATCTCAGTAATACATAAATGTATATTTCTTACTTTATTCATGTATCTTATTATATAATATAATACAAACTTTGGATCCACATGAGCAAATTAGTTCAAAATAATATTAAAATTGTTAAATTACTACTTCTTTTTTATACAAATCAAATCATTATTTACATCAAGACAGTGGAATTTTTCCAGTATGGTAACTAGGGAGATGGTGACAAGTTGGACAGCGCCACTGTGAAAGAGTGCGACAAATAGAATTTTTTTATTGGAAAATAAGATCCTCGGATCTTGGGGCGACATTTGATCACTCGTCCCATTGCCAAAATACTTAGCTATGCTACTGCCTCTATTAGTTTGCCTTAATTTATCCCAATCCTATAAATCAATCAGTGTTTCTGAATCTTTTTGAAATGCCGCCCCCCCCTACCCCTTCTTTCGAAGTGCTCCTGGTTTAGAAAGAAATTTACAATTTTACCTGACAGAGAGAGGGAAAAAAAATAGATGGATATTGCCCGTTTGAGAGACACTGCTCTAAATTATTAAATAGATAATAATAAGCCTCTTTAAAATATCGATAGAAAACAATTCATTGACATTACTTTCGTAATTCTATTAAAAAAAATTCTCTCTAGTTTTATTGTTGTACGTAGCCAGTTTCAGCTACAGTTTGACTCAAGGAAAAATCAAAAATTGACTTATTTCTTTCTTGTGTAAAACTCAAACAAATTTTTCATTTCTTATTTCCATTCTAAAAAATATCACAATGTATTGACATAGAAATATTCTTAACTGTTTAGTAGTATTATTACAATATTAAGAATATTTGGAAACTGACTTATTGAACGACTGAGGACTTTATCTGGGGGCACGGCAGTGCCCCCGCCAAGACGAGCCGAAGGCAGGAAGGGCACTACGTACCTTTTCTGGAAGTGTTTCGTCGTATTTTCGAACCCTCATAGCTTCGGCCTAGATAATACTAGAGAGCTCAAATTTTCAGGATATGATGCAGTTACCAGACTAATGAAATACGCTAAGTTTCATTTATTTAGCTTTTATACTTTGGATTTTATTAATACCTAAAATACGTCGATTCCGTCACTCACTCACTGACTGACTGACTGACTGACTCATGATCATCAAAACCTCTAGGGTACTTCCTGAAGTCCTAGAAAGCTAAAATTTGGTATGCAGGTTAGGATTAGCACACAAACAACAAAAAAATTAAGAAATCCGTAACTTTCACATTCCAACCCCTCATAAAGGGGGGGGGGGTCTGGTTATGTATTATCGAACCCTCATAGCTTCGGCCTGGATAATACTAGAGAGCTCAAATTTTCAGGATAAGATGCAGTTACCATACTAATGAAATACGCTAAGTTTCATTTATCTAGCTTTTATACTTTAGATTTTATTAAGATCTGAAATACGTCGTACCCTCAATGCTTCGGCCTAAATAATACTGTGTAATAATGTGATTTCTTCCAAAGTGCAAACAGCTTGTATATACAAGTTGACCAATAGAAAAACAGAAAAGTAGGGTATTGAAAAAAAATCCATTTTCTAAATAATCTTAAAACTAAATTTAGTTGTAATAGATAATCCCACCCAAAACATTTCATGTAAAATAAGTTGCCAAGATTCACATGCTCATAACGCTTTCACTGTTAAAAAGTTATCAGATCTCATCTTACAAAACGAAATGAAATCCCACCCAAAACATTTCATGTAAAATAAGGGGTTGCCAAGACTCGCATGCTCATAACGCTTTCACTGTTAAAAAGTTATCAGATCTCATCCTACAAAAAGAAATGAAATCCCACCCAAAACACTTCGTGTAAAATAAGTTGCCAAGACTCACATGTCATAATGCTTTCACTGTTAAAAAGATATGAGATCTCATGTAGAGCCAAGCCCCTAACTCAACGAGGCCTAACTCTACAAGCCCCAACTCTAAAAACCCTATATCTTGGTCAAAAAGTATGGCTTGGCCGTTTCATGGAACTATTTCATCTCACCCAAAACATTTCATGTAAAATACGTTGCCAAGATGCTCATAACGCTTTCACTGTTAAAAAGTTATCAGATCTCATGTAGAGCCAAGCCCCTCACTCTACAAGGGGGCCTAACTCTAAAAACCCTACTACCTTGGTCAAAAAGTGTGCCTTGGCATACTCCATATCCTTTACATAACTCCATGGGATTGTCTGTGTGACAGCCACGAAACGGCCAAGGCATACTTTTTGACCAAGATATAGGGTTTTTAGAGTTGGGGCTTGTAGAGTTAGGCCTCGTTGAGTTAGGGGCTTGGCTCTACATGAGATCTCATATCTTTTTAACAGTGACAGCATTATGACATGTGAGTCTTGGCAACTTATTTTACACGAAGTGTTTTGGGTGGGATTGATATTAACAAATATTTACACCGGAGAATATACACTACTGTATAATTCATTTTGAATGTTCACCTCACCCAATGAAAAAGTATTAAAAACTATAATGCTATAATGGTACAATACTATAATGCTATAATGGTACAATACTATAATGCTATAATGGTACAAACATTTATTTCAGACAAAATGAAATATTTCATAGATATGCTTTCAGTACTCTTACCTTCAAAATACAATGTTTATGAAAATGCTGCTGAAAAATTGAATGGATTTTTAACTTACATTAATTGAACATGACGTGAATTTGTTACAGAATCTTTTCTGAAATTTAATGTACCCTGAAATTACAAACTTTTCTTGGATGATGCCGTCCGCTGGTGAAAAATCTTTGACATTGATATCAGCTTTCTATTGTTTCCATCTTCATTAATTCTGTAATTCGTAAAATAGAAAATCAATTACCGTATTTACTCGCATAATTTCCCCCATCGCGTATTTTCCCCACCCCAGTTTTTGTGGATTACAAAATTCAATTTTTATTTTTATCGCATAATTTCCCCACCTCTACTTCAACGCGTTTCCAACATGACCTTGACTGGCGGTCAACTCACGACGACGCGACAATGTACCGTTACTATCGCATTTCTCTATCCCACGCTACTTTAGGGGAAGATTCCACCCCCACCCCGGTCAGTACAAGAGCAGACTCCTTCTGAATCAGTACAACAATTTCGAGTGTTTTGTGAAAACGTGAAGTTCGCGAATAAAGTTAAGTTCTCTATTAGCAGGCAGCTGATGCTGACGTCATGCAGTGAGCAGCTATAAAGATGGCGGGCTGCGCTGCGTGAGTTACGAAATTACGTCACAGTCGCACACACACTTCCGTGTATGCCTATTGCTTAACTGTATTTTGAAGAAAAAACAAATGTTGAGATGTGATTTCCTATATTTTAAATGTTGCGTGTTAATAAAATTGTTGTTAATTACATTTCTTGCTTTAAAAATCAATATTTAACATGGTTTTCCTTACACTTTCACCATATTTTTTTTCCTCAAATTGAAAAACATCGCATAATTTCCCCACCCCCCTTTTTTTGTCAAAATATTGATGAAAAAAAAAGGGGAAATTATTAAAAAGGTAATAAAAAAAAGTAAGAAAATATTTCTCTCTTCTATATACAGTATTTGATGTTTTCCTATGACTTGTTTTCTTTTAACATTTTTAATACTAGGGTGTTTTTCTATGATTTTTTTATCGGTTTTTGGTTATATGTTCCTATTTTTTTTTATTTATTGTTTTATTGAGTTCTACAGTGAAACTTGGATAATTCGAACTTGTTTAATTCGAAATTCTGAATAATTCGAATTTTTTGTTCGGTCCCTAGAATTCTGTATTAAAATAATGTTAAAAAATCGTGGATAATTCGAATTTTAATTTGGATAACTCGAATTTTTCGCATGATTGTCCTTAAAATATTACGGTAAAAATTGTTCCTGAGACTTTTCTCAGCTAAGATACATTATTTATTTTAACGGTCTTTCTAAGGAAAACAAAAGCGAGGGTTGGAACGTCACTATGTGGGGATTTCCGAGGATTTTTCTGTCCACCCTCTGTTGTTACCCTCCCCCCTCCCACACCCCTTCGGTCTTAGAGTCACGTGCGCTTCCTATGAATGATTTAATGAGGTTATATACATTTTTAGTTTTTGTGCTTGTGCTTTAAGTATTGTTTATATGCTCTTACTATGCCATTGTCAAATTCTAAAGCTCCTTATAAGTCATTAACATTAGCTGAAAAGGTAGCGGTGATTAAGGAAGTGGAAAAAGGCCTTAAAAAGAAATCGGAAATCGCCAAGGAATTTGGAATTCCATCCAACATGTTATCGACATATTTGAAGAACAAAGGTAAAATCTTGAGCAGCAAAAATGGCAATGGAAAAAATAGAAAAAGAACGAGAGGACCTGGCAACCCAGAGGTTGGAATCATGTGCTAGGACACAAAGATTGCATTCAATGAAGCAATTTAAAATATCTGCCTTTTTTTTTCGAAAGTGACGAATAATTAAGTTAGTAAAAAATGTTTGATTTAATAAAAAAAAATATAGCAGTATTCTTAGATACTTTATCTAAGTTTATGTGTTAAATATTTGATCGTGGAGTTAATCTTTTTTATTTCTCTTCTGTTTGAGAGAATATATGTAATTCGAATTTTTGGATAATTCGAACTTTTTCTCTGGTCCCTTCAGCTTCGAGTTATCCAAGTTTCACTGTCCTCTGTATTTAAATTTGTTGTGTTGTCTTCATCTGTTTCCTTTTTATTAAATCCAGAGTGGTTTGGCTAAGTTTTGTTTTCGTTTTTGATGTATGTCCTGCTACTTGTATTGCTGAGTTTCTGATTTGTTCTGTAACTGAAGTGTTGTATTTGTCTGTGTCGATGTTACTATTTGGGTAATACTGAGGTAGTTGCTTTTTTAAAGGATTCGTGATATTCGTTTCTTCTGGTTCTCAGATTTTTATTGTTTATTCTTTTATTCTTATTTTTTTTTTTGATAAGCTTTAATCTTTCTTGCTTTTTATTACGTCTAAATTTGCATCTCAGAGGTCTGTGATCATGACTCATTCTTAGAGTTTAAAATACCTGTGTCTATAACTGAATCCGGGGAATTTGTTATAATGAAAGCTATTTCATTTTTATTTATTGTGTTGGGATGTTTCCATGCCAAATTTCTTTTTTTTTTTTTTTGCTGATTTTAAGGCTTCTTGATTCTGAAAATTCAGAAACAAGATGCTTGATACGGAAACAAGCATCTCATATTTCTATTGTCGACTTCATCATTTCCCATACATGTCTCACCAGAATTCAGTTTTTGTCCTATTTTGATATTAAAGCCTCCCATTATTATTTGGTGGCGATGTTTGCTGAAATCAAGTATCTTATTTATATCTTCGTAAACTCCTCTACTTCTCCATCAGTATAAGAGGATGTGGGTGCATATATTTAAATGATTTGTAAGGTATATTTTGAGTTTAGTGAGATTATTCTCTCTTTTACATATGTATACAGGGGGTGGACAAAATAATATGAACACCTGTGAAATGATACGAAATCTTTATTAGTAGGGTGTTGGCCCTCCCTTCGCCTGAATTACAGCTTGCTTCGACGTGGGATGGACAAATACAGGTCATGCACAATGTTCAAGGGAAAACGCAGCCATTCCTCGTGCAGCCATTCCTCGTATATATATATACAGATCATGCAACAAAATACCAAAAACAACAAACTTATAACAGAAAGAACAGAAATCCTTGAAACAATAGGGAAATTCTATAAAGAACTACATAAATCAGATAAAACACTGAAATTAGAGCTGATTCTGCTAAATACAAATGGGTTAATAACAAAAAATCTAATATCTGAAATAGAGTCTGCTATCAGACAAACAAAATTTGAAAAATCCCCTGAATCTGATGCAATAATGAATGAAATGCTTAACGAGGGAGGCCAAACTATTTTAAACACTCAATTTTATTCAAAGAATCTGTAAAATCTGGCAAAGTCCAAAAGAATTGAAAAATGGAAACCTTATTTTATTACATAAAAAAAGGAGACAAAAAAGATCTCGAAAACTACAGACCCATAACTTTTCTTTGAAACACATACAAACTATTCACATAAATAATTATAAATATTTAGAATTACCGCATCCTAAATGATAATCTAACTAGAGACCAAACTAGTTTCAGATCTAATTCCTCAACCATTGACCATATTCACAATCTAAATCTATTAATATAAAAAAACCCATAATGAATTCCGAATTTCTTTGACGTTGGTCGTCATCGACTTTACTGGGAATAGAAGCAGATTAATCGATATCTACCAGAATAGTGTATCAACTATACAAAGTTCGAGAATAATAAAATAAATATCAAATCAAATCAAATACTATAAAGTGAATAATTCGTGTAAATTTTATCTTGAAAACGGGCCTAAGGATTTTGATGAAATAGGGAGAATCTACCGTTTTCGGGTGCGAGAAAGCGATTTAGTTAGGTCTCGACTTCGGGATAAATCATTGACTTGGGTACCAGGTTATTGTCTACTGTGTTCTTACGTTATTTTCGTTTTATTTTATTCTGTGAGTTTTACGTGTAATAAAATTATTTTATTTTACCTATAATAAAATAATAATTTTTTAAACTTTTTTCTTTCAACGTTGCGTGTATTCACTGCGGAGCTGTCCATTTTCCCGAAAGGAGGTTAAGTAATGAGGTGATTGTCTACAGTATTCGTACTATATTTTCGTTTTATTTTATCGAGCAAAGCTAGGTCTTCCAGGTACTAAAATTAAATAGAGGGGTTAACAGGGAGATATAATCTCCCCTCAAACTTCTTACAACAACATTGGACAGGGCATTTAGAGAGATAGACTGGGAGGATAGAGGAATACTAATAGAAGGAGAACATTTAAATAATTTAAAATTCGCGGACAATGTGATAATCATAGATGACAATACATTAGAACTAGAAAACATGCTAGTAGGAATGATCATCGGAATGGCAGTGGAGCCTTTAAAGATAAAATCAACAACAATAAAAAACTCCCTAAAAAATATTAGTGATTTAAAAAAAAAACCCATGAAATTCGCCTAAAATAAATTTTCCAAATATTTATAAATTGTACAATAAATACATCAAAGATAAGAAAGTTATCTACTTGGAAAACCAGAAAATACAAGAATCCAGAAATTAAATAACTAAAACAAATGATCAGCACAGAACAAGATGAATCACTCGAAATAAATTCAAGGATTGAGGCGGACTGGAGATCATGGAGACAGAACAGCAAATTTCTGAGAAATAATATCCTGAGACACAATATTATGTCTGAAGCGAAAAGTATTTAACAAGTGTATTCTCGCAACACTGACATATCCGAGTCATGGACTCAGACAAATATTTAACCTAAAAACTAGAAACGACACAAAGAAGGATGGAAAGACTGATGATAGGAATAACTGCGTGGGTTAGAAAGCAGACTGAAGTATTTGATATAATCCAACACATCAAGAAAAGTAAATGGACCTGGGCTGGACACCTGGCGAGAAGAAAAGGTAACAGATGGTCTAAAAAAAGTAACCGAGTGGACTCCTAGAGAAGGGGAAAAAAGGCGAGGACGTCCTAAAAAAGAGGTGGAGAGAGCCGCTGTACCCGGAGATAACCGGACTGAAATGGAAAGAAAACTTTTACTGTTGCTTCAAACAAATTTATCAAGTCTAACAAAAATAGTTGGATATAATAAACTTCCAATAAACTGCTCTTGCAGTAAGCTAAATGTAATAAATATATATAAATATTTAGGTATTCACATAAACAATAACTTCACATGGACTAATCATTATATACAAATTACAAAAAAACTAAACACTTTTACTTACATGTTTCACCACATTAAAAACCTATTTCCACTCAAACAAAAAATCATTATTTACAAGCTTTCGTTGACTCTATTAAACTACGGACTATCTTGTTGGATACATATCACCAAAACAGAAATGAAAAACATTGAAAGGCTTTTAAAGAAAATATTTAATTTAATCTTTTCAAAATATAATACTCTAAACGAACATCAGAAACGTCAATTAAGAATCAAACACAACATTTTATTACCAAAACAAAAAATTACCTATATACTAATAATACAAAAATTTTATTTTGTAAATGATAAAATAAAGATAGTTGCTAACATAACAAATACTCATAGCAAGCTACAGAATATATTAAAGTATGAAAATCCAAAAAATAATTACGGCCTTAGGAACAATAACAGGATTTTAACGAAACTATTCAGCCAGTTAGATCCTGAGAAGTATAATGTAAAAAATATCGAAAAATTAAAAAATCTTCTAATAGAAAAAATAATCAACGAAAAAATAATTTGGAACATGAAGGAATTATAATTTAAAGTATTATTATTTAATAAGATTTATTTTATTTGTGGCTTCTAATGTAAATTAAAATTAAATAAATCCTAAAGAAAATAACAGAAGAAATGCTATTGAATAAAAAGACGAAAGGATGCAAAGCAGCCCCGTTCAGTTAGTCACCATTAGGTGATGACGTCGCTGATGTCAGTCCGAATCCGACGTCATGAACACATATGCGAGGAGCGTCGCTTCCCGATTGGTTAGAGTGCTTTGCGCAGTGCAGAGAGAGGTTCTACCAGACAGAAGAGCGTGTCAAACGGAGTAGCGACAGAGAAGCGGGAAGTTTGAACAATGACGGTCCGAAGAGAGTTGTCAATTCCCGGGTTCCACGAGAAGGCGAACTTCAAGAAATGTGAGTGTTGTTTTTCATATTAAAGGGAACCGGGTTGGCGAAGATAGAACTTTAGAAATTTCTACGGTACAAGAGCAGAATTAAATTAGACGAATTAACGTAAGAAAAGATTCAACTAAACATTAAATTGAGAATGGTGCAAGCTGAAGGTATCAAGTCTAGTGTGCTTCGATATCGCGAGTGGTGAAGAAGAATTACAGTAAAATAAATCAATATATTAGTGCTTCAGACTAAGTGTGTTCAACGAAAGATATAACTCAATAAGAATTTATTCGAATGCTATAAATAGTGATTTATTTATTAATTTAAAGTATAAATTAGTGAATAAATTTTAGTTACATTTATCTACTACTAGCCAATACTGATGGCTTCAAGTCGAAGCTAAATTTTGGAACCGATATATAAAGATTATTAGTGAACTTCAATATTACAGTGTTATAGTACTCCAGGATATCAGTGTTACAATTATTCAGTGTAGATTGAACGTGATAAAGAATTCCAGACGATTAGATGTTTCATGTGAGATTGAAGATAAAGTGAATACATGATTAGCTAAGTGCTCCAGACGCCATTGTAAACTGTGAGACTCTAATTGAATATTCAGATGACGTTACATTTAGTGAACAATTAATAAACTTTAGACACTAATCTAATTTCCTAGTCGAATCAACATAACATATCGACATTTATGTTATTTCTCAATATGGATTCCAAATAAAAAAAAAAAGAAAACAACTACTAGTTTGTCTACAGAACATATAAATGAAAAAGCTAAAGAAAATATATCTTTGTATCTTGTTTTATTTTATATCTTGTTCATGTTGCTCTTGTTATTTTTATATAATATTTTAATTAACTCTAATTATGTACTTCTTATTTTTCATAAAATATTTTTGCAAGAAATAAAAAAAAAAAAAAAAAAAATATATTTCTCAAGTGCAGCAGATTATTTAAAAGGAAATGCGATACAAAGATTGTTGGTTCAGTTTTGTCTTGATTATATTTAACGGTCAGACAGTGAATGTTTCTCCATGTAATAATTCACTATTCGTTCAGGTCGTTGTCATTCTGGGTCCGAAAATCAATGCATGATGTTTTGCTGTTTAATTCTTCAGACATCATAATATCTTTCATGAAAAAAGTACAGAACAAACCAGAGCAATATACTGTATAATCAACTATCTCTTATATAGTTTTTCAGATCTGTCTGTGCGTAACGCACTTCCGTAACGCACTTTCTTTGTGTTAGAAAAAAAAAAATCCTTTGGAAATAGAATTAATTTCTACAATGAAATGTCCGCGGTAGGAATCGAACCTGCAACCTTTTGATGTGAAGTCAGACGTCTTATCCACACGGAGATTACATTGAAATTATTGTTAAATATCTGTGTGTGTGTGTGTGTGTGACGCAATGAGATAAGAGCCAGAGAAAAAGAAAATAACTCATTAATTTTATCGTACTTGATTAAAATTTAAATTCAATGTTCATTTTTTTTTAGAATGATAGCTATCTAAGAAAATTTATTGAATCATTTTTTATTTTGAAATACAAATCATATAATACCAAGGTCTCGGAAAACATTTTTCATTATGGCATTCAGTTTTAAATATTCTTGGGCCTTCTCCCCCTCTGACGGTATAATGGCATTGGACTGGTGAGCTTCACGTTTATTGGTTCACCTCAACGAGTGGAGCCAATAAAAATTTTTTTTTTTTATTTTGACGAGGACATGTATTGGCCGAATAATTCCTTCTCCTTCATTCCGTCTGAGGATGATTAGCAGAAGCTAATCGAATCCTGTTACGGTTTTTTAAAGTTTTTTAAAGTTTTTATAATTATTTTAAGTGTGTCGTCGATTTATATGTTCACCACAAGAAATAATGTTATTTTAATGCTTTATAACAAATAAAAATTAAAAAAAAATGATGTACATTAAGGTTCATAAGCACAGCACAGCTATCGTTTACTTTCACTGAAGTCTTCACCTGCGTACGTTTGATTACAGATACATTTATCACCAGAGCATACTCCGTTTACACATGGAGGAACACACTCAAGTTCTGACATAATGTTATTATAATGCTTTACACCAAATAAGAATTAGAACATAAAAAACAATGCACATAAAGGTTCAGAAGCTCAGCACAGCTATCGTATTGGCTACGATACATGAAAAATAGTAGGGGAAGGTGTTGTACCTTTGGCCGATTATACCTTTGACCACCCTTGCCATCTATCAGCATACTTTAAAAGCTTTTTTGTTTAATGTGTAAAATTCCCATTATTTGCACCTTTAAACCTTTAAACCAGTTAGATCTTTCACTTACAAGGAGTGAAAAATATTTTTCTAATTCCATCACCGAAAAGTAAGTATTTTGCAAGTGAATGTTTCTTTAATAACTTTGTTTGTTTTCTTTTGATTGTTATTTTAACAAGAATGAGTAATACGTATATGTCTATAGATTACTTGTTAGGACTTTTAAGATGACTGGATTAACCTAAAAATTGTAGCATGGCGTGAAACGTAAGTTCGACTGATGTTGTACCTTTGACCACTGCAGGGTGTTGTTCCTCTGACCAGGTCAAAGGTACAACATTACTTAATAATATGTAAATGTTTTTACCTACAGTCATTTTAGCATTATGTAAGATGGAAATTTAAATATTTTTTGCCAAATTTTTATTTTTTTACCAAATCTTATCCAAAGAAAGTAAACAATTGATTGTTTGTCCACGACTTTGAGTCTGATGTTGAATATTCATCAGGGGAAAGTATTTTCGATTTTTTAGATGAATGCAATTTGACAGAGGGTAGGGGAACATTGGGATCCATCTAGAGGAGATACAAATAGGAAAAATATTTCCGACCTCCGTTGGGAATTGAATCCAGACTTTCCATCCAGTAGACAAGCATTACCACTTAGGTTACATTCCTACTGATAGGGGACATAATATTGGTAGTTTTCTATTTACTAAAATTTATATTTTTTAAGTATATCCACTTATATATTTTGGTATTAACTGGGAGGAAATCTTCTTTTCCTTTTTAGGAATTATAGAATTCGTTTAAGATAATAACCTAGTATTCATTTTCTATCTGCTTGTGGTGTAGCTTATAGTGGTCATGTGAGAAATGTTGTAAACTAAGATGTGCTATCCCCGAGCACTTACTGACCTGCATTGCAAGCTACAACCAACAGCTTTGTAAACAGTTAGCAAACTTAAATATTACTGAATATATAAAGAAATGCAGCTATGAATTGGTAAAAAAAAAGCGTTAGAGTAAATTAAAAGCATAAAAGTTACAAAAAGTTCTTTATAGAGACAAGAAATTAACGACGAAAGTGAAAAATGAAGCTGGCATCATTATTAGAAACTGAGATAGATATTGAAGTGCGTTAAAACTTTTACAGCAAATTTTCTGGAAATAGTGCAGACGTAAGCGATAAAGCGTAAAGGAGTATATGAAGTATCTATAGTAGTAAAAGACGTATGCTATGAAATCCATGGAAAAAGTAAAGATTTAATAGAATTACAGTAGAAGTTGGAGGAAAAACAGAATTCTGACAAATCTTTTTCTAAATACAGTCGGACCCCGATTTAACGAATTCATTGGGACCGAAAATTTTATTCGTTAAATCGGGGGTTATTCGTAATATCTGGGTC
>JAFIDM010009631.1:158424874-158462508 GCA_023159025.1 Thereuonema tuberculata
TATAGAAGGGGAAAGTGAATATGTGAGAATTGATGATGAAATTGCTACCACGATTTCCGAAATTGTTTCGCAAGTTTTAGATTCCAATGCATTAGAAAGTGAGGATACCGACTTCACTAAAAGTGAAGCGGTGGCACAAGCAGAAATACTCAGAGCATTAAATTTTCAGAAACTACAAAACTTAGAAAACAGTGTACAAAAGATGAAACCAAAATCGCGACAGTCCTGTATTATGGATTATTTTAAGTAAGGTCAGTTGTACATCAGTACTTTGCTTGAGCATACTAGTACTATTCGTATACAACTTTATTCCGAATTAAAATTTTAAAAAATTAATTTCCATTAATTTTAATTGGTTCAGCTAAATTAAAAAATTATAACCTAAAAATGATATTTTTGTGAGTATTAAATTTTACAAAGAATTATACTGTATTTATATAATGCTTATTTATTGACAAATGCGAATGAATCGGTTATAAGGCCAACCCGCTTATAAGATCACTTGCGAGATCCCAAGGAGTGACCTTATATCGAGGTCTGATTGTATTTTATAAAATCGTAGCTAACAAACCTAATATCTACATTGTTTCATGCCCTATAGGTGAAGTGTCAGCCTCTATGGTATTGTATGACTTTCATATCTCTTAAATGCAGTTGGGGGAGAGTACTGAAAGATCTCTTTGTTTTCTAAGTACTGCTTAACGTTGAGTTCAGTATATGGTGGTAGGTTACCTTGTAGGAAAAGTCAGCGTTTGGTACTGAACAAGTTCTTTTCATACGATCGTTCAGATGTACATCGAATAAAAAGCTGCTGCTGACTGTAGTACCCTGAGAAAAAGAATGAATCCTCTGAGATCGAAGAAATCATCTTATCGCCAGATCTATGGAGTCGAATCATCTTCTACTAGGATCAGATCGCCACATGTAACTCCATTTTTTGTATTTTGATCTGTGGGTTAATATGGAAGCGCTAACTCTGTCACCTACTATGATGAGCTTGCAAAAGATGATGTGAAATTGTGACAAATGTCGGCAGTCATTTCTGTTTGCTCTAGATTCTTGTCCTTTTTACACACATCCCGAGAAACCTAAATCTCGATTCCCTAAATAACTGGCTAACATGACGTAAGGCGTTTCTTTGTAATGTCCAATATATTCCTTTGTAATGTCCAACGATCATACAGTTAGTAATTCCTCGATCTCTATTCTGAAGATTGGGGCTTTCTTATAGTTTCCAACAGTTTGCTGGGAAACCAGCATTTCCGATCTAAGGTCATTCTAAAGTTTCACACGACAGTTGCGAAATCGCCCAAACCAGTTGAACATACACGCACGTGATAGGTAATAGTCTCTATGAACTTTTTTCAGGTCATTCACTCTAGCTTTTACCCATTTTCATGATTGAACTGCTCCATCTTCAGATTTCTGTCGCAGTACATCATAAACATATCGTTGCTAGAGATCGTGAACTACTAAAACAATAGTAATGGCGTAAGTACAAAACAAAGAATATATTCTAGAGGTTAGAATGGTTTACTACTTCAAAACGTAGTGTTCACAGTACAAACAGGAAAAAAAAATAATTATTACTCATGACCACAATCTTTGTTTTCTTTAGATTTACTTTTAGCCCAACACTTTTAGTGGCAACTTCTTACATTATTGATTGTAATTCCTTAATATCTTTAATTGTATAGTCCAGAAAGCAAAGATGAATTACATTGTATCCATTAAATATTGATGCTTCTTTTTAGCCAGTCTAATTTTTGAACACTTCACAAAATATTGCTATAAATACACTGATGGAAAATGAAAAATGAACACCCTGAAGTCATTGTCCCAGGAGAATGAAGTTTTATTCACAAATTCTATAGAGTCGTACACTGTACGTGATCATGCGCACGGGGTAATACGACTATGTAGAGAGGTTACAGTGTGTCAAAAGACCATGTCAGTATCCTGTGTACCCTCCTCGAGCAACAATGCGACCTGCGCTCTCGCATGGAGATGATCGTAGAGGTGCTGAATGTCATCCTGGGGAATAGAGGTCCACGCACATTTCACTTGGTGGCACAGTTGGTGAAGGTTTGTCGCCTGTGTTGCAGACCGGACCAGACGCCGTCCAATCGAGTCTCACATATAGTCAATGAGGGACAGATCTGGTGATCGTGTTGGCCAGGTGAGTTGACGAACGCCTTGGAAAGCTTGTTAGGTAGCACAAGCGGTGTGTGGGCGGACGTTGTCCTGTTGGAGAGCACATCTCTTTGATGTTGCAGGAATGGCAACCGAACGGGTTGGATGATGGTCTCGATGTACACTGCACTGCTCAATGTTTCCTGTAGGACAACCAGGGGAGAACGGTCATTGGGATGGCCCTCACACCAGGATGCCAGGCGTTGGTCCTGTGTCTGCTGCCGTATAAACTGTGGCAGGTACCGCTCACCTGGTCGACGCCATCACCGAGACAGAACCTGCTCTCATCACTAAACACAATACTGCGCCATTCATCCATCTAGGTGCTTCTTTCG
This sequence comes from Thereuonema tuberculata, assembly GCA_023159025.1. Lineage (NCBI taxonomy): Eukaryota > Metazoa > Arthropoda > Chilopoda > Scutigeromorpha > Scutigeridae > Thereuonema > Thereuonema tuberculata. Next base: position 158,427,403 of record JAFIDM010009631.1, read on the forward strand.
CGACACCACTGGAGGCGGCCTGCACGGTCGCGAGGAATGAGGGGAAGTTTGGCGAGCGTAGCCCAGCTTCCAGCAAACGGTTGCAGATGATCCTAGCTAACATCCGGGGTGCGACACTGGTCCTAATCTGTAATGCGGTCGCCGTGCGATCCGCGATTGCCGCTCGTATGATGAGGTGGTTCTGATATGCATCCGTGTGCCGCTGCCGTCCGAAACCAGGCTGACGAACATATCTTCACCTTCCTCGGACCACTGGCGTCAAGACTAACTCACAGCGGACACTTGACTCCAACGTGTTGAGCGATTCTCTGGCCACCCAGCCTTCCGAAGACCGATAATACGACCTCGCTCAAACTCCCTTAACTGCACAAACTGTGCTCTCCTATGCCGTCCTGGCATGTCTACAGCGTTCACCATCACTTTGGCGCATAGTACGGTGCTCATGAGGCAGGTTAGAAACTGCTGATAGGGACTCGGATTGTCCACGGCCATTACTCGCTTCCTAATTCTTCCACTGCGCTATCGCATTTACTGTCCTCTACCAGTACCATACGCAAATACGGTGCTTCCCATTCACTTCCTTAGGGACGTTCATTTTTCATTTTCCACCAGTGTAGTTTAGGAGAGACGGTCTGACATTTTTTATCTTGATTTTATTTTCCCTTTCACACAGTGAACAAATTATTGCCCTCACATTCTGATATTTTTTTTTTTGAATAAATATATACAGAGTGATTCAAAATTGCCATTGAAGGTAGGTCAAAACTACAAAAACAAACCGTATTCACAGTGGAACGTATGTCCGCAAAAGCCACCCGAATGTGCTAGAGCGCATTAGTTGAGTAGAGTGAGTCATCATCATTTGAGACATTGACTTTGTATGAGAGGATATATCGCTTCACTAATGCTGAGAGGGCAGATATGCACCTAGCCTATGGGGCAGGGAACGGAAACGGACGAGCCGCTGTATGTTTGTATCGTGAACGGTTCCCCAACGGTTGCCCAATCATCAAACGTTTGCGTTTGCATCAGAGATTGTGTGAAACTGGATCTTTCGACGGAAACAGGCATGATTGTGGCCACCTTACTGTCATAGGGCTAATATAAATATTGTCTACCTTACTTTTTGTCTTTTATTTCTGAACCTTAGTGCACCTTCTAGTACATTCGGATGGCGATTGCGACATACGTTCCACTATGAATATCGTTTGTTTTCGTATTCCTGACCTACCTTTAAAGTTTGTACAGTGAATTTTGAATCACCCTGTATAAATATTAAGACACTATTAAGTTTTACAAAGCACTAACATTAACTTATGTTAATAAACTACTTTACGTTAGAATTAAGATTCCTTAGTTGTAAATGAAATGTGTTAACATATACTGTTTTCATTTCACAGAATCTGGCCATATATCTGCGCTGCAGTTATCATCATTGTCATAATTCTGGTAGTTTTAATCCTCTTTGTTACAATTCACTTTTTTAGAAGTAAGTAAAGAAAATATATAAATATCTATATTTATATATATAAAGTTCATATTAAATGAATTTAAAAATATTTGTTTAAATTGAGTATCAGTTCCATTCAACCTACCTATTCTACGTAGGAAATATAGAAGTATTAAGTATCAAGAAGTAAACAGCAATGCGAGACATTCTCCATATTTATCTAATTTCAAGTAGTTTCTGAGAATATTATTTAAATTAAATGTTCGTATGTCTGACCTACACTTAAATTTAATTGGGCTACACAGTGAAAGTGAACTCTTAAAATACGGAATTTGAAGCATTATCTATGCATTATTATTTGAATTATTATTGCCACAGAGTTTAAGAGAATTGTTTCTGTAAAGTAAGTGGTATATACACAGAGTATCCATAAAAGATTGTATCAACTAAAAAAAAATTTCAGCCCCCTGATGTGGTACGAGGATGCTTTCTATTACGAAAGTAAGATAATGTATCTAAGGTTTTCAGCGTATCTTACAAAGACGCAATATGTGCACCCTTCATGGCATAATAGATTTCTCATCGATAGTTGCGAATCACTATGTTTCCTGAAACAGCAGGAAAGACTCAAGGATCCGCTCTCTCAGCTTCATGAGATTTCGAAGCAAGAAATCTGTCCTTGACGAAGCACACAAAAAGAAATCGCATGGTGTCATGTTTGGGGAGCTGGGGAGTCATCACAGCAATGTTTCATCGTCAGGACGAAAGGAACCAATTCACTGTTGTGGTTGGAGATTTTCATTAAGGTATCCTGTGACTGCTCGATGGTAGTGGGGTGGAGCTTCATCTTGTTGGAAAGCGAAATGCCGTGAGTCCTCTTCAAGTTGGGGAATCATCCAATTGTCGAGCATATCCAGGTATAAGAGTCCAGTAACTATTTCTTCCACAAAGAAAGGTGGCCCATAAAGCTTCCTTCTGGATATGGTACCGAAGAAGTTTAACTGTAGACTTTTAGTTTAGAGAATCTTTTTAATGCTCGATGGCTGCATGAAGGTGTTCTGACGCCCAGATCCGTATGCTGTGTCTGGTGACTCTACTGCTAATGTGGAAGGGCACCTCATCACAGAACACAAGCCTCTCCCCGAAATCATCATTCTCAAGCAATTGCTGCGTGTTCTCGCTGAAGGCAGTACGAAGTGGTTTGTCTAGGCCAGCGAGTTCCAGCACAAGCTGCTGCTTGTAAGCCTTCATTTTCAAACGCTTATGAAGCATTTTCCTTATCGTACTGCGGGCATTTCCAACTCACGTTCTTTGAACCGACTTCTTTCGGGTTCTGCACTGGAAGGCTTGACGAAATAAGTCCATTGCCTCCTCCGAACATGATTGGCGATCTTCCTCCATGAAGTTCGTATACCTTTTCTTAATGGAGTTCTGATCAACCCCAAACATTGAAAATTGCCGAAAATTGCTTTGAACTGAGAGATGTCGTTTTTGCATATTCTACCATAAAAAACGCCTTCTGTTGTTTGGTCGGTGCCATTTTGCAAAAACAGTGCGCATTCGCATAGCTGGTATTTCAAGTGAAGCATACACACATGAGTGCTTGTTACATATACAGTATATTCCCATACTGGTCACCTAGGTTAAAATTCCAAAATGATAAATTTAGCAAATGCATAAGTTTATCCGCTAGAGGTCCTTCATTTTGGGGTCCTTAAAGAAAGAACAAAATCTGAGAAGAGTAGAGAGCAATCTGAATATTCTTAGGTACGATTCGAATATTTTCTAAGTCCGTGAGGAATTTAAAGCTTTCAAGTTAGCTACATTGATGAGATCTGCATTTCACCATCTAATTAGGGCTAAGATGAATATTTGGGAACCATTGAACTTTTTATATTTCAATTACAATTGAGTTGGAAATGAATTTCCAAGATCTGCTTTCGAAGAGAAAAAGCAAATTTAGATTTCATTAACTGAATGAATAACAAAATAATTTCTTTTCTTAGAATTAACCCTCAACCAAAGCAGCAATCCAGCTTTAGCCTATACATATGATAAAAGAAGGATTAAATGGACTGATAATTACTGCCAGTTGATCGATAGCTTATAAAACTGAAATGCTCAATCCTCCTTCCATGTTCCCCTCGGTGCGGGTTCCTGTACGTGGTGAGGGGACCACCCATGGAGGGTTCTCTTTTCCATGAGCTACTCTCCATGGGTCCTAAACGCCCGCCCCCGAATCCAAGGTGGAAGGCATCGTGCCGATGGATGTGTGGCACTACGGGGTTATTTTAGTGTCATGAACGATCCCTGTGGAAAAAAAAAAGATTGCCTGGCAACAAATCACAGTATTTAAACTGCTTCGGCAGTGCCTTCCAGGCAGATATGGGGATAGCTGCCTGGTGACTGTTCTTTCCCCAGCTAAATTTTTTGTGTATGGATTCTAATTTTTTTCCTTTATTGGGAAGCAATTCCCACACCGTCGATGTTCGCTCTTCTTCTATTATCACTCAGACCTTTCTAATCATGCATTCCTTAACCCCTGAGACACCTTTATCTAAACTGTCCCCTTTTCTCATCTCCAAAGCACTTTCAGGTGTAACTTCAAATATCAAGTCAGTCAAGAAACTGCAGTCTGGCGATTTGTTAATCCAGCTGCCTTCTTCAAAAGCTGTGGACCAACTACTTAATTTGACAACTCTGGCAGATACTCCGGTATCTGTCACAAAGCACAAGACTCTAAACTCTAGTCGCGGCGTGATCCGCGAACCAGATCTGGACGGTCTATGTGATGCTGACCTTCTCGAAGGCTTTGCTTCGCAGGGTGTGACTGCTGTCCGACGGATTAACGTTCGTCGTGACAATAAGGAAGTACCCACTCGAACAGTTGTTCTTACTTTTAACACCTCCACACTGCCCACGAGTGTTACAGCTGGCTATCTTCGCTGTCCTGTACGTCCTTACATCCCGAACCCTTTGCGCTGCTTCAAGTGCCAACGTTATGGTCATGGCTCTGCAGCTTGTCGTGGCAAGTCCATCTGCCCTAAGTGTGGTGAGCCATCCCACGAGTCTACACCGTGCACTTCGCCTCTCAAGTGTGTCAATTGTTCTGGAGACCATCCTTCATACTCTCGATCTTGTCCTCGTTGGAAGGAGGAGAAGGAGATTCAGACTATCAGAGTTAAACATTCTCTTTCTTATCCCGAGGCTCGGAGGATGCTTCTTGCTGTGCCAGCCCAAAAGACTTTTTCGTTTGCAGTAAAATCCAAACAGACAGCTTCAATCTCCTGTCAAACAGACATCACTTGTCCTCCTCGCGAGTCCTTTTCAGCCATATTTCAAAACATTGCTACTCCTACCACAACAGTTCCGTCACAATCAACTCAATCTACGTCACAATCCACCATGTTATCTTTGCCAGTTTCTTCAAGTACTTCTAATATCCCTGCCGGTCTCAACTTCACTCAGAAGCGACCATCTGTATCTCCACACCGACCTTTTCATCGCACTAGTTCACATTCACGTTCACCTTCTCGTGGCCGTCGGAGACATTTCTCTCCTAGACGGTTTTATGAAGACGATCTGGAGGACTCCTCCAAACACCCAAACTTTAGGGCACCACCAGCACCTCCACCTTGATTTTTAGGCTTTTACCCTTTTTTATCTTTTAATGGCCTTACTGTATTGGAATTGTCGAGGACTTCGCTCCAACCTGAACGATGTTAAAGCCCTCCTTTCTACAAATCATCCAGTCTGTATGTGTCTCCAGGAAACTTTTCTTACAGGAAACGACACAGTTTCTCTTCCAGGATATTCCATGCTGAGTAAACAGCGGACCGATAGAAGCGGCGGAGGCGTTTGTCTCTTTATTCGACATGATACTCCATCCTCTCATGTCCCACTTACGACTTCTTTGGAAGCTGTTGCTGCTCGCCTTTCCACTAGTCGCCTTTTCACTATCTGTAGCTTATATCTGTCCCCCACAGCCCCTGTTTCGCTTACAGACATTGCTCAGCTTCTGGATCAATTACCGACTCCGTTTCTCTTAGTCGGAGATTTCAACGCTCATTCTCCTGTCTGGGGTTCTTCATCCACCAATCCTAGAGGTGCTGTTATTGAAGATCTTTTAGTTCGGCGTAATCTTTGTATCTTTAACACAGGCGCCGCAACTCATTTCTCATCCTCGCCAATATCTTTCTCTGCTATTGATTTAGCTATAGGTTCTGCGTCACTCTTCCCCCATTTCTCATGGGATGTTATCAACGACCCTGGTGGCAGTGACCATTTCCCAATCATTCTCAAAGAGCTCCCTCGTTCAGCTGTTTCATCACCCAGTCGTCATCGCTGGAAATTTGACTCTGCTGATTGGATAACTTTTACTAGCCGCTGTAATCTGGAGGCCATTGATCTTTCAGCTACCATTGATCAACTTATTGACGAGGTCACTCATACCATTATTTGTGCTGCTGAAGCAACAATTCCACAAACATCTGGACGATTCCCTCTGCATCCCAAACCGTGGTGGACTCGTGACTGTACGTCTGCACAGAAAATTAAGCAGAAAGCATGGAATATTTTCCGCCGTTATCCCAATTCGGCCAATCTTTTAGCTTTCAAACGGGCACGTGCTTCTGCTCGTCGTATCCGTCGAATTAGTCAAAAAGAGTCGTGGCAACGTTTTGTTTCATCACTAACTTGCACTTTGTCTTCAAAGACCCTTTGGGATAACATTCGTAAGATGCATGGAAAGTACAGATCTCAATCTATGCACATACTGAAAGAAGATGGAAAAGAAATAGCTACTATCTCCGCACAAGCTGAAGCCCTTGGACGTGCTTTTGCACGGAATTCCAGCCCTGCACTTTTATCTCCTACTTTTCAAACGATTAAAGACCGTGCTGAAGCTATTCCTTTAAAGTTTTCTTCTTCCAACAGAGAACCATACAATCTCCCATTTAGTTTACAGGAATTATTGTTTGCACTAGACACCAGCAAAAATACTGCCTGCGGCCCTGACAGAATTCATTATGTGATGTTGCGACACTTATCTGTTTCGTCGTTGAATGTTCTTCTGTCCATCTTTAATAAAATCTGGTTGGAACATTTATTTCCTGATAGTTGGCGACGAGCTATAGTCATTCCTTTTGCCAAACCTGGTAAAGACGCCAGTGATCCAAATAATTATCGCCCCATTGCCCTCACTAGCTGCTTATGTAAGACGCTTGAACGAATGGTAAATCGCCGCCTTCAATGGTATCTTGAAGCCAATAAACTTCTCGCTACCACACAGTGTGGTTTCCGGCAGCATCGCTCTACGGTTGACCATCTTGTACGTTTGGAAGATGCTATTCGCACTGCATTTGTTAATAGAGAACACCTCGTCTCCATTTTCTTTGACTTGGAGAAGGCATACGATCGCACCTGGAAATTTGGCATTTTACAAGATCTTCATCATTACGGCCTTCGTGGTCACATGCCTATTTTCATTCGCAATTTTCTTTCGAATCGTACCTTTCAAGTACGTCTAGGATCTACGCTCTCTACATGTTATCCTCAAGAACTCGGAGTACCTCAGGGCTGTGTCTTGAGCGTTACCCTTTTTTCTGTAAAGATTAATGGCATCATTTCTGTTTTGCCTTCGTCAGTTCACCACTCTTTATATGTTGACGACTTACAGATCTCTTGCAGTTCTGTTAATTTGCGTCTGATTGAACGACAACTGCAGTTAGCTCTACATCAGTTGCAGACTTGGAGTGTTTCTAATGGTTTTACTTTCTCACAATCCAAGACTGTGTGTGTCCATTTCACTCGACGTCAGGGAATTTTTCCTGATCCGCAGCTGACTCTTGGTGGCGTCTCACTTCCATGTGTGTCTCAGCATAAATTTTTAGGCCTCATTTTTGATAAGAAATTGACTTTTAAGGATCACATACGTGACCTTCGGAAACGGTGTCTTTTAAAACTAAATTGTATCAAAGTGCTTTCGCATTCCAAATGGGGTGGTGATCGCTTGGCCTTGTTGCGCATTTACCGAGCCCTTATTCGATCCAAATTGGATTATGGCTGCATTGTCTATGGCTCTGCGCGACCGTCTGTCCTTCGGACACTTGATCCTGTACACCATCAGGCCCTCCGCTTCTGCCTCGGTGCTTTCCGTACTTCACCGATTCCCAGCCTGTATGCAGAGGCTCTGGAACCGTCCCTGCACTTTCGTCGACAAGTTTTGTCTCTCCAATATTTTGCCCGTATTTCTTCACTTCCAAATAATCCTGCTTATCAATGTGTGTGTCGTCCTCGTCAACGACGTCTTTTCACCAATCGTCCTTCCATTATACCACCGTTTGGACATCGGGTGACGACTTGGCTCAATACACTACAGCTCGCTGACCTTCACATTGCCACTCTACCTACTTCACCATCCGCGCATTGGAAATATCCTCTACCCACCTGTGATTTCTCTCTTCGTACTTTTGCGAAAACCAACACTCCCTCGACAGTCTTTCAGTCTCTGCATCAAGATCATTTGTCCCGTCACTCTGATTTCAACATCTTCTATACCGACGGATCTAAAGGTGCAGATTATGTTGGAGCTGCTTTTTACACTGCTACTTTCAGTCATGCTGTTCATCTTCCTTCTGCAGCATCTGTGTTTTCTGCTGAGCTTTATGCCATCTTCCTAGCTTTACAGTATGCTTTGCAGGAGAAGTTTACCCACACACTTATCTACAGTGATTCTGAGAGCGCTTTGCGGGCACTGTGCAGTCACACCCTGAAGGGTCACCCTTTTGTTTTATCCATTTTAGATTTTTTACAGCGTTTTCACCGTTGCACTATCATTTTCTGCTGGATCCCAGGCCACGTCGGCATTGTCGGCAATGACCACGCTGATTATCTCGCAAAGTCTGCTGCTAGTTTACCCTTGCGACGGATCTCCACTCCGGCCTCTGACATCTACGCACTTATACGTTCTCGTCTCCGATCTGCCTGGCAACACGAATGGGATGCTCTTCACGGCAATAAACTTCGTCTTGTCAGTCCTTCGTTATCCTCTCCTGCCACTCGACTGTTTCCAACTCGCCGGAAGGATGTTCTTCTGGTGCGTCTGAGGATCGGCCATACAAGACTGACACATAGCTACTTATTGCTCAACCGTCCACCTCCCCAGTGTTCTACTTGCAACGTTGTTTTAACCGTCCATCATATTTTAATTGACTGTCCTGCTTTTACTCAACATCGTCGTCAGTGCTTTTATCCTCTTTTTAAATTTCACGTTCCGTTTCATATTTCATTGCTTTTAAATGATAATGATCTTTTACCCATTTCATCAGTTTTACACTTCATTCATCAATGTGGCCTTGCCACTCTATTGTAATTCTCAGATTTTTTACTTCTAAATACCTATCATTTTACCTATATCCTGTTATCTTACTTTGCGCACTACCTGTTCTTTTCTTGTTTTTGTCCTTTTTAGCTAGATACATGTAGTTAGTCTTCATTCCATTTTCTTTTCTTTTTTACCTTTCTTGGCGCAGCTTAGCCGCAGCTGCTTTTGCGCCATTAAACACCAACCAACCAACCAACCAACCTTCCATGTTAGCAGCATACTACTTGATCTGACCTTTAGCGAAACAATTTGATTGAAAGCAGAAATCCAAGAATTTCGACCGCGGAAGAGGCAATAGAATTATCCTCGTCACTCAATGAGAGGAAAAATAAAACAAAAACAAAAACAAAACGTAACGTTCTGTTTACTGATTGGAGAGGGATTACAAACAAAATGGCTCTCCAACAAAAAAAAAATAATCCAGAATGTTTAATTTCTTCCTTTTTTTTAAAAAAAGAAATCATCAAAATCAGTTTCTCTTAAAAATATTTTTATTGATAGTAAAGAAAAGTATCATTAATATGAAATTATAGATACTAAAATGGAAACAGACTTAAATCTGATTAAGCAAAAAATTTAAAATATTGGTGTGCTCTCAAGGTAGAAACAAATTTATAAGAAAGGCTTTAAAACAGATCTAAATAAACCAAAATCTAAACAAATCTACAAAACATCCGTAAACTCTTTAAAAATGAAATGTTTTATGTAGACTACACCAACACTCACACATACAGTATATAAACATCACTAGGGAAAGAGTCTTGTTTCCGTCGATTGTTTAAATGATTAGGATGATTACTCATAAAGCAGTTTAAAGAATTGAAACCCACTGTAGTCTTTTTCTGGAACATTATGATTAAAGTAATTGCTCACAAAGCGTAAGTCCTAAAAATGATCTTCATACGCTAACGGATATAGACCTTTAGATTCAATTTTAAATTTAAATAACAAATTTTAAGTATTTCTGTGCATTATTTTCTGAATTATCACACCCTTAGTTACAAATAAAATACTCTTGTTAGTAAAAAAAAAAAATCTCAGTAAATAATAAAAATAAAAAGTTGTAATGTAATGTGGTGAGCGTGGGTGGCTTGAGAGCCGAGCACCGCGACCTCAGAGATCTATTGTGCTATCCCACGGAAATAAGGACAGACGGAGAGAAAGAATGAGAAAGGATGGTGTGAGAAATGCAGGGGAAACGAGAGAACCCCGGGAAAACCTGCCCAGCGTGGATCGCCACCATCAACGAAACCCACATGAGAACCGAACCTCGGCACTCAGAGGTAAGAGGTCAGTGTCGTAGCGACATCGCCAACCGCGCGGCCAAAATAAAAAAGCAACCAATCCTGGCTTAAGTTTTAAACTTTATATTCTAAGTATTTTTCAGCATTATTGTTTGAGTTATAATGTTCACGGTTATTATAATGTCCGCTTTCAGTAATATAGGCCTACTTGTTAGACTAGATCTACCTAATATGATTAAGCACTTAAAAATGATATTTGAAGTACACTCTTGTTATCTTTAGTTACCGTGTCCATATCAGAAGATACATTTTGCTTCATGAATAGACAACACTCCAGAAGTAGTCAAAATGCATTCAGGTGATCTTGTTGCAGTAAATAAACCTTATTAATTTTCTTCACATAAAAACTAAAAAACATTATTATTTTACGGCATCTTAAAATGTCTATTATACGAAACCTTCAGCTGATGTCTCTTTTAAATAAATATTTTTTTTTTCATACTCAGCACATGCAAATTGTCGCTGACAATTTCACTTAATTTTATAAATTTTGTCAGTATCATTTTATATAAAAAAAACTTATATAAGAATGTTGCAGAATATAAGCCAAAAGACTATTGCGTATAGTAACTAATTTCGAGGAAGGCATCTCTGCGGAATTTTGTTGTTATTCTATGGAATAATTCTTCTTAATTTGCACTTCACTCTAGAAATTCAAACCACGCGTAAATCGCTTCGCATTTTTCTTTTATTTCAGTTGAAATTGTAAAAAACGATATTCTGTTAACTCTCCTTTTTTTTATTGCAGAATGGAGATATTAATAATTACAATTTTGTTGCAGGTATTTCCTATTCTTTAATTCTCACAAAAAACTAAAGAAATAAAAGCACTTGATAAATCAAACAATGTTTTCAAAATAATCGAAACTCAATGATTAAATATGTTAATAAATGCAGTAGTAAGTAATCCCGGCTAAAACGCAATTTTAACATTATAATTACAACTTGCGCCGTAACGATTCTAGAATAGCAATTTAAACAATTATAGAATTTCTACAATTGTAAATTTTATGGCTTTAACGCACATTGGAAAATATCCAGTAAGATAGACATACAACGACAATAATGAGTCAGCTTATAAAATATGAATAATTGCTAATAGTCAGTGGATCCTCTTGCATATTAATTAAACATTAAAGATTCATAATATTTTCACATCAAATGATATCAGTTCGATTTTGTCATAGGTAAAAGAAATTTTCGTAAGGCATGAGAAGAGGCAAAAAAAGGCAAATGAAATAAAGAAATATTTTAGCTATATAAATAAATAATACTTAAATAAAAAACACTAATGGCCAAGTGCATCAAACTTCAATTAACTTTGATGGCTGCAGTGTGGACGTAGCTAAAATTAGTGGGGGTGCTGCTCCAAAAAAACTTTAGTCTTTGTTTTAAAATTGTGTCAAAGAAAACAAACATGTATAAAAAGAAATTTATCAAGTTTCTGAATAAATTTTCTTTTTATATATGTTTGTTTCGTTTCACACAATTTTAAAACAAAGGCTAAAATTTTTCTGAAACAGCACCCTCCACTAATTTTAGGTACGTCCACAATGCAGCCGTCAAAGTTAATTGAAGTTTGGTGCACTTGGCCATAAAATAAATAATACTTAATTAAATATAAGAGGTCAAGGTTATTACCTTAAACTCTTAAAAATGGAGTGTGATGTAGATCAGTGCATTATTTTGTTTTATTTTTCTTGCTGATAAGATTCTAAATTCTGGGATAAGATTCTGGGATACCCCGTTGGGATATACCATATATATTTGTAGAAAGAATTTAAATAAGAATGAAGGTTCACAAGCGATAGAAAGTAAAAGCTTTCATTTACAGTCATGTATGAAATTTTAAGTTTTATGATATTTAAAGTTTAACTATTCTCAATGAACTAACTACCAAAAAAAAGCAAATATTTTTATTTTTTTAGGCACTTGTGAAATTGACTGCTTGAACGGTGGTACTTGTACAAATAATGTATGCAAGTGCGCTAAAGGGTACACTGGTGTGGAATGTCAACGAGGTAATCAAAAACCTTTGAACATTTTCGGTCAGTTATATTCTATTTATCAGGTTGTAAAGAACGTTTCCGGAAAACTTCGTAAGCGATAAGTGGAATGGAAAATACTGCGAGCTTGCGGTGACATAGTGCTGTGCGCGAAAGAAGATACTCCAAGGCCAGAACGTACGTCGTTGTGGTGAAGATTAGTTGCACATGGTGACGATACACCTTTGTCCAATTTCCTTGATTAAATTAAATGAGTTAACACGAACACACAGAATTTGTTAAAAATATATAATAAAATCTAAAAATACATTACAAGAGCTTTTGGAGACCTTATACGGTTCCCTTGTCAATTCCAAAAGCTCTTGTAATGTATTTTTAGATTTTTTTTATGTATTTTTAACAAATTCTATGTGTTGGTTGTTACTCATTTAATTTAAGCACTTATTTTAAGCATACGTTAAAAAAAAAATATTTTAAATTTTCTTGCTAAAAAACTGATGATGTGAAACATTGCCTATATGCTTTTTTTCAATTCCCGCTCGCCAGACTTCTATCGCAAAGGGATATTTGCACTTGTAGATCGGTGGGACAAGCTCGTAAGTTCTAATGGAGATTACCTGAACGATTAGATACAGTGTTGTGTACAATTGTTCAGCTTCAAACACATACTTCCCTATTTTCCGGAAACTTTCTTTACTAGCTGATATAAACTGAATTTTTATCTCTAAAATAACTTGAGTTACGATAATATCTATACTATTAACTATCTATTATGTTTTATCTATTAACTCTTAACACAACCTATTTACACTGAGAAAGTATCAGCTCTTGATGTATCGTACAATGAAATATGCTAATGTTAAATTATACACTGGTTTTCATCCATTAAGGAAAAAAAATAGAAAAATCGCAAGTATATTGTAAAAATGAGTAGGAAATGCAGGAAACTTGAATATACACTCCTTGACAAAAAAACTAAAAAAAAATAAATAAATAATAAAAGCACTATGAAGCGAGCGCCCAATTTGAATGAAACTTTGTAGATACTATTTGGATGAAGAGAATTGAAAATTGATTTAAATTTCACAGTGAAAACAATTTTTTTTATTGAAAAAAATAGCTGCATCATTGCTACATTATCAGAACTGTGTTAAGCCACTTCTGGCTGCTATGAGTGCTGATATACGGCGTGGCATAAAGTGAAACAAGTCTGATGTTGTCTTGTGTCAGATCACTCCAAGCTTGCTGGAACTGCTCCTCCAAATACCGGATATACGATGATGGATGCACTTGACATCCTTAGCATGTCCCAGACATGCTCGAAGCAGGATAAGTCTGGGGACCTGGCAGGCCAAGGAAGAGAATGAATTGCTTTGGGACATTGCTGGGAAATGAATGTCTACGTGTGCATCATTCTGTTAGAAAATTGCTCCTGGCAGGTGTGACACGAAGGAAAAACTGGTTGCTGAATCTCTGCAAATATAACTGTGAATTTAAAATTCCTCGAATCACTATGAAAGGTGATCCGCTATCATAAATCACATTATAAATCCCCCCACCATCACACCAGAAGTAATGGCTGTGTGTCTCTCGCCAATACTTCCAGGATTTGAGTGCTGCCCAATCCTCCTCCATAGAGTAGGGCTGTGCCCAAGAGATATAATTTTCCCCCGAATGGTTTCTTACTGTGTCAAGTGATGAGTTCTGCTTCTGCCTTGTAGCAGATGGCTATTTTATCCGCTTATGGAAGAAATCCCTTCTCATAGTGGTTCATTGAACTTAAAATACACAGCCATATGTGCAGGAGATCCTGCAACCAGTTGTTTTGCTCTTCTTGTCACAACCGCTAGAAGCAATTTTCCAACAGTAAAATGCACATTCACATACTGTACACGTTTACCAGCAGTGTCTCCAAGCAATTCATTCTCTTCCTTGGCCTGCCAGGTCCCCAGACTGAAACCTGCTTCGAGCATGCCTAGGACGTGATAGGATGTCAAGTTCATCCATCATCGGCATTTCGAGCGGTAGTTTCAACAAGCTTGATGTGATCTACTACAAGACAACATCAGGAGTTTGTTTCACTTTATGCCACCGTAAATCAGCAAGCATAGCAGCCAGAAGTGACTCAACACAGTACTGATAACGTAGAAATAATACTGTTATTGTCAATAAAAATTTGACTATGAAATTGGAATCGAATCTCCTCATCAAATGGCACCTACAAAGTTTCATTCAAATTGGACACTTCCTTCATGGTGCTTCGATTTTTTTTTGTCAAAGAATGTATGACGTGAAAAGTAATGCGGAGTTAGGTTGTCGTATGGAAATCGATGCTATTATCGATTGATTCAAATAAGCCTCAGCATTTAAGAGGCTGTACGAGAGGTGTTCGTCAATTCGTGTTAGATAGAGAGATGGCTAAATCTTTTAATTTTCCTTTTAATATTACTTTTGTCTAAGTTTTGGTCTTAGTTTTATTAGAGTGCATGTAATAAATATTTTCATTGCAATATTTATATTCTAACTTTGCATATAAGTTTGTACAACATTAAGACTTGAGTGCAATGACTATTTGTATACGAGTTGACTTTTCAATATTTTGAAGGTTAATAATCTTATGATTACCTCTAAACCGATGAGATATTTACTAGGATTGCCTATTTACTATGATTACCTACGAAATATTTACAGATTTTTTTGTAACCCATTTTTGTTTGTTAATAACAGTAAAATCTTGGAAATGAATGGCTTATGTGAATAATTGAATATATCATGAAGATATATGATGCTTAAGCACAATGAGGAACATTGCGAGATGCCAGAAAACCTGAAACCACAAAGAAAACAATTGAAACTGACGATATTTTATTTCTGAAAAGTCATTTTTTTTCTAAAGACAATTCAACTTTCGAATGTGCATGATACCTTACTTTATTGATTGAGATATGAAGTGCTTCATTTGTTTATTATTATTCTTTGCGGATATAGCTTATATTTTGATTCCTTTACAAACCGTTTCATTAGATTTTTACAAACGAAATTACTAGAAAAATGCCTGGTTCAAAGACGATATTTAATTTGTAAATTCGGAATTCATGCATATCCTCGATTTACACCTATCATGCTCTGCTTGTTGCCGTTTTTGATATCGGAAAGCAAAATTGAAAGAAAAATTTATTCAAATTCTTCCACTGCTTCTGCTTCTACTGCATGTTGCAAGATGGTTTGAAAAATTGAAAATTTTGTTTTTACCCGAGTTTCTGGACTTATATTTTTGATTTATGATGCTTTAGCAATCTAATGAGACCTACTGCTCTTCAATTGCATGAAGAAGTTCGAGATAATTAATCACTGCTAATCTTTTGTACCTCATAGAAGAAAAAATGTAATTGGGCTTTATGATTGTTGTTAATTATTAATGGAATATGAAATTTATATTATATTTTCAGGAACTTGAAAAAGGAATGAGTAAATTCTGGTCACTACACACAGTTCTAATTTAAATACATAAATACAAGTACCGGTATAATAAAAAGCAAATACTTTCAAGATGGTCTACATCTCGTTTTCAAGCGGAATAATGAAAAACATGTTACAAAAATAAGGGATGAGGGCCAACGGACATGTGACTCGGACGGATACATTTAGGGTTCAGGGGTGTTGGGCAGTAGATTCATCAGCCCGGAGCTAAAACAAAGGTGTGGCGCGAACAACAAGGGAAGTTTAAAAATTGTAGAATGAAAGAGTACAATTTTTATAACATAAAATTGAAGTAAAATAAAACTTGAATTAGGAAAACAAAATGAGAGGTCAAAATTAGGTATAAAGTCGACATAGAATTAAAAATTAACAAAAGTAGCAAATATTTTATAAAGTTAACAGAATTAAAATTAGCAAAAGGAGCAAATACTTAATAAAGTTAAGACAGAATTACAATTAGCAAAAGGAGCAAAATACTTGGATTGGGGGGTTGAAATTATTTGTGATATCCGTATTGGTGTATAGAGAAAACCGATAAGTTGTCGTTGTAACATAACTGATCAGTAACAATGAAAAAGGTTTCTTTACATTTACGTTTGAAGTCGTTCTTCTCCCGACAAATGATTGTGGGATTGGGAATGTCCAGAGAGTGATTATTATTACAAATGTGAACAAAGGTTAAATAATTAGAATCGCAATTTTTAACGGCTAGGGAATGTTGTCCAATATGGTTTTTTAATGGTTGGCGGGTTTCCCCGATGTATCGGCAAGTATTTTCTCTACATGAAATAGCTAAACTACACCTCTGGAATTGAGACCGTGGTCATCGTACTTATCCCGGGATAATAACCGGTTTCTGGGTTGACAAAGGGGGAAGCAAGTACAATGTCAAGATTTCGAAGAATGCTTTAGAGAACCAGAAAAATAGTGGAGTGATAGGGACAGATAAATAAACTATCTTAGGGTTGGTATTGTGGTGGCTGGGGGGTTAAAACAATTGCTCGGAACTTGAATGGAAAGGAAAGCTTTATTGACTGCCATGGGTACAATATTCCTCTTGAATGTGATGGGGCAGACAGAATGATAATTAAGAGTGACGCCTATATTGGAAGGTTTCCGGTAGACGGTAGTTTGGAAGGAATTATGCTTCCTAGAGATCATGGTGCCTAAAAACGGATGGATAGATCAGTTTCTAATTCAATTTTGAATTTTGTGGCAGGATTTATGCTATTCATAATATTGGACACTTTCTTTTGGGAACTTGTACCTGCACAAAAGAGGAGATCATCAACTTAGCGGACATATAGAGGAACATGCATGCCATACCTTTGTTTTAGCTCCGGGCTGATGCATCTACTGCCCAACACCCCTGAACTCTAAATGTATCCGTCCGAGTCACATGTCCGTTGGCCCTCACCCCTTATTTGTGTAACGTTTTTCATTATTCCGCTTGAAAACGAGATGTAGACCATCTTGAAAGTAATTGTTTTGTATTATGCTTGTATTTATGTATTTACATTAGAACTATGTGTGGTGGCCAGAATTTACTCATTTCATATTAAGAAACACATGTAAAATATTTTCAATTGAAAAAGGAATATTTGCAAATAAAGAAAAAGAAAAATGACAAAAATTTACTTCAATTTTCATATGTATGTAATATGTTGAAAGATTATTTTATTGTGTGATTTTTTTTTCGTATAAAAATATATAAAGTTGTAATGACAAATTAGAACTTCTGTCCATTTCAAGCATCAAAATTTCTATCAGATAGGTGCAAAATACGAAAAAAAAGTTTTTTCGGAAAAAATTTTCTTGAAATATTGGATAACTGGAAAAAACAGACTTTAGCTCCGGAGGAAATTTTACCCTGTCTGCAAAGTTTGCTATTTCAATAATATATTCCAGTATATGCCAAATAATGAGTCTCTTAGCATTAAGAATGTGCTTGGAGTTGATGTAATATTTTCTTAACTTTCAAACATCTTTTTCCAAATGCATTCCGAACATATTTGAAATACATCGAAAAATTACATCATAAGTAAGATTAATAAATTTTTTTCTTTTATTTTAACATTTTTAGCACAGCAAATGTTCAGACTATATCTACAAATATTATAGTCAGGTGACCTGATTACTGATCTCACTTTAAGAAAATTTATTTATAACTAATAACAGTGCTGTAAATACTGTGTATTGTTATTTAAAGTTGCTCAGGTATATGACTAAAATCTAGTAAAATGTCAGAATTTTTCTTAAATTTGTGATTGTTTTGTTTTGTTCCATAGCTTATTGTGAACCTGAGTGTCAAAATGGCGGGACTTGTACCCAACCAAACCAATGCACTTGCATTTATGGCTTCACAGGTGATCAATGTGAAATACGTAAGTATTTTTAATTCTTATATATAGAAACACGTTCATCCGGCCTAGATGACATTGGGGCAATTCGGATAAACCTGGAAAATTAGGTTTTTACTTGTATTTTTTTAAGTATAATGGAAAATGAAACACTTAATGAAGTAAGCATATATACTTACTGCAAAATCCTAAAATACCTTACACCTAAACAGTTCATGAGGATTTTCATCAAAATCAGATGTACTTGTTGAGATTGGCCTTTTATTAAATCTTAAAATTTCAAAATTGAGTAGTAAATGATAGTAGTAATAATGTTTAACAATGGATCTCTAGTCAATAACTTCTTTAACTTTTTTAAAGGAAACTAAAAAAACCAAACAAACAGAAAGAAGAAATTGCAAATATTGGTCTTGAGTTCTTGGGTTCAAAATATCTTGAAAATAGTGTTGACATTTCATTGTAGTTTTATCACTGTCGTAGCAAACTACATACTGTTCTTATATTTCCATAAGGAAATATGCCAGAGGATTAAATACAAAATATATTATTGAATTTCCATTTTTTCCTAGGAATACAGACAAGAAATTCACTGAACGTTAAGAAAATTTATATTTAAAGAATGGACTTATTAGATATTATTATGTATCAATAAATTTCACATATCTATCGGAACTAAAATAAAATTATGAAAAAAATTTGTAAAGGACAGAGGAATAATGATTAAAATATATATTTATGTATTAACTTGTATTCGTCTGAAAATTATTTTTCTGAAAATTGGTCTGAGGTATTATCTATCTTTAGGTTAGTTAAGGTGTATCCCACAAGGGCTCACTACGGCCCATCGGTTGAAGGTAAGGCTCCAACGTTTGAGTGACCCAGGACTGAGATGAGGCCAGGTGATCAGCCCAGCTCTATCACGCTTATACCCTCGGGAAAGAAACCCGGTACATATTCTACAGAGTTAAAGCTGAAGATATCTCAAATTATGTGGATTAAATCCAAATTACAGGACTGCGATTTTTCGTCAGGGATTAAAAAGGTTAAAAATCAGGACTTTCAGCCTAATCAGTAGGCTATTTTCAACTGTGCTGCTGGTTTGAATAAGGTGCGCTTAAATAGTTTTTTTATGACAGTATTTGATAGTTCATGGTTGATGGTAGGGGTGTTGGCTGTGTGCCAAGACTCTCAATGTGAGGGAGAAAGTGTTGGGGGCTTGGTCTATTATCTGGATATTGTCAAAGTTGAGGGTATGGGTTGTATTTTTGTTACGCTGATATAAAATGGATTAAATTCATCTTTATTATTGCAATTGAACTGGTGCTGTCTTTTATTAAGGGTGTGGGTAGTATAACCAATATATTTCTTATTGCAGACATTGCATGGGATGGCATATAAACTTTAGTTTTTGTTTGAATATCCTTTTCATTATTAGTTTTCCGGTAAGTTAATTTGTTACTAGTTCTGTTAATTACCTGAATATTATGTTTTTTGAGACATTTTTTGATTTTATTATTAATGTTTTTTATATATGGAATGCTGGCGTAGTTAGTAGTTTGCTGTTGCTAGGTGTGGAGGAGGGTTTTTGATTACAATATTTGGCTTTATTGTAATTTTTATTAATGTATTTTATAGGATAGTTAGATTGTGTAAATAATTGATACAGATAGTCAAGTTCTTTTTGAAGTAATTTTTGATTTGTGGTAATCCTAAACACCCTACTGAAATAATTGAACAATATGTTATTTTTTATGTAGTTAGTTATATTGGAATTGTAGTCGATTATTTTATGTGCATGTGTAGGCTTTCTATAGACTGCAAATTGAAGTTTTAGGTCTTCTCTTATAATTTTACAATCCAGGAATGCCAAGGATTTATTTTTTCTATTTCTAACTCAAATTTTATTGATGGGTGCATTGCATTAATATTGTTTAAGATGGTATCAGTTTTATTTTTGTTTACTATGGCAAAAATGTCATCAGCATAACGATAATATGATGTTATGTTAGATTTATTAGATTGAAGAAATTTGGTTTCAATGTATTATATAGTCTGCAATCAGTGCAGAGACAGCTATGCCCATGAAAACTCCTTTATTTAGTTTATATATTTGTTTTTGATAATTAAAGTATTGGTTACTTAATAAGATGTTTAAAAGATCCATAAATGTATTGATATCTATTCTATATTTATTGATGAGGGTGTGTTGGTTAATGATGTTTTCTGTAGCATCCCTGATTAGTTGATGATCCAGTTGATGAGCCATATAAGTTTATGACGTCCAAGGAAATCATAATATTATCAGTTTTTAGATTTGTTTGCTCTGGCTGTAATTTTTGCTTGAAATCATATATATTTATGAGGTTGTAATTGGTATAGCTATCACTAAGACAATTTTTCATTATTTCCATAATGTATGCAGAAATAGTTGCAATGGGGGCATTAGTGCAATTAATTATAGGTCTGGAAATGTGTTATTGATCATAGGTTGAGCGTTTTAGGCTTCATGGTTATGGTTGGGAACTTACTATGTTTATTGCTAATTTTCGCTGCGTGGGTTGGTTAATTTGTTTTTGGTTGTAGAGAGATTTAATTTTTCCGTTAATCTTAGTTTCGATGGTGCTGATTGCTAATTTTTTAATTTTTTGAATATCATCCCCTAATTTATGAATATATTCCGTAGATGAAATAAGAAATATATTGGTTATACTATCCAAACCCTTAATAAAAGACTGAAACAGCACCAGCTCAATTACAATAATAAAGATGAATTTAAATCCATTTTATATGAGCGTAACAAAAATACAAACCATAACCCCAACTTTTACAATAACCACATAATAGACCAAGCCCCCAATACTTTCTCCCTCACATTGAGAGAGTCTTGGTACATAGTTCATGGTTGATGGTAGGGGTGTTGGCTATCAGATACTGTCATAAAAAACTATTTAAGCGTACCTTATCCAAACCAGCAGCACAGTGTGCCAGTTGAAAGTAGCCTACTGGTTAGGTTGAAAGTCCTGATTTTTAAACTTTTTAATCCATGACGAAAAATTACAGTCCTGTAATTTGGATTTAATCCACATAATTTGGAATACCTTCAGCTTTAACTTTGAAAAATCTTTCCAATCAAAGTATATTCTACGGAGGGCTGGGTAGGGCTTAGGACCCATTTGGAGGCGAATGAAGCCTGGAAAAGTCTCCGTCCTCGCCGAAGCCATGTCTTTAATGCTATCTTAATTATTAATTTTAAATCTTTTATCTTTAATTATTTATATGAATGATTCTCAGTTTTTCTATATACGGTACATCTGCATTCATCAGAAATTAAAACTGTCTTCTCAAATCTAACACTGGGAGCAGTCAGATGTCACATAACTATTCAGAGCCAGAAATTGCCTTTCTAAACCAGAAAGAATAGTTAACAGAATTCATTCCTAGATGTTAATGGGATTTGGGCGAAAGATAACAGAACAGATAAAAATAAAGAATTAAAAAATGTAAAAATAAGTTGAAATAAATTTGACTTCATTTCTAATACAGTACGAAATAAAAAAGAAAAATGTTGTGCATGAATGTAAGACTGTTAAAAACCTTCATTTTTGTTTTCTATTTTAAAGCAGATGACCGTTCCTTTGCTGCACTATCTCACAGACTTGTAATTCTTTTTGCTGATGTGTGTTTTTGCTTTTCAAAATAGGCCCCAAATCTGTCTCAGTATTCAATCGAAACTACAGTAGTAATATGTGCTTTAACTATTCGAAATGATTATTACATCATTCATAATTAAAAACTGAGCATTCGATACTTTTCAGTTCAATCTGGATTTTGGCCATTCCGGCATATCCTTGTGATGATGACCTTCCATGAGGCAGATTGTTTACTTTCAGCGTCTGTTTCTGCGAGTACAATGGGAAATGCCTCCTACGGTGTAGCCTGGGCAATGATTCTTTGACTAAATAGCTCACATTTACCGCCCCTTGTTGTGACCATAGACAAGTGCCAAGAGCCCGAGCTTTGGAAAAAAAAGTTTAATCTGAATGATAAAAAACAAACAAAGAAAACCAGTTCTCCGGATCTTCGAGATTCAGATAAATGGATTTTTAACTGTATTATGATTTTTTTTTCTTTTTTTTTCACAATTCGTAACATTTACTAATAAATTATTACAGTTTGGAAATTTTTGATTATAAGGTAGGATGAGAATGGGTTTTTAGAAATTAGACTATATAACAGATATTCTGAAGAAAAAAGTATGGAATTGAGCTCATAAAGTTAATTTCCTTTAAAGCTTAGTCAACAGCAATAAACCAAGAAAAGAGAAGTTTCTGTTCAATCACACTGAAACTGGTTCAATGTCAGAAGATAGTATTGATTATACTGTGTTCTAACCAGTTAGTTAGTATCTTTATTTTATCGGCCTCATAACAGTCAGAGAATCAGAAGTTAGACAATACGTTTAGCATCTAAGATATATAGGGACGAAATGACGTCATAAACCACTATGGAGAAAATACGTAATACGAGACGTGATCATCAACTAAGTTTACAAAGCCTGCAGTGAAACGTGTACATTTTATTTCATACAACCAATACAGCCGATTGATAGTACATACATTAGGTTATTTTTCGACATAGTCTCCATATCGGTTCAGCCACGTTGTCGCGAAGTGTTTCATCTCCTCGTCTGAAGCGAATCGTCGGCCTCCTAGGTGCTCCTTGAAGTGAGGAAACAGGTGAAAGTCGCTTGGAGCGAGGTCTGGGCTGTAGGCAGGGTGGTCGATGATGTCCCAGTGAAACTGCTTCAACAGCTGGTGGTCTTCTGAGCTGTATGAGGTCGCGCGTTGTCGTGAAGGAAGATGACGCCCTCGGTGAGAAATCCTAAACTTTCTGGTACTGCAGACTATCGTGAACAATGTGACGAACGCTTCCGAACGACATTCCCAATTCTACCGTCATATGCCGTAACGTGGTCCTTCTGTTGTCCTGAATTACTTCCTCCACGCGAGCTGTGTTCAAATCTGTTGTTGCCGTGCTGGGTCGGCCACTGCAATCCTTGTCGGTGACGTTTTCTCTACCGGCCGCAAACTTTCGACCCCATTCTGCGACATGGTGACGAGACATTACAGTCTCTCCGTAAACCTCTACCAGCTGCCGGTGAATTTCAGCCGCGGTTACATGTTTCGCCCACAGAAATCGAATAACGGCGCGGATTTCTTCGCGAGATCAGTTTTCCAAATGAGTCGGAATTTGTGTTTACCTACCACTAGCGCTGTAGGCGGCGGGTGGCCGAAACTCTGCACAGTTACCAATCGCATGTATTAGAATTACCGCACACTACTAATTTCTCTATAATGGACGAAACTCCAGGAATATCGGCCTTGTAACCTTAGTTTCTGATCACCCCTCGTATTTCTGATGACTAATTACTGTCAAAACGGATGGAGGACTATTTGATCTTCTTGTAAGTTTTCATAGATACAGAGAAAACTTGCAAAATATCAACTACTGTGGAATAATTTTTCAGGCAAAACAGCATTCCAATTTTTAATAGAAATTCAAAGACATTAGTACAGGTCTACCTATAAAGCAGATTAGTCTGCCAGTTAGGAATCTGTTTACAATTACAAATCTCTTTCGCTTCTATCTCAGTCTAAAAGCAAGGTAAATGCAATCAAAGCTAAATTTCAAATACAAAGCTTTCAAAGAAAACCAAATTAAGAAGTTTATTTTTACAATTCCTCTACTAATTATTAAGTTATTACATAATGTTTTCCGTAAATATTAAGGGTAACACAATTTTTGTTAAATACTTTCTATAATATCCCTTACAATACCGACTATAAAACAGTACTCTATCTCAGAATTCTGTGAACCTTTATCAGTGAAACTAATGTTTGTTTTCTTTCTGTTGTATCACCCAGTGAATTTTAATTTTCATTTTCCACTATTAATTTTGTAGCAACAAAATAGAAAAAAAATTCCTAATGCATTGTTTGCCGCCTAACAATAGTTCACAGAAATCAGTGATTTCTGGTAAATACAAATATCCTATAAATCAAACCTCTTCCGTCCATCACTAACGCTTTTCACAAGCTGTGTTACAAAATAATCTCAAGGAAAGAAAACCAGATATCGAACCCTTTCCACAAAAAGCTACAGTCTACCACTAATCGCAAAGCGATGACCTAACACAAGAAGTTCTTGGAGACTTACTATTTCTCATTGATGGATATAAATCCGCTACTCTGGAATTAAAATTCAAAGATCGCAAAACTACTTAAATGAGTTAGAAACTCATTCTGATGAAGGACTCTATACACAGAAGATGTCCGAAGTGATTCATTACATGCCATTTGATTGAATGCCATTTGTTGAAACTATTAGTTTTAACTTCTACTCAATGTACAGAAACATCAATGCACCTTGAATAAAATAAAGATCTCGTGATAATCAAAGTAGTAACTGATAATTTTTTAATTAGAAATTTTCTATTTTCTTCATTCATTGTCTATTTAATGTTTTCTTAAGGCTTTCTTTATTTTCAATCTATTTTTTCTAAATTTAAAAGATATTACAAAATTTTCCAAGTTTAATGATATTTAGATTTTATGAACTTGCGGAACTATTATATAGTAATTGGCTAAATCTGTAAATTCGTTACCTATTTTTATTGTCCAATCGTCTAATTTAGAATTGGCAAAGAAAACTGTCCTTAATATATCTCGTTTTAATTTACTTTAATTTCTTTCCGTATTTTTTAAAGCTATTTGTTATGTACCTTGTGAACATGGAGGAACTTGCGTTGGACCTAAAAAGTGCAAATGCACGCAGGCCTGGGATGGGCAATACTGCGAAAAAGGTAAATATATTAAAAATCAAGAAACACGTTATTACTTTATTAATATCAAAAGGATTTTAATGTATCTACTAATGCAATGTTAGGAAGTATTTAAGTGACAAACCTCTCTCTACTGTACATTCCTTACCACTTATATCATTGATTATTATTTTTTTTTTTATGTAACGTCTCAGTTATATACTTTTGTTCGGATGTTGAATTTACAAAACGATCTCTTAATAGATTTAGTTAATTCTTAATCTCTCCTATGCATTCCTATGTTTGGAATGCATTCTTACGATTTCCCTATATCTTTGTATAGGGTAATCTCTCCTATGCATTCCAAACATTTTCTCTTTCTTTGAAATCCCATGTCTGTTTCACATATTATCAAATCTTACATAGATATACACAGTTAACCAATATTATCCCGGTCAAAGATCTTGTAAATACTGTCATTACTTAAAAATTTCATTTTTCCATGATAATTTTCTTTGGAGTTTTTATGTAATTTTTGATTTTACTTGGGTTTGTTTTTCACATTTTCTACTTTTCTAATACTAAAATTTTCTTATTTATAAAATCCGATCCTGTATTGACTTTTTTTGTAGAAGCCAAAGGTCTTTAGATGAAATGAAAATATTCATTTCTTTTTACGTAGTGCCTAATGATTCATATACACAGACATTCCTGTTAATCCATTTGTCATATTTTCGTCGTTTTTGATAGTGAAGGTCTTCTGTTAAATTGTTTTGAAAATCCTAGTAGGATAATTTCAGATAAAAATCGTATTTTTAATTCAGTTCTGTAGAAATTTATGGCTGTAATTCATTGTCAAATGTAATATTCCTTCGTTTGTTATAGGATGAATATATTTACAATGTTTTCTTCACACTTTCTACCCTTCCTTGTGATTTAGAATTACGAGATCTCCCAAAAACTTTTATTATTCTGTTATTTATGCCAACCTTACCACTTTCACTGCATAAGATGTAGAGGGAAATAGATGTATGGAATACAAATAGTCTATTTGTATTTAAAATGAAATTGCTACTTCTCGGAAATGCTTGATTTTAAGGTAACATAATGTAAATCATTTATACTCTGCACAAAATGCTGAAAGCAATCCAACAATTCATCTTGTCTTGTCACAAAGTATTGGATGCATAAATATGACTTTATGGAGTTTATATTTCTTAGATATTACATATTAATTAAGTAAATAAATTTGATTGATATATTTCTTCGATATGCTGCATTCAGAAACAAAACTTTTCAACTGTAGGCCTTGCAATGTAATAATCATCTTTCATTGCGGGCACAATCTTGACTCTGTCTCCATGTACAGTAGATCGATGATAAAAAATAAGAGAAGGTTTTCGGTCGCTCCTTTTTGAATAAATTCTTGGATTTTTTCTTTTTTATTACATTTCTGTTGTCACAGATTTTAATTTATAATCAAATATTTTTGCTTGCAGCAGCGTTTTTTGGGGAGGGCAGAAATACTATCGGGCGATATTTGAAAGGGGTGGCACAAAGGTTACTACTGTTTTTCTGGATGGAAAATATGATTACTCTTTGGGAAAACAAGATTCTTGAGATTAGTGGCAATACTATGATCATTCATTCCATATGCCAAAAAGTCTAGCTACGTCATTTATTACTTATTAATTTTCTTTTTAACTGAAATTCTCAAATTCTTTATAATTTCCTGAATTGCCTAAATTATAGAAAATGTAGAGGTTTTTTTTGATTGCACAACTTTCCTTACCATTATAACGAATCATTTTTCAAGAAAGTTAATCAGTAAAGTCTGAACAGTTTTCATCAGTAACTGTTTCCAGTCAAGTTAGCTCAGAAAATAATAACGACATTGCCTATAAAATAGAAAAATAAGCTTCGTGATAGAACGAGCATTTCTTCCACCACAGAATAAAGCCTTCTCTACTACAACAAGATCTGTTCATTGTTCCGTGATCATAGTTAAGTATCTATTATCAATCAATATAGTTCAGTTCATGAAAGAAGAGCATTTGATGACGTAATTTCCTTATAGATTGATGTTTTTAGGACGTAATAGCGGTATCTATCGCTAAAATCCATAACTGAATCGGTTAAACATTACAAAAACATTCTGTTTTTTTGTATTTTCTACAGTTACGAATACATTTTTATGTCATTATTATTCTGTTATTAGTGTTCTACAATATTCCCCTTGCTTGGCTACGCAAAGTTTGTCCTTTCTTGGTTACGCTTATGCGATCACAAAACGTAGCCATCTTGGACTGACTGCTCGGAGTTAAAGTTGATGACGTCATGACTGGTGACGTTTGTTCCAGACAAAATCGATCGCTACGTATTGACCATATATGGCAAACCCTTCTTTTTTGAAAACTACTACAAATCCGTCGCAGATAACAAAAACATTCATATAGGATTTTTGTTACGTCACTGTAATAATGAATTTTTAATTAACAATATTCATAATGGGCGACTGATAGAAAGACAAATCTATCATCAATATCTTTGTTAGTTACCTGAGATGCAATGTAGTCTAAGATGGATTACAGCCATAGCATCTCTGGCAAAAATAATATTGCTTTGCAAAACACCTTAATTTTAATTGATCTGTAATAAAACTTTGAACCTGGAAATTATTTTGTATGAAGATGTAAAAACGAACAATAGTCCGAATAATGAAAAGAGAATGAAAATTACGCAACTCAATCATTTGATAAACCTTCAAAAAAAGTCTGAACTGCAAAAAGAATACTTTAATAACTTTAAAAGAGATACAAAAATATCAAAGTTTGAATTAAATTGTGAATGTGAAAAAACTAAACTGCATTAGAAAAAAAAAATAAGTAAGGAATTTTTTTAAGAAGTTTTATTTCAATTATTTATTAAATGAATTTTTGCTTAAAAACTTGATAATTATTTTCAAAAGATTTTAAATCACATTTTAGTTTAAATACATATTACAATACAGTCCTGTTCTAATTCAATACTTATTTCAACTAACAACAGAGATTATTAGAAAAGTTTGATAAATGTTTTAAAACATGTGGCTTTCATGTATCACAAATAGCTACTTTAAAAAGACTCCCATATCATATTTTACAGTACAATAGTACAGGTCTGTACTAAAATACTTTTACAGTACAGAACAGTACAGTACAGGTCTGTACTAAAAGAGTGGTGGAAAGAGCCTAAAAAAATATATGCTTATTACAGAGAAGTGCCTCATTTTATTATTAGCCGAACTCTCCCATGGCAAACTGCAGTAAGCCTGAAAGAACCATGCTAAGTGAAAATAATGATTTATTTTTAATTAACCTATTAACTATTTTTTTAATAGTTCATTTGAAAATGCAGGCATTTAATGCAATAAGCCTGATAATGTCTAGGAACGCGCCTTTTTATTATTATCATCGGGATGAATTTCACCTTATTTTAAAGATATCGAAAGTTAACAGAGCTTTATTGAAATATCGAATACAGTATTATGCCTTGAATGTAGAGTAATTTTCAAAATCTTATTTCTCCAGAACGTGAGTGTAAACCTTCCTGTGTGTTTGGTACCTGCTTAAGGGGAAGATGTGTATGCACGGAATATTACACAGGTGAAGACTGCTCGAAACGTAAGTATTATTTCTTTTGAAATAGATTACCCATGCTTATGTAGCACAATATTGGTGATGTTGGATTTCGTTTACCGTTTCCTAAATAAATTTATAATCAATGGGGAAAGCCGCAACTATGACAAAGATGATTTTATTTATTACATCCATACATTTGACTATATAATTATTCAATAAATTTAACAAACTTTACTGTCATAGTGCGGGCACGAGAAAAAGAAAACAGTTATGAACCATTATTAATTTCTTAAATTTCATTGTCTGACCTATGCAACTACATTGTATGTTATCTAATAATTCTAACTACATTCTATTATATTCTATCTTTTATTGATTATAAAAATTAATTTTCGTCCTAATAAGCTAGGGATTCTTCAGAATCTAACAATGTTAACATTTCAATCTTGCCACTTGAGATACAAATTGGAAAGTCAGTTTTGAATTAACAGTCACATGATAAACAGTAGAATTATTATTAATTTATTTTGATGAAATGTTTTTAGTGAATAGCAGATGTTCTGAATTAAGGTTTTAACACAGCATACAGAAGATGATTTAATGAGTCTTAAATGGAATAAATAAAATTATCTGTGGTATTCTTAAAACATTGATAAACAGAAATGGAGTACCGAATTTTGTATATAAATTGGGTTATAACCGAAAAATCATTTAACCATTTTTTCCTTCTACTATTAACATCTTAAGTTTCATTGTGTAGACTGTTTGGAAATGCTACTATTATTTAAATATTATAAAATAAATTTAGAAAATGTAAATTATAAAATTTCAAAATATCTTAGTTTTAAAATCTTGAACAAAAACCATTCATTAAGTGAATAGTGAAAACTGGTTTATACGTAACCCAGTTGTATGTAGTTCTGGTGTGTGTGTAATTGTTTGTGTTTCTGGCGGAAATTGTATTTAATTACATATAAATTATTTCTGAGATATACGTAATTCGCCTTTATGCGTAGTATATTTTTAAAAACAAAAAAAAAAAGATCAAAAACCTAACTGTAAATTATAGCGCAGGCAACAAATTAAGAAAAAGAAAAATTTAATATTTTCGGTGTTTTTCAACGGAAATATCAACTTAAATTTTTTATTCTTTAATATCCACGCTTCAGCCATTAAATATGATCATAGATTCTCTTATGACTTTGCAAGACGTGAGATCAACGCTTGTCCTACATTTTAGACATGTTCAATTTTTCTTTGCAAAATTATCCTACAACTACCTTTTTTATGAACTATTTTTAATAAATAGATCGCAGTTGTCCTAAAAATTTCTCGTACTTAAATCAGCTGTTTCTCAGTTGTCTTTTTAGAAATACAAAAGATGTAACGATAAATTAAGATAAATATCTTCATAAATAATTGAAAGCTAATTTTTGTTACAGTTTGTTGTTAAAACATTTTAATTAACTAGCTAAAAATCTCTTTTCATCCGGATCTTGAACAAATGGTTCTTTCTATCAGTTCTTTCTTAGAAATATCAAATGTGGTGCGCTTACTGCTAAGTTGTACTCATGATAAGTTAAAAATTAAAGATATATAAATAGTGAATAAGAAATTAGAATGCAAATATTCTTTTATTGTTTGATTGTAATTTGAATCTAATTACATTCTTTCAGCATTACCATGTAAAATCAAATGCGTTCATGGTGAGTGCATTTTACAAAAATGTTATTGCGAAGAAAGTTTTACAGGTGTCGATTGCAGCGAACGTAAGTATTTTATTTTGTTTTGTAAATTACAATATTTTTATGAAAACTTCATAGTAGTAGTATTAATTTTTGTTATTCTGCAAACAAGAACTAAGTATTTTTAGGTTGGCGTTGTCGCTAAGACACTGGCCTCTCACCTCTGAGCCCCAGGTTCGGTTCTCATTTGGGTTTCGTGATGGTGGACGATCCGCGCTGGGCAGGTTTTCTCGGGCTTCTCCCATTTCCCCTGCGAGCCTACCACCATACTTCCTCAGTCTTTCTCTCATCTGTCCTTATTTCCGTGGGTTTAGCACAATAGATCTACTGGTCGCGGTGCTTGGCTTCCTGCCACCCACATTCACCTCATTCTAATCTAATCTACGGTAAACCCAGGATTGTGAAATGGGAGGAATTATGATGTTCGTAGTTAAACCAATAAAAACGTCGTGTCCTTTTCCGAATGGGAGGGTGGTTACAAACAAACTGATGAACTTTCCACCCAAAAACACAAGTTCAAATTCTAGTTTCTGCCAATTTCGGATGCAATCGGGCGATTACAATCCCTACCAAACCTCCCCACCCCCTGTATACGAGATTGATTCTCAATAAGATCTTCTAACCAAAACAAAAAAAAAAAAAAAAACACGAACAAATTAGGAGTTGCAGAGCTCGAACATACTACTGAGGTATTGTCCAAAAGAAATAAAATTGATAATGTAGCATAATAACAGCTATAATGCAGGATGTTTTAAAAAAGTATGTTTTTATTTTGGTATTTGCCATTTCTTGGAGTATGTAAGAATTTAACTGTAGTCATGAAGTCGTTATCATTATTTTTGTAATAAGACCCGTTTTTTAATGATGATAAAAATTAGTAATAAGATATCTAAATGAAGACCAATTAACAGATTTGCCAAAGTTGTCTTTTATCATCGGTTTTATGCATCGTATAAATGGATATAATTATTATGAAATGGAAAGAAACAAATGATGCAATTAAATCTAGATTCAAGAACTACGTTACAAACCATTCTATTCGTTGACTATCAAGTTATATTGGTCAATACTGAAGACAAATTTTATTTTATAACAAATGGTATTAGCAATTTATGACTATGATAATAAGTTCGGCATGGTATTCAATTAGAAGTAAAATTAGAATCAAAAAGAAATTTATTGAATAAGTTAGCTTCATTCAAAAACTAGGCTGTAATTTCTTATTTTAGACGAAATTGATATATTGGGTGGGCATAAAATAACGTGAGGTATTCAGAGCCCTCTAGCGAGGAATGTATTGGACGAATCGTAACAACATTCGGTGGACCTACAGAGTGGAATATTTGGTTTCGATTTCTAAAAAAAAAAAAAAAAAAAAAAAAAAAAAAATTAGTATCAAAAGTCTCCAACAGGGGAAAATGTGGCGCTGTTAACGCAATAATTTGAATAACCGCGTTACGTGTACAGCGATCATGGTAAAAAGAAAGGCTTGGAGAATTCACATCACTCGGCGACGAACTGCTTTTCGATGGCTCTTACCTTACGTGACCGGGCTTTGTTAGTGAAGCTGTATTATCAGAGGGACGAGAATGCCAGTGCTGCCCTTCGGGAATTTCGGCGGTTGAAGACGCTACGAAGAGGACCAATGAGCATAACAAATCTACGAAAAATGATTCAACGCTTTGAAACTATTGGAACTCTAGCAGTGCAATCAGGCCGGGACGCAAAGCTATCAGTCACCAACACGTTGCAACTGCTGTTATGGAACAGGTGATGACGAATGTGCAGGGTACCAGCAGTGCACGGGCAATATCCCGGCAAACGGATATCCCATACTCAACGCTGAGGAAAATCCTGCATCAGATGTTGAAGTTTTGCGCCTATAAAATCTGTCGTGTTCAAGAATTGCGCGCTGGCAATGCGACCACCCGCATTGGGTTTGCATTCAGATTCTTAGCGTGCATGGAAGTGGATGAAGCATGGCCGTGGCGGATTTTATGGAGTTACGAAGCGCACTTTTATTTGAACGGTGATATTAACACACACAACTGCCGCTTTTGGGCTGCGACTAATCCACACGTGGGTCTGCAGATGCCAATCCACTCGCCGAAAGTCACAGTTGGTGCGGCTTTACGTCATCGTTTATCATCGGTCCTTATTTTTACGAAGTGGACCAGTGACCTGTTCCGTCAATGCTGCACTAGCATATTGGAAGAACTTTGTGGTTCCACAACTGCAGCAAAGAGGATGTCTCGATTCGACCATCTTCATGCAGGATGGTGCACCATCCCACATCGGATGTCAGGTACAGCGTGTGTTGCGGCAACATTTCTCTGACATCAGAATCATTAGTCGTGCATTTCCCACGGCATGGCCACTGAGGTCGCCTGATCTCAATCCTTGTGACTTTGGACTGTGAGGATTTCTTAAACGCATTGTGTATGAAGGTCATGTCCCCGAAATCAGTTGAAAGATCGAATTACATTACAGTTGCAACAAATCCATTCCGATATGTTGTGAGCCGCTGTGGAACATGTCGTGCACCGCATGCAGCTCGTGGAATATCAAAATGGTGCTGATATGGAACCTTATTTGTAATTACCAATAAACGTGATAGGATAAAAAGCGTTGCTTTAAGTTATAAAGCTGAAAGTTTGCTTCCGTTACTATTGTTAAGTTTTAGGATTTGTTATCTTGACAATGAGAACTACACAAATATTGTTATGCAACAATTAGAGCTAAAATATTGTTATGCAACAATTGGAGCTAAAATATTGTTCTGTACAACAGCGCTACATAGGCACCCGGTGGCGCCAATGAGAACTATACAAATAGTGTTCTGCAACAATTGCAACTAAAATAGTGTTGTGCATTATAGTGACGGGGTTTTCGGGTTAGATATCGATTTGTAATGACCAGATAGAGTTTTTACGAATTAGGAAAGGTTTGAAGTGATAGGATTATGACGTTACAAAATTTAAATAATCTGGAACAATGGTTGTACACTGGGAGGAGGGTGAGTGGATGGGCAAACATGGTTCAAGATTTTTCGGGATAAATATAGATTTGTAATGGGATCAGACCTTTTGAGTTGTTGTTGTTGTTTTTTTTTTTTTTTTTTTGTACCAACCGGGAAAATTCCAAGTGATCTCACAATTGCAATTTCTTTATCATCCCCATTAGAAGATTTGTTTTTTGTAACCCGAGCGAAGAACGGGTCGGTTTGCAAGTTCTATTATATAAAAGCGTTATTTTGTCTGTCATTGTCATAAGACTTTACGTTTTTCCAATTTTGTGACCAAACTATAAGAGATAGATTGGTCATGTAAATGGATAAAATGTAGAGCTTTTTAAGATAAACAAAATGCTACAAAAATCTTTCGAAAAAAGGTTTTGGTTTTCAAGATGGGGCCTTTTAAAGGGTCAAATTTTGACTTTTTCTCAATTTAAACGAAAAGTATAAAAGTTGGAAGAGAGCATTATATTGAGAAAATGTTGGTATTTGAAAGTTCTATCGAACGGTATATCAATCATTAACAAACGTTTCTGCGTTTGGAAGATACAGGTAAAAATGAAGTGTTTTTGCGGCCCCCCCCCCCCGTGTGAGTGCCAACGCGCAATATTGCTGAGTTAAGCGGAGAAGCCCACAACGAGCTGGGAAGTCATGTATTATCCGATCTCCATATTAATTTGCTAAATAAATAAAGTTTTTTTTTTAATGCTATACATGCAAGGTTCCGGAGCGAAGCGACCCGTCTAATAATATGTAAAACAATATTTTCAAACATAGAAAAAGTTCAAACACATTCTAGAAAAAATGACGAAGGATTATTAGAAAAACAAATAAATAAATATATAAGAAAAGAACTTTAAATAGATTCAATACTAATAATGATGCGCAGGAAGAACTGGATTAACCATATCCAACCAAGAATATTGCCCACGAAAATTATGAAATTAGTGCACAGGACAAAAAAATTAGTCACCCCATTCATGAGCAATCCTAATATTCCTTACACCTTTCTTACTACGAATGATAGCAACAATCCTAAAAGGTAATTAATCCACAAGTTGTTGAATATAGCTGACATCTATATGCAGCCATTCTCCAACGACCAGGTTTCATAATTTATTCAGAGCTGTTTGAAGTGTGCCGACGTTTTTACTTGTTGTTCCAAGTAGTTCATAAATTTCCCATTTGTTTTGATCGAGATTTGGCAGGATGTAACGTGTGGTTATTATTCCCAGTATTCGTCGTAGGGCTAGTACACTGATCTAGCCCTGTGTACTCTGAAGTTGTCATCTTGGAAAATAGTTTATCCAAGTCAATTTTGTCTTGGAAATGAAGCATAAAAGATACCACATAATTTACAATTTTCTGCACGTCTCCCTAATTTAAACGAATTGATATTGTTACCTGTGGATTTGTCCGACCCCCCCCCCCCCTAGAGAATGGAGTCAACTAATTTCATTCCACCTCTGTGAGGAGTAGTTCAGTCCGACCCGGTCTCCCTCTCGATAGTGGACTCTTTCGGAGTGAAAGGGAGGCAGGGATCGGGCTTATAAGGCAGCGCAGAGAGCTGTAAAGGCAGTTGGGTGGTGGCCACGAGAAGTTCTCCGCCAAGTTCGAGGAAAGAGGAGTTAAGATTCCTGTTGATAGGCAGCGATTCAGAGAGGGAGAGAGAGTTCCCCACTTGGAAAGAAGATGATGTCGTTTAGTGGTTGATAGGCCACGGAGACATCCTCAACACAAGGCCGGAGAAGACGAACCAATTTCCGGGAGAAGTTGACGAGGATCGCCCCGATACAGAAGGCTTCGAGGAAGATAGCTCTAGGCCGCACAAGTCGATCCTATTGCCGGGAGAAGTTGACGAGGACCGCCCCGATACAGAAGGCTTCGAGGAAGATAACTCTAGGCCGCACAAGTCGATCCAGTT
>JAFIDM010009631.1:158487472-158502866 GCA_023159025.1 Thereuonema tuberculata
TGATATGCTACGTCTGAGATGTCTTTGTTTTTATTTTTTAAACGAACATGAAATGAAAATTTTACAAAATTTGGGCAAAGATAAAAATCTTTTTTTCACTAAATCCGATAAAGGAAATCACCTAGTCATTATGAACAAAGAAGATTATATAAGAAAATTAAACGAAATAGTAGAAGATGGACATTACACCGAAATCAAAGAAGACATTACCATTACTTTGCACAACAATTTAAAAAATGTTCTCAAAACTCTAGAAGAAAACAAAATTATAAACTTTCAAGAAAAAGAAGAAATTCTTAAAGTTTCTTGCAAAACACCAACGCTAGAAGGAAGGATTAAAGTCCACAAAGAAGATTTTCCGATGCGTCCCTTAGTTAATGCTTATGGATCCCCCACCCAAAATTTGGCCAGAAAAATAAATTTTTGGATGAGAAATTTCAAGATGCCAAATGAAAAAGTTATAATAAAAAACTCAAAAGATTTAACAGATAAATTAGAAAATTTTAACAATACCAACAAAAAAAATTTTCATTTGGCTTCTTTAGATATAGTTAATATGTATAACAACATTCCTGTTAATGAAACTTGGTCTCTTTTGGAAAAACACATCTACAAAAACAAAGAACTCTTATTAAAATATAAACTAGATGAATATGTACTTAGAGAATTAGTAGAATTTGTAACTACTAACACTTACTTTAAACATGGAAACAAATTTTACAAACAAACCAAGGGTTTCCCAATGGGCTCACCAATATCTAGCACATTATGTAACCTATTTCTAAACTACTTTGAAAACAATTTGTTAATTAAACTAAAAAAACCAAATTTTGAATACTTCAGGTATGTAGATGACATACTTGTAATATGGTTTGGCACTATTAGACAATTTAACTTATTCTTTGAAAACTTAAATAAAAGCTCCACTGATTTAAAATTTAAAAAAGAATTAGAAACAAATGGTGAGTTGAAGTTTTTAGACATCAAGTTAATAAAAAATAAAAACAAAATTGTAATGGAGCACTACAGAAAAGAATTTCAA
Source organism: Thereuonema tuberculata (assembly GCA_023159025.1). NCBI lineage: Eukaryota > Metazoa > Arthropoda > Chilopoda > Scutigeromorpha > Scutigeridae > Thereuonema > Thereuonema tuberculata. Next base: position 158,488,515 of record JAFIDM010009631.1, read on the forward strand.
AGTGATCATGTATTAAATTACCAATCAGGCCATAAAGCTCATATAAAAAAGAATATTGTTGAAAATTGGTTAAGAAGATTAGATTGTAACACCAGTTTTGAAAATGTGTATAAAGAAAAAATTCATGATATGACTACCCTCCTTAAGAAAAACAATTATCCAGAAAAATTTATCAATGACCAAATTAAATCTTACAATACTTTCAAAATTAAAGAAATTAACAAATTTGAAAATAGAATTTATATCCCTTACCTTAATAACAACTGCTTTTGGTTACAAACTTTATGTAAAGCTTACAACATAAACATTGGCTTTAGATATAATAATAAAATTAAAAATTTGCTATGTAAAAAAGTTAATCAACATGATTATAAGAAAGAAATGGGTTTAATATATAAAATCACTTGCCAAACTTGCCAAAATTTTTACGTGGGAGAAACCAAAAGAACCCTAGCGGAGCGAGTGTCCGAGCACTGTAGGGCCTTGAAAAATAAAAACAAAGACATCTCAGACGTAGCATATCATTGTATAACGAAAAGCCACGTTATGGACACAAATGTCCAAATTTTATATAAAGAAACCCAATTAGGTTTAAGAAAAATATTGGAAAGTTGTGTTATTAGAAACTCTAAAGAAAAAAATTTTAATAGGTATAAAGGAGCTATAGTAAATTTTAATACCATTGTACTTATTAGAGATTACTTACAATTTGATAACCGAAAAACAGCCAATATTAAGGAATTAAATTATTAACAATATTTTGAAAAATTATAGATTACAATTAATAAGTCAGATTGTAAACAACAATTAAATTTGTTGTATCACCATGCTTTTATTTATTTATTTTTTGTAACAATAAAATTAGTTAATAGTCACTTTGAGATGTTTAAGCATATTGTAACAACAATTAATTTTATTAATAGTTCATATTTTTAAACCAATGCTGCCAAGCTTATTCTTAATTCTGTTATACCTATATTATTGACTTGAAAAAAGGAATATGTACAGTTCCTGAAAATTTTAATTGCGTCAATCTATCTATCTATCTATATCGATAGATAGATAGATTTAGAAGAATGTTCCAAATTACATCTTTGGAAAATTATCTGGTGATCATCATGAAATGATGCGATTTGCTTTACTTTATATATGAAGTGGGTAATAACAAAGAATAGTTTCTGAGGATTAATAAACTGGTTAAGTAAGTATTTATATATGTTTGATTTGAATATTGTAATAAATTCTGAAATAATATTTTCTTTTAGAACTTCCCTGTAAACCTAACTGTGTACATGGTCAGTGTGTTGAGCAGAAATGTATTTGCTCTGAAAATTATACTGGCGCCAATTGCAATAAATGTAAGTATTGTGTATTATAGTATGAAACGGTGCAGAAAATTTATATTAGCAACCATAATTTTAATCAAATAATAAAACTTACTGGAACTGCAGATCTCCCCCCCCCCCATATAGGGTCGCCGATGCCATGACATCATGATCCGATTCTCCAGCGGTAGGGGTTGAACATTTTTGTTTCTTTGTTTTGCTTGCAAATTCAAAGGAATAGGTCATTGAAAATTATTATTATTATTATTATTATTATTATTATTATTATTATAGAATAGGCTATAAGACTCTTAAAGTATTTATATTAACACCTATAATGTTTCAATTCATAATCTACCGTGCAAATGTAAGGCATAGCTCCAGAATCCTAACCAGGTACGTGCCAAGTCAGTTAATGCCTCTCGAACTGCTCATGTGAGGAACTTGGAAACTGTTTGACTTTAGAATTGTTATGATCTGGTTATCATGACCTTAATTTATACCAACCATATACCCGCGTATTACCTCTTCCTTGCCTCATGTCATGGGAGGGAGCCTCTGAAATAGATCAGAAAGACTAACGACAAAGAAGATCTATGCCTTTTAATGATTAACTAAACAATTTAGAATGGATATTACTCTGAAGTAAACCAAGGCAATGCCATCATACATATCACCATGCAATGACAAAGATCACAGGCAGTCTGTGTGATATTCGATCCTATGTATCATTTGTACGATGACGGCTCAAAAATATTCCAGATAAGGTGTTTTGTTTCCTATTAACCTTAGGTTGGTAAGGTAATTACATCTATTTTGTTGGACTGAAAAGCCTGCAGTTTGAACTTTACTACGATCTCAATTCTACATAGCATTATTCGGTATGCTGTATTCATTTATCTCTACCCCGGGGCTTACTTTGCAAATTAATGGAATTTGACACCAACTGAACTTTTGGACTTAGTTCATACAGACACAAGACTTATTTTATTGGAAGCGATTTGTATTTATAACTGAGATTTCAGTTCATACTCTTGTGACACTATATAGGGATATGATTCTTTTTCACTCTGAGTCTTGTTTAAGTACTTCAGATATTTCGTTAACATTTTCCCGAATATTAACTAAGCAGTATTATTTCTTCTTTTATACAAATTCTATTTTAAAATGCAAGCTACAGGATTGCTTAACTCGATGGAAGGAGAATTACTCCGATTTAAAGCTTGTCCCGTTCGGAATCTTCAGGGACATCATGCTTTTGTATTTTGTCGCCAAAGAAAATAGGTCAACTGCCGGCTTAGCAAAGAATTGTCAGATGCGAAATAAATCGTTCTAAATATGAAATTTCATTTTTCAAAAGGAATACTTTTCGTTAGGTAATAATATTTGTATTTATTCTCCGCCAATCAAAATGCTTTAAAATCAAAACAAACATGATGCGGCTAACTATAGTTTTCTACAATAGACTTTGGTAGTTCTGCCCCGAGGGAACATCTTTCAGGATAGATCAAGTACAGTGGAACGCCGCCATTCATCTGCCTCTGTACTCGTACAACTCGGCATTCTTACAACTTTTTCGAATAAAATTCGACTCGGAAGTCGGATCTTACCATGCGATCTGTCCCCAAGGTTCATCCCGAGTCCAAGTCTGGCATTGGCTCTCGTTCTCTAAGCATTTGTACAAGCTCTGTAAAACGTTATGTTATTTTATTGCTATTCTTCGTTATTTTTAATTATTTTCACTGAAAATAAGTGTAATCATGGGTCCAAACAAGATTAGTGATTCAACCAAGCCTAAAAGGAAACCAGTGTGAACGACAATTGAACTGAAAAAAAAAATTACGAATTGGATTAATCCAATTTACATTATTATTTCTTATGGGAAAAATTAATTCAACATTCGTACAAATCGCAATTCGAACAGCCTCCTGGAACGAATTGAGTACGAATAGTGAGGTTCCACTGCACATTCTAATGAATATTTACTGATGTTTTATATCGTCACTGATATAACTTACAAAAATAAAAAGAAAAAAAAAATTTCTTTAAATATCAACAGTTCATTTCATTTCCTCAGTCATGTGAACTTAGAGCAACAAAAATTATGATTGTCACTGAATGCAAACAGTTCATTTCAGAACTAAAAAATCGAGGAGTGAAATTAAAAAAAAAAGTTAATATCCATTTTACAAGAAAAAATTAAGATATTTTCACAGCAAGGTCAACAAAAAGATGTGGAAAAATTTTATAAAGCACACTACAATAGTCGTGAAAATTTCTCGAATATAATAGAGGCTGAAATCCAAAGCTTTTTAATGGAAATTGGCTGTTTATGTACTTTGATTATGTGTATAATTATCTACAAGATACATTTTTTTATGTGTAATAAGGAATACAAATATTACATATCATTTTTCGTAGATCATAAAAGTAATGGACCATCCAAAAGTCCATGTCTGGTATCTTCTAAATTCATGTAAAACTTTAAAACATGCCATAAAATATTTTCAATATTGCCATATTGCAATTATACGTCAATAATTTACAATTAAAAAATGTTTTTTTATAAAAACACTAATGTTACGTTTCGTGCTTTCTCTAGGACTTCTTCGGATGTGAAATTATGATTGTGAGTCTGTCTAATATACACTGCCTGACAAAAAAAGTGATCCACCCGGAAGGAGTGGTCCAATATTGTCCCATTTCGGTATACATGCATACCATTGATGTGTGAGTAAATGATTAGATTCACACGTATCTGTAATGTGTAGAACGCCCACCAGAGTGCATTCGTGAAGTCATCGCCCTGTTGTTGTGCAATTGTTATCAGTCAACTGCTGTGAGTCAGACAGGGAAGAACGACGTTGACGTACAGTACGAAGCACCCGCGATGCCGCGCAGATGCTTTCGACAGCCTTTCCACCAAATGACTGCATTTGATAGAGGCCGCATTGTGGGACTCCATGAGGCTGGTTGGTTGTATCGTGCAATTGCCAGGCATGTGGGCCTTTCAGATGCCACAGTGACCCGATGTTGGAATCAATGGGTACATGAGGGCACAAATGCACGTCGTGCAGGTTCGGGTCGACCAAGAAACACCACCCGAGGGAGGACGGTCGTATGGTGTGCCAAGCAGTGCGGAATCCCATGACGTCGGCACCCGCCATCCGCGAACATGTACTGGCGACTCTACGACATCCTGTGAGTTCCCGCACAGTGGCTCGACGACTCGCATCCGCCAGATTGGGGTCCCATCGTCCCATGCGTCGGTTGCCATTGACACCAGAATACCGACGTCGGCGTTTGGATTGTGCCGTGCCCGGGAGGCATGGACAGAGGACGAATGGCATCACATCATGTTCAGTGATGAGTCCCGCTTCGCCATAACCTCTGATGACCATCGTGTTCAAGTGTGGCGGCGACAAGGGCAGAGGGCACATCCTGCCCATATTGTGGAGAGACACACAGGCATAACTCCGGGCATCATGGTGTGGGGAACCATCGGATATGCGTTCAAATCACCTCTAATAGTGCTTCGGCAGACTTTGATGGCACAGCGATACGTCACAGACATTCTGCGTCCACACGTCCTACCCCTTATGGCACAGCACCCTGGGACAGTGTTCCAACAAGACAATGCACGCCCACACACAGCACGTGTGTCTATGGACTGCCTACAGTATGTTGAGGTCCTCCTGTGGCCAGCAAGATCCCCGGATCTCTCCATCATTGAACACGTGTGGGATGACATTGGAAGGGGACTCCGTCGCAGTACCAACCTGCAGGATCTGGAGGAACAGCTCCAACAACTGTGGACGAACTTGCCTCAAGAGAGGATCTAAAGGCTGTTTGACACCATTTCGAACCGCATAAGGGCATGCATTGCGGCCAGAGGAGGTGCGACACCCTACTGACCTGGCGCCAACTTTACACCTGTAACTGCCAACGGCCTTGTCTCTTTCATCCCATATTTTAATCAGTTCAATAAAGTCACATGATCTTTCAGCATATGTAGTTTCATTCACTTCCAACCACTCCTTCTGGTTGCATCACTTTTTTTGTCAGGCAGTGTATGTTTCGACCATATGGTTGAATATACCATTGTTGAAATAAGGGTGTTGTTCTTATTAACCTCGACTCTCTAAGTGTGAGGGAAAAAAAGATGATATTTGCTTTACTTATTTTTTAATTTTTTCAAAATTTTATTCATGATTGTACATGGTTGTCAAGGATGTTTATAAATCAGTGATCTATTGGCATCTTTATTTTTATAATTACACATCTGCTTATATTTTCTCAATTATGAATTATGAAAATATTTAATTGCATGTTTTAAAGTTTTATATGAATAAAAGTAATGGAGGAATGAATGATTTACATTAAATTTTATAGAAATATAGAGATCTATAAAAGTTTTATAGAACTAGACTTAAAAAAAGGTTTAGACGGATTCTACAAATTTTTATTTGTGTGTGTATATAACATGTCTGCTTAAGTAATTATAATGTAACTTCTCTAAGACAGTATATTCAAAGTTATACATAAATTCAAAGGTTCTTGATATAAATATTTTAGGCCAAATATTTATATATTAATTTGGCCTAAATATATATATATATATATATATACAGTAAAACCTCGTTAAGTCGTCACTCAAGGGACCAAACATTTTTGACGACTTAAGCGGAGTGACGACTTAGGCGTAGTGGGAATTTTTGAAAAAAAAAACAAACAAACAAAAAAACACTGAAATACAGTATTTTCATGAATTGATGTAGGATACGGTGAGAAAAACAAGATTTTCAGAAATCAATACATGCAGATGAGTGGAAAGTAAAAAAACAAAACACTTTTTATAGTTACCACATTATAATCGTTTTAAAAGAAAGGCAATGTCTGTCTTTGAAACGTTCCAGCCAACCATTGTTGCCGCCAAAATCTTCAATGTTCAACTCCTTAGCAATTTCCATGGCCTTTTCTTTGAGAATCACGGCAGAAATCGGCACATTTTGCGATCTGACATGTTTTATCCATCGAAGTAAAACCTCTCGATCTCGATAAACTTCAATTTCCTCATTCTCTTTCTTTTGTCTTTGCAGTCAGCTTTCAATTACTTCTTTCGATGAAAGAATATCGTTTAATGTAGTCCTGAGAATATGGTGTTCTTTGGCAAAAGCTGTTTTCGAAACATTTGATTTTTCAAAAAGTGCAATTAAGTATTTTTTTTCTTTAAAAGATAACGAGGTAAGTTTTCGTTTCATGTTAAAAACGTAATCGAACCACGAAATTGCAAGAGAAAAATAGCCCTTACAGCTCGGCTTAGTCGCTATGAAATGAAATCACACTCAGGAGCGGTAAAGAAAATCGTCTACACTCGACAGAGTCGCAGCGAGAAGTGTGCTTTGAATGATTAGCAGCCAGATTCCAAGAACCCAAATCGTCCGATGGGGTAGGAAAGGATTGAAATGACAGGCATGGTCGAAAATTCCCCGTAAAGGCTTGGCTTTCTTAAAGTGAAGAGGTGAGGCTGAAAAGACAATACGATGGCATGCAAAATGAAGAAGAACGATGCTTTTGGCCATTTTTGAGGGTGACGAGTTATCCGGAGTAGAATTAAATTTGGGACGGGTAAAAGAGGGTTATTTTACATTATTGTGTATGAGACCTTGTCAGGACCAAAGGAAAACGACGACTTAAACGGGGGGACGACTTAATGAGGTTTTGTTGTGTGTGTATATATATATATATATATATATATATATATATATATTAACTAGACTTAATATATATGTATGGTCATTCCATGCCAAGTGGTCTAAAATTAAAAAAAGTTCCCGCCATCATGTCTCCAATTTTGTTCAAATTTTAGCTGTAGCACCGGTAAGGTGTTAAACTAAGTTCCCCAAAATTTGAGGTCCCAAGCTTCAATAGTTGTTGATCTAGACTCCCTATCTGAAGGGTAGTCGGTCCATGTTCGCGCAACATTGAACAAAATGCCACTTTTGGGGTCGAATAAAATTGAAAGTAACTTATAAAAATGGCTAAAAATTTGAGATCCTATACAATTTTTCCTGCTGATTCCAAAAAAATTAATTTTAACATTATGGATGCAAAATTCAGTCAAACAAGTTGACTCAAAGTGTGCATAAAAATTTGTTGTGACTTCCCGCCACAAAATTTGACAATATTTAGACTCTAACAACTTCCAGGCAAAAAAAGGTATGGACTTGAAATTTTGAACAAGCATTATGCTTGGGCTAGACATGTTACTGCCAAATTTGCAACTATCTAGCATCTATAGTCGCCCTGCAGGATCTCTTCCAATTTTTATGCACACTTTGAGTCAACTTGCATTTTGTTCAATGTTACGCGAACATGGATCGACTACCCTTCAGATAGGGGGTCTAGATCAACAACTATTGAAGCTTGGGACCTCAAATTTTGGGGAACTTAGTTTAACACCTTACCGGTGCTACAGCTAAAATTTGAACAAAATTGGAGACATGATGGCGGGAACGTTTAGACCACTTTGCATGGAATGATCGTATATATATACATATACAGTAAATGTGCCTATATATTTATACAAATAATGAACGACACAACACAAATATGAGGAACTAATAAAAGAAAATATTCTGCCTTAATGACAGATCATAATTTTATTTCGGTGTTTGTGTTTATAATTTGATATTTTAACGAAATGCCTCATAAAAATTGTGAAAAAAGATATCTAAATATTTTAAAAAAATCAAGACCAGATATTTTTTTTTAGCTTTAGCTATTGCCTTGAAGTCGGCGAACTTCCATTAGACAGGCAAAAAATTGATACTGACATCTTGTGTTCCTTCTGGTGGAAGGATTTTCTACGTCATCTTCTAAGATGTCTGCAAAATTGGAACGGGATAAACTTTAGTTCAGTGATATGTTGTGAATTTTTTAAAATAAACATTGGTTTAATATACTATGCCATAACATTAATTACTTTTTTTCATTTAATAATGAAACACAATTAATGTTTTGGATGTTAGTATAAAAATACAAGCTATGAAATTAAGATTAAAAAAAAATCTAGAAAGATAGTTTTAATTGAATTCTGGATTTAATTGCTGTTAAGTTATTCAAACCTAATAAATATTACAACTGAAATGCTTTTTATAAATTCTTTGCTTTTCCTTGTGGTGCATAAATGTGGATATGCATTTTATTAGTAACTCGTGAGCAGCATATCATATTTCAAGCAATTGATTGGAAGCCGATTTTAATATGACAGCATAATGGCAGCATCTAAAAACCTAACATCTAAAAACTATCTGGGAATGAGAAAAACTTAATTAGGAGTGAGATGTGTCAGCAAACAAAATTTTCAATCAATTGAAAGAGTCTACAGCAAACAAACAAACAACCAGACGAACAAACTGCTCTAAATAGATAGATATGAATTGTTCAAAAGAAAAATCACGATACCTAATTAGTCGTAGCTCGTTGGACTCCCCATGGTCTGGAGGTTTAGGTTAAAAATCCAGGTCACTAACGTTTTTAAACTTCCTGACTTCCGGACTTGGTCAGAAAAATAGTAGTAATTATACAAAATCTACAGTGCATCGACTACGCCGAGAAAGAATGTGATACCCTCGATGCAATGTGGCCACTTCGGGTTCAAATTGAGTTACCCGAATGGTGCAAAGTGAGGGTTCTAGACATACTAAATGAAGTCAATGTGCTTCCAATGGTAATACTTAGACGAAAACAATTCTCCTGCAGGCCCATTTTTATGTCAATGGTGCTGGAAAGTGTACTTGACCTTTGAATTACAACTTTTGAATTACATTTATTCTTGACTTGAATAAATGAATTTTACCGTTAGAATTCAAGTGGTGCCACTTTCATCAACTTTGATAGATTTCAAATCGTACGGAACGCTTGGTTTTGCGATTACTACAAACTATGAATTGACTTGTTTTGTTATTTTGAAGTTTCAAAATTCTTCCTGATTTAAGGGCTTTGTTTTAGTTTACTACATTACTACAACGAGATAATGCAACTAAAACAAGATTTTTATTTCTTTACTAACTTGCTTCATAAAAAGTTATGTTCTACCAACTAATTCAGTATTCTAAAAGCTTCCGTGCATAAAGTTTTAGTAATAGCGCTTTAGTCGAAATCACAACTTAAAATCGAAAACCGCTTAAATTTGAGTATTAGTTGAATAGGAACCAAACTTAGCGAAAACCATTTCAGGTTTTAACTAATGACCTTATCAATTTTCGATTCGATAGTGATTTGCATAGAGAATAAATAAACAAATAATCTGTGCTTTACTGATATAGAAAGGATTTGAAGTAATAGTAAATTTTCACATTTCTTCGACATTTCCTAGTGAATGATGTCTGACTCATACAAGCTTTTTAAAAATGTTTCTGTAATGAAAACTCGTAACAAACCACACTATTTAACGGGGTTTGTTTATTCAGTAATTCATGTAGGCAACAAAAAATGTTTTATATATATGCATGATTTAAGTATAATAATAAATTCTGAATTATATTTTTTCAGCACTTCCTTGTAAACCTGAATGTGTACGTGGTGAATGTATTGAAACTAAATGTGTTTGTCCTAAAGGCTTCACTGGAGTCGATTGCAAGTATTGTAAGTATTTTTTGCCTCAACCAATTAACAAGAAATAGAACTTAAAAGTGCAGTTAGGAATTTATTAATTATTGTTATTATTATTAATTATTTAACAACTATTAATGTAATTATTAACAATTATTAACTTAAAAATAATTTTAAATGAATCCAGCATGTATAATAACAATAAGGAAACAAACAAACAAACAAACAAACAAACAAATAAATAAATAAATAAATAAATAAATAAATAAATAAATAAAATCGATCTCGTCTTCTGTAATTTACTAATAAACAAAAAGAAGACTTTCAATGGTTTCGAACTTGTCACAATAAGCCGTACTGTAATATTTCGAACTTTTTTTTATTTTAGAGCTTTTATGATAGCTAACATCTTTTTGGTCATTTTCTCGTAAGAAATGAGCAATGGAATAGAAAGCCGAGACATGTATATTTTTTTATTTGTTTGTAGATTTACACAATCAATTCCCGAATATCGATTTGGCCACTTCTCCACCTCAGACAATGACGTCTATTTCTGTTTCTTTTCGATTCTTTAGTCCTTGTGATTCTTGGTCTTTTCTATAGTTTTCCTTCTCTAATATCAATAGTTTAGCATATTTTATTCTTACACTTTTGTCATCACAATGGAAATCCTTCCATTCAATGAAAGTCATCATATGTGGAAAAGGTTTTCTTTCCATATTGCATTAGTTAGTTCATACATTCTAAATAGATTTTCACGCTAATCCTCTTTACTTTAATCTCTTAAGAGTAGTTCTTCAAATGAATACCTACGTTAAAGATAGTTATGGAATGGACTACTTTCCTTTAAATTCCGTTTTGTCCTTATCTTTGATTGCTATATTTAGCAAAAGGACAATGGGCACAAATGTAGAGGAAGTTGCCCCACCCCTGTATAGTGATAAGATATTTACCTATAGAAAGATTCCTTAAATAGAACATATTTTATTGTTACGACTCGTCTCAATTATTAATCCGTTCGGAGTTTTATAATTCTAGATGTGACTATCTAGTTGGCATCGTAATTCTCGAATTTATTTTTAACTTTTAATAATTATTATACGTAATTAAAATAATTAATATTATCATTTATTTCAAGTAAATAATAATTATTTACATGTAATAAATGAAAATAATATTTACTGTTACTGAAAATAATTATTACATGATAATTAATTAATACATCCGGGAATTAAGATGTCAACTAGATAAGTCATATCAACGGTCGCAGTGTTCGGCTTCCCTGCAACCCACACTGACCACATAACAAGTCATATCTAGGATTATATAATTCCGTACGGACTAATAATTGAGACAAGTCGTTATAATAAAAAATGTTCTATTGATGGAGATCTTTCCTTACGTATATATCTTATCGCTATACAGTGGTGGGGCAAGTCTTCTCATTCTCCTTTCTTTCTTTTTTTTAATATAAATGTTGTGCAGAAATTTTAGAACATTAAATCTTTGGTGTATTCCTATCCAGTTAGCTTCTAGAATTTGGTATGGGAAAACTATAAAAAAAAAAGAAAAACTATCTTTATTTACTTTCTATGGCAGTCTTCTAAATTGCGCCATTGAGGATTCTGTCAATTGTAATCACTAAGGATGTGGTAAAAGATAATGAATTAAAAGATGTTGAAAAGATTTGAGAGTAATTTGAAAGGATTTGAATGTACCTTGAAATTACACTTTTGCCTTCCAGGTAATTTAAAATTTGATATAAACTGCTTTTCCTATATATTTTTTACTATTTTAATGTTTAAAATTAAAACCTAATATTTTCTGAAAAAACATTTAGGATATTTAAATAACATTTAATGCTGTCGCCAATATACAAATCGCGATATTGGTTGGATGGGATTGAGTCTAGATGAAATGAGTCAGTAAGTTGGATGTATCAGAATTGTCGTATCACTGATATGGAAACAATTTCAGGATACAGGGAACATCGCTATAAGGCCTGTTGAATGATGTCCTCAAGCTACAAGACCTCAAGATGACCATGATATACAAATAACCGTTAACCAATCATAACTATATGACCGTTCTCAACTAATTTCTCAACTCTCTGAAGCCATTGAAAAGAGAGTTTCAAGCAAATTTCTAAGACATCAATTATTATCCAGAAGTCTGTCATTTGTCTAATTTAAGCAGCGATCACTTAACAGATATAATTATGTTTGAAGAAGATACTTTGAATGGACAGTATTCTAGTGATAAGATACTTGAACAATAAAATGATCTTCATTTGCAGATACTAGATAGATCTTCATTTGCAGATATCATCCACTAGGCATCATGTTGTGGACCAATATCTTGATGAACATGGAACTGATCGAAAGTATTGGCCAATCAATTCTCCTGATCTAAATTCGAAAGAGCATGCTGGGGTGTTCTTGGAAGATAAATTGTTACTTTCATTTTTGTTCCCAAAAGCTTTGGATGAATGGCGTTAATATCCTCAGAAATATTTGACAACCTTGTGTCCAGTATAAATGTCATTTCAAGACATATACTGCTGTTTGGTCATATCTTACTAAAATTACTAGTCATGAAGTTTCCTAGTTTTTTATTTTGATCATTTTGAAATTTATCATATTAATGTTCAATATCAATGAAGTTTATTAAAATTCATTTTAAATGTTTTAGATCTCTTTTTTTTTTTTCATGTGTTTGTAACTTACCATCGGTGTCGTATAATTTCTTTTTTTTTCTTAGTTGCTTTACCAAAATTTCAGTGATTATCAAATCATTCACAGCCTCCAACACAATTATGATTCTTAAATATGACTTATTGTTATAGATTTACACAGATTATTCAAGTCATTGAAGTCTATTTGATATGTTGTGTTGGTGAGGTGTGCATGTTTATTCTTCATTGGATTACAAAAAAAAATATAATTAAATTCTAATTTAACTTTCTTTCAGCCCTTCCATGTGTACCTCCTTGTGTCAATGGTGAATGCTTTGCGGAAAAATGTAATTGCAATCCAGGTTTTACTGGTGATCTTTGTAATAAAAGTAAGTAAATCGAATTTTATTCTTTTTGTTTTTCAATAAGAAAGCAAGCAACAAATTAATATGATACTATTTTCCGCATTTAAATTTTGAAATTTTGAAATAAAATAGTTTGATATTATTTTGGATATGAAAACAATGATGAAAAAGTTGACTTTGTGACTTGCTAAAGGCCGCTTTAGACGTACCATTGCAGTAGGCCAGCGGTTCCCAACCGGTGGGTCGCTTCCCACTAGTGGGTCGCGGAAGGGTTACAGGTGGGTCGCGACTTGATCCTAAAACTATCAGAAACCATCGAATAAACCATCAGAAAAGATCAGAAAAATCGAAAATCGATCATTTATAAGGAAGGGATACGATACAAATATGGTTTTATTCTATATTCTTCTATTCCTATATATGTGGAGGCATTCCGATAAGGAAAGGTGGGTCGCCAGCTGAAAAAGGTTGGGAACCGCTGCAGTAGGCAATCGGGGCGCCATCAGCGTTTGAAAATTACACTGCCTCTGCTGCTCTAACTGTAGGATTTGAAAGCAGATGACATGCCATTTCGTAAGAGCCATCTGACAGAAATAACAAGTTGGAGGTCTAGTCACATAGTGCAAAAGGGGGAGTGAAAAGGATCATGGGAATGGGATCCTTTTGTTCATTCATTGATGAATATAAAGTAAAGAAACAGGTTTTTGTTAATCAATACTCACTTAGTACAGTATTGATAGAATTTTATTCACATAAGAAATATTTTTTATTGTTGTAAAGAGTATACCGTATTAAAAAACATGGAATAATTTGTTTTCAGAAATTCCGTGTAAACCTAGATGCGTAAATGGTTTATGCATTTCAGACAAGTGTGTGTGCGATGCAAGTTTTACAGGAGAAACTTGTAACGAACGTAAGTACAAGTCAAATTGCAAAATTTAATCTTTTTTAAGATTCAGTAGTTAAGATATCTAAATATTGCTTTAAAGATAGCTGCATCATGTAATTTTTGTTTGGATTTGATGTTCAATTCCAAACCCTTCAGAAATTAATATAAGTATTTTAAGGTTTCTGAAAGTGCATAGTACTGAAAGCCTATTAAGAAAGTCTTAACAAGGCTTTAATCGCTTTTTCATTTAATATATATTTTTGATACATAACTTTCCTAAATCAAAGCCAAAATTGAATTTTGATGTAAATTATTTTTTTATTTTATTAAATAACTTAAGACTAGAAACTAGAAATGTTTTTTGTTACATGTCTTGAAGTCTAGAAATAGATGAATATTTCTCGAGTAACATTAATTCGAGAACAATATAACAAGAACTATTAATCATCATCCCCTACACCAGAAAATAAATGCTAAACATTA
>JAFIDM010009631.1:158503266-158519984 GCA_023159025.1 Thereuonema tuberculata
TCCTTACATCTCTTTTTGTTACCTGTTCTTCCACAAACCTCCACTGCTGAACTTAAAATATTGACATTTTTATTTTCGTTGTTTTGAAAGCCGTGAAACAATATAAACAAAAACTCACAGTGTATTTGTAAATTTAATATTTGCAGAATGCAAACAGAATCTTTAGATTTTTTCATTTTTTGAAAACTAATTAAGTCCGCAGTTGTCTAAATCAGTTGTCTAAATTTAATTATTTAATGATATCAAAGCACACGGACTTGGAATATTTTCATGGATTAATGCTCCTTATTTGAAATTGACAGAAATGCAGTGTTTCTCTTCTCATGCTTTTGTATGGCGAGTTTTGCTACAAATTTTCTCAACAGGAACAAATATGAAAAACATTTCAAATATAAAAGTCAGATTGTCCCTCACCTGAAAATATGCCAGTCCAAATTTAAAGAAGATCCAATGATCGGTTTAAAAGTCATTACGAATCACTTACATACTACATATTCGTTGAATTACGTAATATCATCCTTGTAACAAACTGGGACTCACAACACATCAGTGCAAATTGTAAATGAATTAGGTAATTATAATTTTTTAACGATAGATTTATTAAAATAATACAAATATAAAATACAAATGTTCGTATTTCTTGGAAATTAAAGCAAGAATTGTCATCTGATTATTAAAAAAAAATTAACAAATTAAATTGCCTCCATTGTAGTTAAGAATTGCTGTAATATAGTAATCAAAATTACAAATATACCTTATAAATTTATTTGGAATAATTAAATTCCGAATGAATTCAATACCAATTTGGGGAAGCTTAACAAAGACCTCAGATTGTAATAAATGGTGCAATTTTTCCATTTTATAGAAGAATTCAGATATGGGATTATCAAGTTACTTTGATTTATTTCATAGTAGTCATCACAATGGAAAGTAAAGGAATATGAAGGGTAGATTAGTTAGTTATTTTTTTTAAAGAATTATTGCTTTGAAATGCTTTGTATATAATAATAAATTCTGTAATAATTATTTTGCAGCAATTCCGTGTGACCCTAAATGTTTATACGGTGACTGCAAATTAGAAAAATGTGTCTGTCATCCTCATTTTACAGGTGACACCTGTAGCGAAGGTAAGTAATGAGAATTATAAGATCTTTTATTTTTAATTAATTTTATTTTAAATTTGTATTTAATTAATTATTTTTAATTTTAATTTTTACATTTATTGTGCAATCAAATTATTACCACGTTTGACCTATAGCTGGTATTGTCCCCTTTCGTGGCCGATACAACAGCAATACGTTGAGGCATGGACTCGATGAGATTCCGGAAGATAGCTGAAGCTATCACAAACCAATTTGTCGACAGTACCCCTATAACTGGTCCACAGTCCTTCCTGGTACATTCCAATGGCGAATTATTCCATCTGTTCATATGATCCCGAAGGTGGTCAATCGGATTAAAATCAGGCGAAGGCGAAGACCAGTCCATGAGATGGATTATATCCTCGATTACATCCGTGCGGCATAACATAGTACATTACACTGTTGAAACATTACCCTGTTGTCGTCTTTTCGAAAGACGAATGTTGTTTGTTACATGTCTTGAAGTCTAGAAATAGATGAATATTTCTCGAGTAACATTAATTCGAGACAATATAACAAGAAGTTGCTGAAGGAATTTGAACTCTACTGAACTTAAAATATTGACATTTTTATTTTTATTTTCGTTGTTTTGAAAGCCGTGAAACAATATAAACAAAAAGTCACAGGGTATTTGTACATTTAATATTTGCAGAATGCAAACAGTTTTTGAAAACTAATTAAGTCCGCAGTTGTCTAAATCAGTTGTCTAAATTTAATTATTTTTAACGATATCAAAGCACACTGACTTGGAGTATTTTCATGGATTAATGCTCCTTATTTGAAATTGATAGAAATCTGATCAGCAACAATTGATAAATAACCGGTTGCATCAATGGTACCCTCGACTTGTATTAAGGGTCCCAAATTGTCACGCACATATCCTCAGACCATGACACTTCCACCGTCGGTGTCTAAGTGGGATTGCGGTGTCAAAGAGTGTTGTGGAGTTCCATCTTATCCGGCAATTGTTCAATAGTTGGAATCGTGATACAATCTTCCACGATCCAGTGAGATCTTCCTTGCAAACGCAAGGCGCTTTTGCTTATGAGTACCATTCAATTTGGGTACTGGACGTAGGCGTCTGCTCCGACAGCCCATGGACAGAAGGGTTCTGTGCACGGTGACCTGCAACACACTTTGAGTGGACCTCAGTTTTATTCCTTGATTATTTGTTCCACGGTCTCATAGTTGTTGGTGGACACCGTCCTCGATGGTGTATGACCCTTGATCATCCACACATGGCTCTAGGCTACCCTTTTTCTCCACCATTCTGCCAGGTGTTGTACACCTTAACAACAACAGAACGGAAACAGTTCAGCAGTTGTGCTGTCTGATATATTATCTGCATTCAGGCGGCAATCTAGCATCATTCCACGTGGGAAGTCTTTGTTAAATAACCAGCTTTTCCCATTTTCACACTATGCATCAACACACTTTTGCGGCAGTATTTGTTGCTTTTCTATTGTGTGCGGTCGCGGTTTACATTCATGTGGCAGTTGAATGTGAAATATTCCACTGGACTAGGAGACGCCGTAATGATTTAATCGCTATAACATAATTTCCTTTTTCATATGGCATAATTTTATGACCTAATTTCTATGGTCTTTATTTTCTGGCAAACAAAAAATTTAAGTGGCACAAAATCCGATGTAATTTTAGTGGCTATTCTAAATTTATATTTTTTTAGTGGTTAATAGTGTTGGCTTGCCTGTAATACAAGAGAGATCATTTTATTCGTTCGTCTGTTCATTCTTTAGCTGCCAAACTCTTACGTACAGAGATAAGATGACTCTAGATTCAGATTCCATATCAGTTAGGTGTCCGTAATAAAAGATCAAGTTTTGAGACGCTATATTTTCATTTGACTATGCTAGAATTTTTGGTAACTTATCCATGAATATACAGGGGGTGTACAAAATAATATGAATACCTATAATACAAATAATATGAAAATAATAAACGGGAGAATACCTAAACAGAGAGAACTCCGAGAAAACCTGCCGAGCGCGGATCGTTCACCATCACGAAACCCACATTAGAACCGAATGCCCCGTACTCAGAAGTGAGAGGCCAACGGCGTAGTCATAACGGCAACCGCGCAGCCTTGAACACCTATGAAACGATACAAAATCTTTATTAGTACGGTGTTGACCCTCCATTCGCCTGAATTACAGCTTGTTTCCGACGTGGGATGGACAAATACAGGTCATGCACAATGTTCAAGCCATGCCATGCCATTCTTCGTGCGTAGCGGTCTCTAGTTCAGAAAGGTGGAGGAAGGTGGAAACCTAGCATGCATTTTGGCTTCCAAAATATCCCACAAACGTTTGATTATGTTAAGATCAGGAGACTTAGGAGGCCAGATAAGATATTCCACTTCATATTCGTGCTCATCGAACCATGCTTGGACACACCGAGCAGTGTGAATGGGGACGATGTCGTCTTGGAACAGAGATCATTCGCCAGAGGACACAGTCTGCAGCATAGGATGGAGATGATCGCCCAAAATGCAGAGATAATGCTGTGTCGTGACCTTCCCATGCAAGAGTACAAGTGATCCAAGACCATGCCGAGATATCGCACCCCACACCATCGCAGCGCCGCCTCCATTCTAAACAGTAGGAAGGAGACAGTCAAAATGAAAAGCTTCTGCGGGCGTTCTCCACACACAAACACGTCCAGTGATCTAAAATAATGTAAAGGAAGATTCGTCGGACCAAATGACTTGTCCCCACTGCTGTTATGTCGAGTATCTTGTGCTCACGGCACAATTGCTGTCGCATCAACGCATTCCGTGGTGTCACCGAAGATTTTAGAATAGCCGCTCTGCCATGAATGTTCGCAGCATGAAGTTCCCGTTGGATAGTTTTGGTTGATACGGGATCCTGGAGATGGGTGTTCATCTCAGAAGTTATGTGGAACACCGTTGTCTTGTGCTGTCGGGTCACTATCCGCTTCAACACCCGTCTATTCCTGTCGGTGAGCTTTGACTTTCGCACATTCTATTTCGCAGATGACGTCGTACCATGTTTTGTGTAGGCTGTCGTAACAGTTGACACAATGCTTCTTGCCACACCCGCAAAGTTAGCTGTTTTCGTCTCTGAATCTCCAGCGAAGCGAGCTCCAATGAACATTACTCTTTCGAAGTCTGAAAGGTCGGACATAACTTCGCTTCGCTGCTAGCAGAAGTTTCATATGCAACCCGTACGACTGCTGCTGATCGTCTGATACCTCCGCCTTCACGGTGATGATACCTATTATAGATGGCATGGCTCTGCTATGCAAATGAATTATGCTCTGTTTTCGTATGGGTGTTCATATTATTGTGTCCACTCCCTGTATGAGAATCTTTGTTTTAATTTTGATTTTTTTTTTGAGGAAATGACTTACCTGATGTTTATGCTAATTACTTTACTAGTAATATAGACATTGGAATGATTATTTCCTGAGATATTAATATTAAATTATAACTACTATATTGCTTTAATTTCCTGCTTTAATTTAATTAAGCATCGATTTTAGAGTTAAGTCCATGTGATGGCATTTGTGTTGAATCTTATTAATCGATATTTTTAATAGTTTATTAAATTTTATCTCAAAGAATTCAGTATGTACGACTCTAGAACAAATTTTTCCGACGCTAGAAAACTTTCAGAACAGCAGTAAGGGCTGAATATAAATCTGATTCCACGTAGTATTTCAAAGATAAATTAAATCTTTTGAACTGTAATTGCTTCTTGCTTCATTTGCTCGTTTTTGCTTGGACGTAAAGTCTCTTAAAGGAATAAATAAATAAAAGGTAATAAATTAAAACTATAAATTCATCATAAATGATTTTCAAAAAACGTTTCAAACTGTAACAAAAGTAAATAGCAGATTGTTGTATTTGCTCTATTATAAAAAAGATAATGAAGAAAGAAGTTTATTTGAAATGATAAATATCGTTTACTTAAAAGTCATGCCAGTTTATTTTTGTTTCATCTTTGAATAATGAAAATAAGAATAAAGTGTAGTTTATGGATTCATTATGGGTATAGTATCATTTACTGATTATTACTGCTTGAAAATTGTTTATTTGAAGTCATTATATTTCAGCGATTCCCTGTATACCCGAATGTATACATGGCAAATGCAAATTGCAGAAGTGTGACTGCGATCCATATTATACAGGTGATACATGTGAGAAACGTAAGTATGGAATTTAATTAATAGTATAAAAGTTTAACTATTTGTTTAATATTTCTTTTTATGAAGTAATTTAGTTATAAAATTAATGGAAATATTTTATTATTTAACTTTCATTGAAGTCTTGTATATTGACGATAGCAAATAAAGTCTGAAATTATTATCTTTCAGCACTTCCATGTGAATCTGAATGCAAATATGGGGAATGCATTGAAAATAAATGCCACTGTAAAGAATTATTTACAGGTAGCAGTTGTTCGGAACGTAGGTATTGACTTGTCTTTTTTCAACATAAAGTTTCTTGAAAATATTATATTAGGATTAATAATGTTTATATTCTCTTTCAACGTATATTCCAAAGCAATGGATTTTACTTTCCATAATTTATGTAGGTAAGATAGCCTGATGATAATGAACACAATTTCAATATTAACAGAGGAAAATTATAGAAAAAATTAACAAATACTGTAGATAGATAAAGGTACCATTGGGATAAAGGAAAATGTGTGTGTGTTGTCACGTGTTGTTTTAGGGCGCACGCCATCTAATATATCCCTTAACAAACCACGATCACGGTAGAGGGGGGAGGAAGGTGTGTAAGGAGGGAATGAGGTGCTTGTATGGGGAAAGGGGGGAGGTGCCGTGGAAAGCCAGCCTAGAGACAGTGGCCCGCGCCTTTCAGATGAAAGAGAAAGGGCAAAACTCAGACAAAGGGTTAAAAGAAAGATTTTATTATAGAAATAAACTAATAGAACAAATCCAAGATATCAAGTAAAGATATAAGTTATATGCTCTCTCGATAATTGTCCGTTACGATCAGTCCTGAGCTGATAATGTTCTCCCGGGCGGCACTGGTTCGAGCTCCATCAGTGACGGGGAGGGACGGTCTCGACGGAATCCTTTGGGCACTGCGGAGGCACACTTGCGAGCACTGAATTCGGTCTCCGTATCTCCGGAGATGTCGACAGCTAAAAGCGGACAGGCGGCTGGGTTGGAGACTGGCGGAAGCGTATTTCTGCACGAGTCCGCGATGTCTTCTCCGATGTCCGCCTTTCTGCATATGCACTGCCGTCGACCTTCTTTAGGGGGTGAGCTCCAAGCAAGAGGTGAAAGCGGGCAGGTTTTCTGCGACGACCGTACACGCTGGCCGCGTGAACCCGGGTCGTCTTACCTGCGCCTCGCCTTCTCAAACGCTGCTTGCTTCCGTCGTGGATCAACTCCGAGCAGGGAAAATGCGGGTGGGGTTCTTGGCGACTGGAGCCGCTGGCCGCGGGACCGTGTCGTCTTCCCCAAACCTCGCTTCCTGCTCTCGGCCGCTGCTCCTCGGATACTGCCCTGTTTCCTCTCGGTGGCCGCCATTATATTCCGTCGGGGGGGGGATGCCGAGACCTTTCGTTCCCACCGTCGCTTCCGGCACACCACTCTTTTTGGGGCACCGGTCCTTTTGTTTCCCCCAGTTGAGAGCATTTCTAGAGCAGTTTAAAACAGGGGAAGGGCGGTAAACAAGCTCTTAGTTCCCGAGACAATGGACCCAATGGCAAGATGGATAATGCGTAAGTTAAGGTGAAAGTTTCACGACTCTCTCCCAAAGTCGTTAAGCCATTGTCTAGGATTTCTTGGTGCCGGGTCGGCGGGGGCCTTCAGACTTGTAGACGCCAGGACTGAGAACGTAGAGAGAGAAATATGTAAAGTTGGAAATGGTCAGAAAAGGAAAAGAAAAATGTGGTTAGAAATATTAGAAAAATGGAAAGGGAAATGAGCGGAGCGCGGGGCACGAATACGTTCGTGACAGTGTAGTATGAAGTCTATTTAGAGCTAAAAATATCAACAGAATTATGCGGTGAATAGTAATTGAACTAAATTAAATTAATACACTGAATTTAATAAGATTACATTTTTTACTAAATTTAAATCAGTAAATTTCAAAAGATCAGTTAATATGCTTATTGAATAAAAGATTATTCATCATGTGTATTTCCATATAATAGTGAAAATAGACCATATAAGTGTTGGATTCCTTGTGTATATGGTCTATTTTCACTGTTGAATAAAAGATTTTGAAAGTATTATTGTTTTAACTACATCGAAAATATTTAATTGATATTATATACTTGAGATAAAAATTTTTTTTTCTAAGTACCCTTATTCTGATCTTCAGTTATTTAATAATCTTGTATAGAGGACCAATCGCAATTTAACCAGATGACAATCTGATGTTCAGATTTTAATAGTTTACGGGTTTTTGATAACGGGTTTTGATAAGAGGTTTGAGTTAAAGGGTTAAGTTAAGTTAAGAATAAAAGATTTGAGGAGAACTAAGTTTTATGCAATTTTTTTCGAGGTTCAATGTTTTCCCTCATGGTTGTATTATGTTACATTAGTAATTATTCAAGATATTATTTATGCTCTTCTCAGACCTGATGTAATTCCATTATTGTTAACATTCATTTTAGCAATTTACTGTCCGTTAGGCTGTGGTCATGGTCAATGTATTGGAAAAGATAAATGTCTTTGTCATCCGGATTTCAAAGGCAAATCCTGTAAACAAAGTATGTATAACGTTCTTTCAGAATGCATTTATTTTAACATTTCTCTGAAAATTTTTAGCAGTAAAAATAGTTTTCCTAAGATTATTAAAATTAAATTGGTCTTATTAATTAAGCGGAAAATTCTCATCAGACTGAGACTCCGGTTGCCGTATTGGAAAATGGCTCCTCATCATAATTCTGTAGTGTCTTTCAAGAAAAGTTGTTGCTAACGTGAATAAAATCTCTCTTAAACATATAATCCTTTAAACATATAATCCTTTAAACATATCTCCTTTTAACATATAATGTTTGTTATAACAGAACTTTATCTTCAATTTTGCTTCGGTTAATGAAAATTCTAACAATTTATTTTGACTCCAGAAGGAACCACAAGTATATTACTTTACATCGATTTCCACTTGTTACCCGATTACGTAATTTTTCTTGCTTTTCAGATACAAGATCCAGGATTTTTTAATATATGGGACATCAAGATTGAATTATCTTCACTACAGTATATATAAAGATGTTTAATTTAATTTTTGAAATTATGATTGGAAAAAGTTATTAAGCAAATAACTGATGTTTAAAAGTGTCATAGGTTTTACCATAGGCTCGAGTTTTCAAAAGTTTCTTTCTGTTTTTCAGCTGAGATTCATGTTAATTATTAGTTATACATGCTACGACAAAAAAACAAAATAGGAGCAGCAATCCCATTAGCAATCGCATAATGCCCCACTGCTTTTATACAGAGCGAATGTTAAAATCTCGGAAACTTTACAACTTCAAAACCCACAGAAAAACTTAGAAGCTCTGTAATAAAAATAGATCAATCAATGTAAGATTAATTTCAAGAAGAGAAAAGGAAAATTGGCTTCATATAACTAATTCATATAATATTTCAAGTTGAAATCAATATAAAAATATGAAAAAATAATTTAAAAATATATCAGATTTTAATAAAACTTATAAATTAAGATAAAATTCTAGAGCAGACCTATAACTTGAGAATCACACAAGCTAGAAACGATATGACCTAGTCTTGGCAAGACCTTTTTATCGAGGTATAGATCATCTCGCAAGCATATATCGTTCCTGAGATATGAATTTCTCGCGACGGATGAACAGACAGAGCGGGGATATAAAGCTTCTTCGCTTCTGCTATGATCTACGCTCGTATAGAAGCCTAAAACGGACGCATCGCAGAATGTTGTCAAACAACTGCAAAACTTAATACACAAATACATCATGGGTAAACATGCAAACTGTAAAAAAATCGCAGCCAGTGATGCAGAGAGCGGCGTCATGGCGCATTTGAACATAACATTCTGGATTTCTTATATAGCGTTTTTCTCTTGCTTGGCACTTCCGACGTTTTTGTGGTTGGATGCCGTTCTGCAGCCACTACACACCACCCGACAGTCGTATCAACAACTTAGTGATTTTAACAGAGGGCTTAACGTGGGCTTGAGAGAGTCATGTTGGACATATCGTTCTATCGCCCGCCACTTGGGTCGCGGTGATGCCACGATAAGACGTTCACAGCAATTGGTCCTGCAACACACTAATACCCGTCAGGAGGGCAGTGGTCAGCCGAGAGTAACCACTACCAGGCAGGATCGTAGGATCGTGAGTTCGGTCCTCAGGACACCAACAATTTTCCTAAATGCCACCCGAGGAGAGTTAATGGTATCTCTGCAGGCTGTTGTGTCACGACGAACTATTGGATTCCTCATTGCAGAGGCTGTATTGCAATGCCGGCGTCCGTTAGAGTACCACTGATTCCGCAGCGTCGCATCACCGTCTGCAGTGGTGTCGCACTAGAGCAGCAAGGGATGTAGCTGATTGGGGCCGTATAGTGTTTAGTAATGAATCTAGGTTCTCACTTGGAGCCGATCAACCATCCGTGTCTGGAGATGGATAGGCCAGAGTGCCTCACTTTACCTAACTTTAGAGCATCACACGGCTGTCGTACCTAGCGTCCTCATTTGTGGAGCCATTGCATATGACACCCGGTCACCCTTAGTTATCCTTCGGTTTACTTTCACAGCACAACATTATGTTCAGATCATTGTGTGACCTGTCGTTCTGCCTATGTCTACTAAGAGCCATTTTTCAGCATACAGCAAATATCTCTCGAGTGTCTTCCTAGTGTTCCGACACTTCCTTGGCCTGTCAGATCACCAGACCTATCACCTATAGAACATGTCTGGGACTTGTTGGATCGGCGATTACAGTCATTTCACAACGTGGGGAATTATCCAACAACTCCAAGACATTTGGATGAATCTTCCACAGGACATTATTACACGTTTATATGCGTCAATGCCACACCGTATATCCGTAAGTATCTCCGCAATTGGCGGTCCCACAACATACTAATATATACGATTCTAGGTCTGTTGTTCCGAAACAAATAGCTGCATATATATAAAATCCAGATTTATACCATTATTTGAAACAAGAAAATATTTTTAACATATACTATCTGTTTCATCTTCATTCTGTAGGAGATCACAGATTTGCACTCTGCCGTCAAAGAAAATAGATTGAATTTCGTGGCTTATGAAAGAATTGTTAAACAAGAATTAATAGTTTGTAAAAACTGTTTTTGTGTTTGGTTAAAAAACAACAACAATAAAATGCTGTTCTTCATGATAATAATCGAATTTGTTTTCCCTGAACCCCAACTTTAATTCCGGGAGGAAAATTCAAAGTTCAGGACGAAGTACGTTACAACTTCTAAATTTATTTATTATTGATACAATACAAAAGGAAAATCTAATTATATTTAATAGATAATTACTTAACATTTTTTTCTAAGTCCAAGAGGATAAATTGAAAAGTTTGAGGCTTTGATAAGCACTGACTTAAAATTAAGCCTAAACGCTGGTAAAGCCAAAGGAATTCACTATCTGTGGTCAAGACTCCTTCGAAGAAAATTTTTCTTATTACTCCGAAGTTAAGCAAAAATGAAATGAAGAATAATTTTAAACATAACCAAGAACAGAAAAGATTCTTTAATTTTTTCTTCAGAATCGCTTTTATTGAATGGCGAAAGTACAGTAAATAAAATTCCTCCTTCAGTAATTGCATATTTAATTCCAGGGCAAACAAATTTTTTAACTTTATTTTGTATTAAAAATAATTATTTGTTTAGTTAAGTTAATTTTATTTTCGCAATTGTGAATTATGCTATTTCGATATGGCGTGAATGTGTTGCTCTAGGCGGAGGAATAAATTTATTTCATTTCGTATAAGCCGTCTGCAAAACCTTTACGGAATAGAGGATAGTTTCAATTATATGTCAATAGATTTTTAAAAAAATCCATAGTCAAATTTGTCGTTTAAACTCTTATCAATTTTTTTTTTTAATTTTTATTTTTGTATTTTTAATTATTAGAAAATTAAGTCCTTAATAACATGTGGATTATTGTTGGACTGAATAAGTAATTACAGGCAGTAATATTTAATTCTTACCTTACGTAATTATAGTAATAATCTTGAAACTTTAAAATTATATACCGTAAATATATGTATTAACATCTTTGGAATTTAATAAAATCTAGATTACTTCCTTGTAGATTAAAGATCATTCAAATAATTGGTTTTTCAACTTATCTCAAGGCTATCGCATGCTATATTACAGATTATATTACAGATCTGGACACATTTGGATTGCCTAATGGAGACCCTGCAGACTCGTTATCGGTAGACTGAAGCAGTCATTTTCATTTAACATTGAAAGTTGCGTCCCTTTGGGATATACGAGAAGTTGCAGAAATATCAAAACGAATTAAAAAACTCGAGCTTTAAATGATCCTAAAGCAAGAGCGCTACATGCGTAAAAAAAGCCTCTGCAATTCCATTCTGAAGCACTATCTCAGCTAGTTTTAAGGATCGTGATGGTGCCATGAACATAGGAGAATAAACTAATACAAACGAATCACGACAACATTAAATTAAGTAAACTGGGAATTAATATTTAAAAATCTGTCAACTTTAGTCAACAATAAATAAAGGATAGAAGATCGCCAAGTTTAAGGTAAATTCTTGATAAACCTAGAGAATTTGACTCAGACTTTTTAAAAATATTTTCCTACGACTATATTTTGTGAAGAGATATTTCATTTATAGATTTTGGATAGAACATAAAAGTAACGATATCAAGTGAAGGAATGAGAGTCTCAGAATGTTCAGGTTCAACAAAGGGACCATAAACACAAATTAGGAGAACAATATTATTATTTTGTATGCTACATGATTTATCGCCTATAACATAAGTAACTGTTAATCCACTGATTAAGAAGAAATAAATTAATAATTTATCAAGAAATAAATTAATAATTAAAGACTTATAATTAAAACATAGATGAATAATATGTATTTGAAATTTGCATGATTTCATACAAGAAAAAATCTTCGGCATTAGAACGAAATTAATATGAGAGAAGATAGGGATCAAAGGTAATAGTAGATGCATAAAAGTTCTATAAAGTAAGAACATGGAATAAAAAAATAATTGTGGCTGGAAATCATTGCGGATTTTACAACGTCTCTTAGAAATATTGTAAACTTTAAGAACGTATACATGCCTACAAGGAAACTGTAGATTAATAAAAAGAAAAAAAAATTCGATCATGAAGTCGAAGATCGATTGCAATATATTTAAAAAGCTCGTACGAACCAACCAGGATTCTATAAAGAAAAAGAATATGGTGACTTGTATACGGTGTCTTCACCATATTTGTATTTGTGTTTATTTACTTCAGACGATTATCTGAAGGCGATATTATTTAATGATTGTTTAAAGAATTTAAAGAATTTCTGATTATGGGCTGCTGGAATGAGAACTTCCTTTCTTTTTTATGAGGACGCTTCTAGATATAATTATCAAACGATTGAAACAGATCGTTCCTGGATACATAATACTATTTTTCCGTCAATGAAACATTAAGAATATGAATGTATTTGAGCTGAGAAATCTTTAAATGTGTGGGAAAAAAAAATAGTTGAGGAAGTTAGAAACAAAGGGATGTTGGATGCATTTATATACCGGGTGATCAAGAAATAACAGGAGGTGTTCGGAGCCCTGTAGCGTGTTATGTACTGGACGAAATAAAACAAAAGTTGGCCATCATACACATTAAAATATGCGGTTTCGTTTTGGCAAGAAAAAAAAATTAGTACCAACAACGCCGATAGGAGAAATTCTGGCGCTGCATGCGCATAATGTGTGAAAAAAGAAACATAACTGCCAATGGAAACAGTAAATAACAACACACCAAATACTAATCTTCTTCCTAGCGTTAGTCCCGCACTATGGCAGGGTCCGCTTTTCGGCACATCCGTCTCCATTTGGCTTGATCCAAGGCGTCTTGGGGGGCAACATTCATCTGTTTCATGTCTTCTTTAAGACGGTCCATCCATCGTTTTTTGGGCCGGCCACGTGGTCGTTGGCCATGAGGTTCGAGACGCATGGCAGTCGTCGCCACTGAAAACACACCAAATACCAATGAAAAACGTTTATTACAGCAACCTACAAATTTGGCTCAAGGTGACCACCAGCCTGATGTTCCACTAATTGCATGCGGTACACGAGGTTTTCGACGGTGGCTCGCAGCATATCGGCATTTATTCGTCTGATATGTAATTTGATCTTTTAAGGTAGGAATGTCAGGAACATGTCCTTGATACACAATGCTTTTCAGGTAGCCCCACAACCAGAAATCGCAAGGATTCAGATCAGGAGACTTCGGAGGCCAATTCATCGGAGCTGCGCGACTAATTACTCTAGCATCTGTGAAATGTTGACGCAGGACATCCTTCACCAGACGTCCGATGTGCGGTGGCGCACCATCTTGCATGAAAATGATAGAATCGATACAATTTCTTTGCGGCAGTTGAGGTATCACAAAGTTCTCGAGCATATCGGCATACCTGTTGGAATTGACAGAACAAGTCACTAGTCCATTTCTACCAACTTCTTCATAGAAGTATGGGCCGATGATAAAAGAAGCAGTGAACCCACACCAAACTGTGACTTTCGGCGAATGTAAGGGGATCTCTTGACCAACGTGTGGATTTGTATCAGCCCAAATAGTTGTGTGTGTTGATATCACCGTGCACATGGACGTGAGCTTCATCGCTCCATAATATCCGCCACGGCCACTCGTCATCCACTTCCAATCGAGCCAAAAATCTCAAAGCAAACTCTAATCGGGTATTTCTGTCCCCTGGGAGCAATTCTTGAATGGGTGTTATCTTATACGGATAAAATTTCAGGATCTTACGCAATATCTTCTGCACCGTCGACACTGCTTGCACTGCTGGTACCCTGCTTATTAGTTATCGCCTGATCCTGAACGGCAGTTGCAACTTCTTCAACTTGTTCCTGCTTGATACGTTTACGTCCTCGGCCTGGTTGCGCACCAAGAGTTCCTGTTCTTTCAAATCTTTCAACCATTCTTCGTAAGTTAGTTATGGTCATCGGTCCTCTACGTAACTGTTTTAACCGCCGGTATTCACGAAGAGCTGCATTGGCATTTTTATCCCGCTGATAAAACAGCTTGACTAATAAGGCACGATCACGTAGTAACAACGCTATCCACGGGCGACTTCTTGCAGAATAACTAGAATTCCCGCAACCTCTCCTTTTATCCTCGATATAATGTCACAAAGTACCCGTATATGCAAATTTCATGATGCATTTTTCGACCGCAGCGCCAGAATTTTTCCTGTCGACGTTGTTTGGTACTAATTTTTTTTTCTTGACAATATATAAATATCGAACAGGCAAAACTCAAAGCCAATCCTTTGAGTTTCGCAATGCAAAGATTTCAATCAATTATTTGCAATTTAGAAAAGTATAGAATATAAGAATAAAATTAACTTATATTACTAAACTTATAAAGCCGGACGGTGATATGAAATTTGAAAAATGCCAATACAAAATTCAAATCATTGTTTCTATGAAGAAAGGCCAATCCATCTTCACGTCATCAGCGGCAAAAGTGGTGAAAGTAGAAATTGAAAATTTAGAAAAACAAAAACGCAATATTTAAAGACCTTGCTCTTTTTTATCTTACATATTCTTTTTTATTTGTTTTGTCCTTTTTTTATTTCTTTTCTTTTTTTATCCTTTTATTAAAACATATTTAAATTATATATATAAAATAAACAAACAAACAGATGACAGTCATCAAATCAAACTCAAAACTTCCTAAAATAAGGATTTAATCTTGAGTTGTCATAAGATAACTTAAATGATTATAAACCAACAAATCCTATCTAGAAGAATTAAAATGATTAAATAAAATTAGGAAAAATAAAAATATCTTTAACTTTATATTTTTTATAAATTTGAAATTTAAATTTATTCTGAAATTGCATACTATATTTATTTATAACTTTAATTGGAAAATTATTATTTATAAATTCTTTAATAAGATAATTTAAATTATGCAAAAAATTTTCACATTTAGAATTAATATCAAGATATATTTTGAGTTCTTATATAAAAATATTTTTAAATAAATTTAGACTAGCATTACTGGTAAATTTATGAAATCTATTAATTTTAAATGGAAATAAAAATGTTTTATTAAATAATTTAATATATGGAATTTGCTGATTAAAATATATTCGTAAATCTAAAAAAAATCAATAAATTTAGAATTATTAGTTTTTTGTAAACAAACAATATTTTTATAAATTTTGTTTTCTATATAATCAATTGTATAGATAGTATTAAAAAAGAATTAAGTCATCTACATATCTAAAAATTTTAAATTGGAAAAAGGTATTAACGCAAAATTGATATTCGTAAGCTAATAAAAATAAATTAGCAAGATTACTACTATAATTTAAAATTTTAATGAATAACTTCTTGATAATGATCTTTATGAAATGTTACTTAGAGGCTCTGTTGACTTAACTTATAATAAACAGTTTCTGAAGTCATATTTGTATCTTTTATCTTTTTGCTTTTACACCTCTCAGATATCCTATATAACCGATTTAATTTTTAATATAATAAAGATCTAAGACGAGTACAGTTAAACGCCGATTACCCGGCGCTCAAATATCCTTGAGGTCGGATTAACCAAGATTCTCTGTATTACACATATGTTTCATTTTTTTTAGTTACCCTGTACACAAAGTATGAACATTCTTAAGAAGGTTTTGTCCGTCTGTTCATCCGTCATTTCGTCACCACCTTCAGAGCCACTACAAGTCGGTCAGACATAAGTAAGGTATTATTGGAACCTTTATCAATTGTAGAGATGGGGAAAATACAAGTTACATCAAAGGGGCCCAAACGAAACAAAAAGTGATTTCGTGTACAATATGAAACCATATTTTGTCCTATTTAAATTCACTACTTTTTTTTTTTTTTAACAAATAAAAAAATCACAGAAATTTCTAAGTAATTGAGTTTTAAAAATGTTCAATTCTGTATTTACATAGTACACGAATGTTTATCTTGTGTTTTTATAGGTTTTTGTTTATATATATAACCCAGTTTGGATTAACAGTTTTTTCAATTATCATTGCTGTAGGTCCATCCATTTACCACTGATATTTGATGTTTTACTGTGTATAATTAATAAATTTTAGGAAATATTGCTACCGAACTTTTGGGCTGGTTCGGGGACGCTTGGGAACAGAATGCGACAAGAGCGATTTTAAAATCAGAGAATTTTATTCAGTAAAAGAGAATATACTTTGAATAGAAGTCTCACAGATAGCGAACTGGGGAATCGTTCGGGACTGTCCTGCTGGCTTCTAAGTTCCGTCCGGTCCTGATGACTTCTAGGTTCGGGCCGGTCCTGATGGCTTTCAAGGTTCGGGCCGGTCCTGA